>NW_022045870.1:514398-613630 GCF_001654015.2 Drosophila navojoa | reverse complement strand
TATATATATATATATATATATATATATATATATATATATTTATATAGAATAATAATTAGCATAAATATAGCATTCAAATAAATTGTACGCTAATCAAATAGTCTTAATAAGCAATTATGTTAAATATTTGCCATAAAATTTATTTTATCTGTATTTTATTAATGTTTTTTTGAATTTTATTTGTGCTTGTTTTATAATTTATTTTTTAATTTTATCAATATATTTGTTTTACTTTATTTATTTTAATTTTATTTATTACTTTATTTATTTATGATTATTTTATTTTAATTTATATTTTTATTATTTTTTATTTTTTGATTAATTTGTATATACATTTATAAATTTTATTTATTCATTTATTTATTTATAATTTTTTTTTTTCATTGTATTTTATTTAATTTCTTAAATTTTGGTAAGTTTACGCTTATAATTTTTTATTTTATTTGTTTTATTTTTTATTTTTTATTTTATTTATTTTATTATTATTATTTATTATTATTTATTTATTTTTAATTTTTTTCTGATCTCTTCTTCTCTTATCACAGCTCCAAGTCGCTTATGTAGCTTGCATAATAATCATATACATTTAATCTCAGCAATTATTTAGTAATTGTTGCCCCACTGTGCACCAGTTGTGCTCTCATTTACTTTCGCTTTGGCTGAAATATGCGGCTGCTTGTTATTTTTGGCTGGCTGCGCTGGCATTTTATTTACAGCCTTTATTAATATTAATGATGTGCGACGCTCTTGTCTGTTCCAGGCCCCCCTCCGCCGCGCCTCTTGCTAAATGTGTTTGCATTCTTGGGTATTTGCTTGAATTTGATTTTGAAAGTTTCTGAAGTCGATTTGGCTATGGCTGATTAGCAGCTTAGTCCGTAGCCCGTAGCCCGTAGCCCGTATCCCGACCGGGCCGAAAACCGAGCACGGCAGGCGCAAAACTTTGCCAATTTGCCTGTACCCGAAGTGCGACCTTTGGCTTTTAGCTACTGTCCGCAAGCTGACGTATTTATGTGCTATAGATACGCATATTTAAATTAGTTCAGCCAACACTGGCCGACATTGTTTTTGGCCAAATTGGGCACAGCCATGAGCCGGCAGTCCTCAGTTGGTAGTCCGTAGTCCGTACTCGACAGCCAACTGCCATGACAGCCAATCAAAAAGCCATCTGCACTTGCCAGGCGTCAGCCGCCAGCTGCCTGCCTAATTTGCATGCTGATCCGGCAAGTGACACCACATCCACATCCACATCCACATCCCCATCCCCATCCTCATCCACATCACAATCAGCAGCGGGTCAGCCAACACTTTGCAACTCATGTAGCTTTTGCTGTTATTATTTTAGTTGTTTTCATGGCAGCTGCTGCTGTTGCTGCTGTTATTGTTGTTGTTGTTGTTGCTAAAGTTGTTGTAGTTGCAGTTGTTGCGGCTGCCGGGCTTCCACTCGATGGCAATGTCAACTTTACGTGGTGCATGCAACTTGTGCTGCAAATTTTATTGTTAAAATGTAGCCGGCACAAATGGCACACTGAAGCCTTTGGGCCACGGCCATGCCCGCCCACCACGCCCACCACGCCCCCCACTCTCTGCTCTGGGCTGCATGCAAACAGTGGCAGGCTGGCTGGCAACTGAGCCTTGTTCTGTTGTTATTCTTGTTGCAACATTGTAATTTCGGTTCGGCTCTGAGCAATGGATTTTTATGGCTTGCTGGCCTTTCCATAACGCCCCCTAGCGGCCAACAATGGCACAAAGCGAACAAGTTGTGGATGCGCAAAGTACATGCTAACCATAGTAAAAACAGATCGGATCAGACTGCGATTCAAGAGCAGATGATGAAGAGCTGGCGCATTGTGCCAGAGCAGACGTGACCCAAGTGAAAGAGACTTGAGTGAATACTCTAACAAACTAAATATATATAGAAAATGTGTGGATTGGACAAGCGAAAATATATTTAGAACTTTGCTTTAACGTCACTTGACGATCAAGTTGTGACACGATTGTGAAGGCAAAAGTGTTGAGTGAACGAGTTTTAGGTAAATATTTAACAAAGAAAAATTTAACATATCTTCAGTTTAAATAATATCATAAGGATATATAAAGCAAACATAGGACATTTGATCTCAAGGATACAAAAAAAAGTTCGCTTAATAAAATAATATAGTACGCTAATAAAAATTTCATAAAATTATTCAGTTATATATGCCATCCATATGTTCTGGCATACACTGTAATTTATTATTGAATTAACTTTTTATAATTTTATATATTAAAATAGAACAAAATTCTCTTCAATTTGATCGAAATAATTGAAATAACCTTTAATAGTATCATACATCAAAATATACATATCATTATAATTATTTTGTTATAATATTATATATAAAAAATAATATATCAATATATTAAAAACTAACGAAATTCAGTTCAATTTTCTGGCTTTGATTGCCACTGTTCATTCGTGCATTGCAATTTTCTAATTTATTTGCTATAGATTTAGGTTAGTTTTTTCTTTATTTATTTATTTTTTTTTTTTTTGTGCTTACTATTTTGTTATCAAATCAAATAGTTTGCATTGATTGTTGTTGTTATTTATCTATATTTATTATTTTTTATTTTGTCTTTTTGCTCTACCATGGTTTGCTTATATTCAAATTGCATTTGGTTATTTGTATTGTCAACGGAGGGGTCGAGAGTGGCCCATGAATAGCGGCCAGATTCAAAGCGAACTCCCAGACAATGGGTCGACAATGCGGCACACTTATAACAATTGTATTTCTTTTTTATAGTGTGTGTGTGTGTGTGTGTGAGTGGGTGGGTGGGTGTATGGGTATGTGTGTGTATGTGTTAATTATGTTGCTTGAATTTAGCATTTTTAGCTGTCAAAAGGTGACGACAGTATGGCACCTGACAGTTTACAATAAAGGCCATAATAAAGGTGGGATTACAAAAGATTTTTAAATACTCTGTAAAGAGATGGGTAACTGCAGACTAATAAAGGTAGTTAGTGTCTGATGGCAGACTCTTAAACGAAACTAGAATATTTTGAATTGTATAAAGAGTCCATCAAGTTGAGTATACCCCTCTTCAGAAAAGACTACAGAGTATAGCAATGGCAACAAGACGTCTGCTAATCAGTTCGCAAGTCTTGTGCGTATGCTAAAGACTTTTCAAACAGGTGCTGGTATGTGTCAGTATGTGCGTGTGTGTGTTTGCGTGTGTGTATGCGTTAAGTTTCATCTCTTTGACAATAAGACGCATTAGCTGTATTTTTTTTGGCTGCTTTGTTATGTTAATATGCGAAACGAAATATCATAAATGCATGCCGCATTCAATGGCCCGCCATTGTGGAGCTTGTGTAGCGGATGTCTTGTCGCTTCCGGGCAGGCAGCTACATATCTTCCTCTTCCTCGTCGACGTCCACCACCTTGTCCGCATAGAACTTCTTTAGCACGCGATGCACATCCGAGACGAGAGTCTCGTAGCGCGGAAACTTGTCGCGTCGCGGCGGTCCCCGATTCAGGCCGGACCACAGCAGGTGCTCGGAGGTGCGAGCATTTTGGCTGACTCTCACCTCGAACGCGCCCTCGCGGGGCACCTGCTTGCCATTCTTGTTCCGGATCAGCTGGAACTCACGCTCGGGAATGCGCTGCTGGAAGAAGGTAAGGCACTCGTCGGCCTTCACCTGGAAGATGGGGCACTCGGTGGTGTGCTCTATGTGAAATATGCTGCGATCCTTCGAGAAGTGTTCATCGTCCGCCCAATCGACGAGTTTGCCCTTCTTCTTTGGCGCCATTGCTCATGAATGATTTTTTTATTAGCAATAGTCAATTTTTACAGCCCTGTCATTTTAGTTAAAATTTTGTGTGCCAAGTGTAATTGACAATATCGAAATGGCATTGTTATTAACAATTAATACTTGGCCAGCGCTGATTGATGGGTCTACGCTTAGTTTGTTGCGTTTCATGTTCTGTTGGCACCGCGCGCGGTTCATAAATCACGTTCAGCTATTCGGAGAGAGTCGTCGCGCCCGACGCTCGAAACAAAAACGAAAGTCGGCGAAAAACAATTTTCCAAAAACAAATTCAGCCATTAGACGAGCTATTTTAAAATGCATCAGGCCAACAATCACGCACAAATACGAACGGACCCAGAGAGAGAGAGGGAGTCGCAGAGTGAGAGCAGACAGAGAGAGACGCCCTCTCCTGCTAAAAACAATGTTGTTAATGGGACATACAGCAGCAGAAGCAAACAAAACGTTGCACAAACAAATGTTATAAAAAATATACATAAATTAGGCAAATACATATATATGCATACAAGCGCTAACAAGGCGCTGTACCTAGCATACACACCTACAATATATTTATACACTCTTATATATTGAATATTATTGCGCATTCTTTTGCTTTATGTTTTTATGAAGTGGAAGGCTGTCATCAAATCAGGCAGAGGAGCTGTAAAAAAACAAAGATTAAATTATAATGCATAATTAAAATACATTGTTGCAATACAACAAGGAAAAACGAAAACTTCACAAATGTAATATATATTATAAAATTTATGTTAATAGAATTATTAATTTAATTAAAATAATGGATCATATAACAGCTGACAAATATATACCATTGTTTTTATATTCATATCATTTAAATACAAAATAAGTTATTTTATTTTTACTATATTGTATTTTGTTATTTTATTTATATTGTTTTTTTTTTTTTTTAATATGTATGTAGTTAATGTATTTAATTTTTGTATATTATTTATTAAAGTTATTTCAGTTAACTTAATATATTTTAATTATTTTGTTTATTTTATTTATTTTATTTTATTTATTATTTATAGGTTTCAGCTTTGCCAAACAAAGAAAATGGACAACACACTGTCAATTTTAGCCCAGCTATTTTTCAAAGAAGCGAAGAAGATTGCAGATCAACTTAATACATAATTTTTAAAAATTGTTTAAGTATTTTAATAAATAAATATCTATTTTATTAAATTTCATTTATTATTTATTACATATAATTCATTTAATCCTTCAATGTTTTTTAAGACCTCAGACTTTTTTAAAAAGCTTTTCTAAATTTAATAATATGGTAAGACTCCCCTGGAAAACTTAAATCGGAAACTCAACAAGGCAAAGCCATCTGGCCAGAATATACATATGCTGAAATCAACAGACAACAACAGAAAAACCTCTTTGTGTATCTTAAATATAAAACATTATTATCTTTATCGATGCCCGATTTTCCGTTTATATTTATATAAAAATGTTTGTACAACCCAAGCAGAATAAATATGACAATTGCAGCCGGCTGTGGCCTTAAGTTAAAAGTTATCCAAGCGCATAAAATGTTTGCATACGCATTACGGCTGCACTTTAGTTTATCATGTTGCATGTTATTTTGCACGCCCACAAACGCCTCTGACTGCATTTGGTATATACAGCATTTCAATAAAATGCGAAAATGCAATTTGCAAATGAACAATAACAAAATGTAAACAACAAAAGTTACGCCACACGAAACAGAAGCAAACGAAAAATTCCAGTTCTCTAGTGAACCCAAGAGCCAAAGCGTGGGGTCAATACCGTTGCGCCCTCTCACGGGCTCATAAATATGAATGCGAGTATTTTTTATTTAATGCGCACGAGTTTTTAAAGTAATATTCAAATGTGATGTGATGGCTGCCGTCTGCATATATATACATATACATATACATATATATTGACTTGTGTTAACTTTAAAATGGAGCTAGATAAATGTATCTATCCAGCGTGAAAATTGTGGAGCACATATATCCAATATATATATATATATTTATTTATATTAATAATAATCATATTGAAATGCGGCACATTCGTGGCGTCTGCGTCAGCCGCAGTTGTGTGGCGCACAAATTTAAATAAATAAACTCAACATACAAATATCTAAATATACATAAATGTATCTCTAACTGTGGCTACGACTGATGTATCTGTGGCTGTATCTCTAACTGTGGCTACATGCGCACTTCTCCACACACGCACACGCACACACACACGCACACACTCGTATAGATATTTGAGATATATTTTTAAAAAATCAAAACGACAAATCTCGCCGCGTTTTTCGTACATTGCAGCATTTTGAAATACAACAGATGCCGACAGCGACGCCGACTGCGACGCCAGCAGAGCACGGCCAGCTGCAGGCAGCAAACGGACAGCCGCAGCCAGCGGCTCGCTTAGTGCTACGCCGTGTTTCAGTGCGCCCAGCCACGAGCCGAACGCGAAAAACGGTTTTGAGAAATATTTTTGAAACATTTCATTTGCATTTGCATTCAGCTCCTTGCAGCTAACTGAATTTTATATAATAAGCAACGCCGTGAAAGTGAGTGAATTGGCCAAATAAATACCAATCAATTGAATTACTTGAACTCAAACATCTCATCGTCTCATCTCCTCCATCTCTCGTTCCCAAACAGCCGCTGCAGCAGCATCAGCAGCCGCCATGCAGGTCTTCGATAACAATATGGTAAGCTATAAGAAAACATATTTCTAGCCATGTTTACATTAGCCGCAAGCCAAATTGATTGCCAGCCAAATCAGGCAATCGTAGCTGGGTACCTCGTCACACTTGGCCCAGTTAGCTTAACCTCGAAATGACAATGGACAAAAATACGTCAAGCATTTGCCTGCCACGCCCCCTTGGGGACAGCCAAACATTTGCCGTTCCAGTTGGTTAACAAACATCCAGCAGTCTTGGAGGGGACGCCCAACGCTCTCCATAAAATTAATTACAGAAATTCACTAAATGGCCAAGTTCCAACTGGGTCAACAGCTGCCAAGCATCGCGAGGGCCATAAAAATGCATCCCTATATACACGCAAACGCACACACACACACACATGCATATAGAATGCATACATGTATATGTTCGATTTTTGGCCAAGACTTTAGCTTTCACCTTTAATCACTTATGACTTTCTTCGGCTAATGGCATTACCAGCAGCGGAGTGGGATTTTTTTTTTTTATAGGCTATCTCCAGTACTCAAAATAGATTGTACTTATAGATTTCCAAATGACTTCTATGTAAATCAGAGTGTAAGGAAAGCTTTTTCATGTGACATTAAAGTAGAATTTAAATTTTTACAGTCTATAATAAAGAACACAGAAGATAATTACTTCAAGTTATATAAATATCTGCAGATTTTTTAGTATATTCGCAGTTTTCAGTGGAAGATCAAAAGTAAATTCATTTCCGCTCTTTTAAAGACATATTGCCTGCATTCATAACATTGATTTTTATGTTATGGGTTTTATTCAAGTAAATTCATATATATAATTGCTGAGTAATTTGTTCGGTCGTAAAACGCTTCCTAATGGACATTTTGCCAAATTTCTCAATTTCGAAAAAAGAACTTGTTTGCCGAAATATTTTTGCCAGAATTTTCGATTGGAAGTACTTCGATGCGAAACCCACACTGAGATGCTAAAAATATTTCCATATCTTTGGACTATTAATATTAGCCTGCCCGGCCCGGTTCGGCGACAAACCAAACTGATTTACGTGCACAACATTCACAATGTTTTTTTTTATAGAATCCCCCTCCAAAACAGAAAAAGCGAAAAAGCAAAAGAAAAATGAAAATCATATACATATATATAGAAATGGAACAGAAACTAAAATTTTTGCTGGCAGCTGAGCAGACAAATCAAGCATAATAAATTCAAATATTTGCTTGAAGCCAAGCAAAAGTTTTGAAATATACGCAAAGATTTAAGAAAATAATAAAAAAATATTGCCACAGCGTTGCCACACGTTGCGAAAGTGTAGAAGAGGAAGCAGCAGCAGAAGACGACAAAGCAGCTGGATAGCTGTGGAGCTCGTTAACAGATTAGATTAATGGATCTGCTCGCAGCAATTACACGAAAAAACGAAAGAGAAGCCAAGAAAATGAAAGAAAAGTTAAGATTGGTGACAAGGTCAAAACAGCGAAACGATGACGATGACGATGTACTCGACGCGTTTGGCCCAAACTCAAAAATAATAACAACAACAATAACAGCAACAGCAAAAAGAGAAGCAAAAAAAAAGAAACACAAATAGTTGATTTCCTTTCAATTTATTTCGAGCTAGTGTAAAAATAGCCAAACCATTTTACAATTTGGCCAAAAGGCAACCATAGAATTGGTTTATTTTCGTGCAAATAAATCAATTGGCCGTATTTATGCAGATGCCACCATTTGATTATTTCACACAGTCGTTGATTTATGGGCGTGGACGGCTTTTAGCCAGGTCTGGGTCGTCCATACGACCCTATGCCCCCACACACACACTCACACACACACTTGCATATGTCAAGTGTAATTGCTATATGTCAATGTCAATGTGTGGGTGTGGTCATGATAGATGCCAGCCGGACGTGCAGTTAGGTTATTGCGGTCCGGTCCGGTTCGGTTCGATTCGGTTCGGTTTTACCTATGCAATTAAACGTTTGCCCTGCATCTTCCATTCATTTCAATTTCATTATTCACATATTGTTCTTGTAATTAAGTGCATTTTATTGGTTGCCATCAATATTCCACGAATTTCTAAATTGTGCAGAGCTCAAATGAAATGACCACAAACATACATACATACATATTCATATACTTTTTAGTACTTTAGCGCTAATTAATTGAAGTACAAATATTTTGATGGGCAAGCCAAATTAATATGCAATTTGTTTACATTTAATTAAATGTAAATGTGTAAATTGCCTTAAATATAACACGCATTTTCATTTCGACAAAAGCAAAGATAAGTTCTGCATCTTATTTATTGTCTGCAAACAAAATCTCTCGCAGATTAGCAATATTATTTATAGAATTTGATTGTCTAATAAACCACAGCGAATTCTTGAGTAAATCCAAGCATTCATATACAATATAAAATGCAGAATAAATTGCTATTTATTTATGCGTGTGTTGATGACAGTGAAACAGAAAGAACAACAAGAACAAGAGCAGCAAACAATTAAAAAATATTCCACTTCACAGATCATTTATCTATGGATATAAAATATAATTTTAATGTAGCATGCAGATTTTTTTAATGAACAGACTTGACGTTCAATGAACTTCGTACAATTTTTACACAGACTTGCATGAATGTAAATGTATATCTGTATCTATAATATTTATAGAAGACTGTGCTTAAGCCAGCTCAGACTTATGCGTTGCAGCTGTGGGAATCTGCCATGAAGTCAGCATTGAAATTCTACATAAATATCAATGAATAACCCTAAGCACAGTCACAGGTGCTCCTTGATTTATTAACATTGATTACAAATAAAATTATATTATTATAATTCCTTTATATGTATGTTTATAAGTAAATGAAAATTAATCAATTAAGCACCATCATAAATTACACTATTATAAATAAAATTGAACAGCAATAATTTCCTGAATGCCTAAAATGCAAAGGTTAAAAGTTAAAGCTGCAAATGTGCGTGAGCAATTATGTTGCACAATGTAATTTGCGAGAATCGCTTTGAAAACCAACAAATAAATAAACATTTAACAGCAGTTGTATGTGTGTGTATGTGTGTGTGTGTGACACTAATCTCTATGTAAACAATTGAACATTTTCAGCGCGCGCGCATTTGTAGACCGCAAAGAATGCCGCGATTGACGACGCGCCAGCGGGGCAAACAAATTGTATAATTTAAATAAAAGCGCATTGTTTATTGAACGCCAAATAGCAAAAGAGCAAAATCAATTGCTTTTATAATTTGCACACAAATATTTGCAATTGATTAAACAACACACAATTTGCCTCATCACATGGGGCCCAAAACATTTCGATTGTAAAGCAGAAATCCTCTCAAGTATTTGTCCGACTGTCAAAACAAATAGAACTTTTATTTCCTATAGTGGTTTTTAGACATTTTGTATATATATTCATATATAATTTTTGACTTTTAAAATATAAGTAAAATAATGTATATATAGATATAGATGGATATATGTAGACATTACTCATAATAAACATGTAGATGTGTAAAAAACATTATATGGCTTGTTGCTAGGGGGCGGCTGGCCGTTAAAGATAGAATTATAATTAATGAGTCAAGACATTTCAAATAAAAAGAAAAAAAAACTCATAAAACCAAGAACTTAACATTTTTCAGGAAATTTTTTTATTCATAATATTATTAAAAAATATGTAAATTGAATTTACAATTATGTAAACTAACTTTAAAATGTCAATAGACAAAAATATATACTTATGTATTTTTAAGCATTTAAAAACCATAAATTTAATTTTATAATAATAAAACATAAATTTAATATTTTTAAAATACTTTTTATATTAATCGAATCATAGACTTATAGTAGTACTAAAGAAATATATATTTCCTGAATTTATTTTTTGCCATTTCATACCACAAATTTTGTGAAAATTTAATATTTCTAAAATTAGAAAGAAAAAAATTTAATCAAATGCCAAATTCCAATCAATATGAAATGCTTTAATTTATGTAGTAGCTATCTGCCACTTTATATTTATAAATGTCCAAAATAAGTTCAGCTTTTGTATATGTATATCTACTTGTATAATCTACTAATGCTCAATATATATATATATAAAGCTAATAATAATTCTGTATCTTTTTATGTATATCACGTGCAACCTATTAATATTTTATTGTATTTATTTTTATTGCAGCGCCGTGCCTCACGTCGCGCCTCATTGCGCCGTGGCTCGATTTCGGCGCTGCCCCAGAAATCGGCCGAGATTCCATGGGACATCTTCGAGCGACTCTTTATGCCGTTCCTGTTCTGCCAGGCGGCTGCCATTGTCAGTTCGCATCTGCTGCATGCGCTGAACATTTCAAACATCTCAACATTTGCGGTATTCGTCTGGTTCGCCCTGTCCACCGTGGGAGCGGTGCTGTTCTACCACTTTGTGAAGGTAAGTGAGGCACAGATTGCAGATTTGCGTCCAATTGGTCAACGCACACTTGAGTGCCACAAACGAGGCGGCTCTGCGGAATGCCACAAGTCCATGGCAGACATTTTAATCCTTTTAACGCCAACGGTCGACAGGGCTAAGCCACATCTCGGTAGACATGGTCGGGTGGGGAGCAGGCCAAATGCCAACAGAGACAGCTGGACGGACGGGCGGAGCGTTCGGTTTCAGTTTCGGGTGGGACATAACTTTGGGTCATGTATGGTTAAGGCTTCGGTGTGTGTGTGAGCCTAAACAAAAAATTTGCATGTAGCAAGTGCCAAACCGCAAAAATAACAAAAGGCATGGCCGAAAGGATAGGCCGGGCAGAAATAGTAGGCAAAACAAATCACTGGAACTAAAAATAGCCAAAGCCAAGAACTCGACACAAAGGGACATAACTACAGCCCGGACGGACGACAAATGTGTGAGCGACAGCTTCGGGGTTTTCTCTTAACCACCAAAGGCATTTGGCTCTGGATTTGCCTTTGCCTTTGCCTTTGCCTTTGCCTTTGCCATTGCCTTGCTCTTGGTCCTATTTGATATTTTAGAGCTGACTGCGAAATGAAAATAAAAACAAATAAATAAGCAGCAGATAAAGACCAAAGCAGAGCAGCGCAGAGCAGAGCTGAAGGCTGTGCCACAGACTGTTCGGGTAATGAATACAAATTCGAGACTCGAAGTAAGCACAAAAAAAGATAAAGAAAATACTCGAAGTGCATTTGGAACTAGCGCCAGAGAAAAGTGTTGAAAACTGAAGACCAAAAGCAGACAACAGACAGCAGCAAACTGAAAACTGAAAACAGAAAGCAGAAAGCGCGCAGGCAAGAAATATAACACTCATAAGTAACAGCAGATAAGATGGAAAAATGAGTGCTTCAAACGATGTTTCATCGCATAAAATTCTTAAGCATATGCGTGAAGTCGCTTCAAATAAAGAACACTCAAGAAATTGTACACTTGAGATAGGCATATGTAGATAGTAGCTGACTTTATGTAAATCGGGGCGTTTGGCCATTCCAGTCAACTGCCTTTGCAATGCCCTTAGGCCTCAAACTGTCTTCCCAACATCAAGTTTTCTTGCTCAATTTATTTAATTTTCTTTTCAATTATTCATGTGCATGTCCATTATGGCAAATTAATTTTTAATTTCCAAGTTCAATATCCTATTTATAGGAGATTTCTGCCTTTGTCTCAAGTTCTTATGAATTTTTGAATTAGCAAACATTTTTAGATAAACATCTAGCATCTATTTCTATAAGAACGCTTCTACTGTAAAGCATGAGTAATCATGATTATTCGATAAATATTTTTTTTAATAATAGATATATATGTATATTATTAAAATAAATAAAATGTATATAAAACAAAATAGAGCAACATTAATAAATAAAGATATGTTCATATGTTAAATAAATATAATAAATATTTAAATAAATATACATATGTACATATACAATATATAAAAGCAAATTAAATAAATACAATGCATATATTAGAATACATAGAGGAAACGTCACAATCATTCAATTAAATTTTCTGTTTTCCATGGCGATGATAAAAGTTTAGAGTTTTCTATGAATGATTTTTATATTTTTCAAATATTTATCAATAATTTGAATATATAAATATAACTAAAAGCATAGCGTAGCACATATACTAGAATAATTTACCGCTGTTTAGTTGTAAGCGAACAGCACTCGCTCTTTTTCCACTAGTATTCCATGGGGCAACATACGAAAAGTGCAAACTGGTCCCAGTTGCATTGACTCTCTTTGCAGAAGGTAGAAGGGCTCAATTCTCAAATGGTATAGAACCTTACTTACTTTCACTTAATGGAAGCGAAGCGTAGCAAGACCTAGGCGAGCTAGTTGCCAAGAGAAAAATCTGCTGCTGTTAGAGCTGATATGTTAATTGTAGTTTAGTAATAAGAGGAAAAATTTAAAAATAATAGCTGATTATAAGAGTTTACTTAGCTTCGTTTTACGGTTTCAAAATAATATTTCAAATGTTACTCATGCCTTAGTCTCCATCTCTCCCTGCATAGATCTACGCTCAACGCCAGCATTGACCTTTAATTAGTTATTCAGATATTAATTTCCTAATGGTGGCAAGTGTACGCAGACTGCATACCAAGTTTTATTATGTGTGTGTGTGTGTGGTGTGTGGCACAGTTCATTAGTCGCCACACACGCCACATATATTTAAGTTAGTTCTCGCTCATTTCATTTCGTTCGGGCTCCTCCATTCGCATTGCGTATGATAGCATAGCAGCTGTGATTTCTCAGCTCGAGTCTGGCCGAGCTGAATGAGCTTGCATGCTAGCCGCATAAATTGCCACATTGCGTATGCGCAATTTATTTTACTTCAAACATGCCAATAAATGTGTGCGATTGGGTGTGTTGCGTCGTCGTCGTTTCACTGCAAATCGCCGCTGATAATGCCAAAGATAATTCTTCATTTGCTGGCCATTTGGCCTGATATATCGATGGCACCCAAAATGGCCTCAGAAGGCGTCAGATAATTCAAATTTGCGTGCACTTTAATTAGCTTGACTGCCAGCAGGATAAGGCAGGACAATGCTGCTGACGTTGGCCATTTGCTAGCTGGCCAACTGGTTGGCAATTACGACTACAATTGCTGCTGCTGCTGCTGCTGCTGCTGCTGCTGCTGCTGCTGCTGCTGCTGCTGCTGTTGCTGCCAGTGCTGTGGCACATTTTATAGTCGTGCCGGGGCACGTAGGCAACATTTTGCATTGATAAGACAGCCGGACGTGTTCTGGCATGCGCTCGCATTGTCCTGGCAATTGCCGGCTGCCATAGGCAATGCCATGCACGCGAAATGCAACCAGACATTAACGTAATAAGCAGCCTGGCCAGCCTGCTCGGGATAATTAACAGCTGCCTGCATCTGCAACTCTGGATAGTGTCCAGCAGCAGGAGCTGGAGCAGCAGCAGGAGTAGCCGCAGAGTAATAGCAGCTGCAGCTCTGCAGCAACAGCCATGGAAACTTCCGTCCCTGACACTGTCCATTAGTCGCTGTTGACGTTACTTATACGCAGCGTATGACCTCAGCCCAAGGACGTTAGCAATGACGATGACGCTGCCAGTTGGCGCTTAAAGCTCAATAAAAATAAAAACAAATATGCTTAAACAAATAGCAAAACGCTAATACAATTGTGCTCGGTGATGGAGGGTGGAGGGTGGAGGGTGCAGGGTGGAGGTGGACGTGGACGTGTGGACGTTAGGGCGGACGCTGAGGTTGGCGCTGGCAGCATTTCGAAGTCATAAATCGACGCAGAGGCTGCCACTGGCAAAGGCTAATCAAATGCGTCAAGGATCGCCACGCATGCGACCTTTGCCATTTCGTATAATAATTTCAAACGAATTGCTATACATACAAATGCACACGCACAGTCAAATAGAAGAGCCTGCTGGCTGACAGACTGATGGACTGATGGATTGACAGACATTCAGCCAGATAGATAGCTGCTCGCTTTGCCGCAGCTTCGCCCTTGTCGAAACAGTCCACCAGTCGAACCACCCTGGCACTGTGGAATCCAACTCGAAACCGAGAGTCGTCTGAGGAGTCTGAAGCAGAACAAGTCCTTGGCGAATGCCATTGACAGTTGAATGATAGGTTGACAGTTGCTGATGATACTTCTGCTTTTAATTTTATATAATTATTGATTATTCCAGCTAAATTATTATTTTTATTATTTATAATTATATTATAAAAGTGAAGAATAATGACACTCTAAAATAAAACAGTTATTTTAAAGTGGCATGATTGTAAATTGACTATTTTTAATGATATCTTCTTGCTCTTATACATACATATATTAATTTATTTTCGCTCTTATTTTTAATATTTATTAATATTTATTATAACAGACGATAATCTCTTTATATAAATCCTTATTATTATTACGGATTATTCCAGCTAAAATATTATATTTTTTATTTATAATAAAAATGGATACAGATCTTACTCTAAAATATATCAGAGGTATATCATATATTTAATGCTGATGATATCTTCTAGCTCTCATATATAAATAAAATACATATATTTAAAATTTATATAAAATTATTGATTCTAGCTAAATAATTATTTTTTATTTGCTATAATTATACAAATAAGTTCTTATTCACAAGAACAAGCTCAGCCCTTTCCTAGATCATTATACTATATATACTGCATGTGTGTGTTTGAGCTTTCAATCCACTGTAGCTCAATTTTTAAGCAGGTCTGTGTCTATTTCGGGACAGCCAAATAATCAGTTTACAGCTGAGCGTCGGGCGTCAAAACGGGCGTCAACGCCCTGCAATGAGGCCCTGAATGTAAAAGTGAAAATCAGCTTTCTCGCTGCTGCTCTAACTCTACATTCACACACGCCATCTCTCTCTCTCTCTCTCTCTCTCTGTCTCTCTCTGGCTCGCTCTCTGTGTCTCTTTCAATAGACCGCAAAACCGAATGTCGTTGCCTTTGATTAGTTTAACTAGGCAACAAAAACAACTATTTAACCCTTAACGATTTTGAGTTTGGGCCAACACGAGTCCTGCACGTTCCGTTATTTGTGTTCGTCTCTTTTATGCGATTCACCTCATAAAAATATGAAGAGAAAGAGCCTATTAAACACACTTTATTATTATTACACAGTTTTATTCGTGTATTTACAGTCGTCTTGATATACGTTTAATAGAAGTACTAAATTTAATGATAGCTTAATACGAGTCTTAAGACGTAATCATATGGCAGAGCCAAGAAAAGGCGTTTAATTTCATACGACAAACGAATAAATATATAATAATAATTATATACTAAGTAGAGAGTATTCCCTCGTCTGTTATCCTCATACTGGCCAGCTCTCTTTGTTTTAGGCTCTGCTTGCTACGAGTCTGTACTTTTCGGCGTCGTTGAACTGTTCGACTGTCACGTTTGATTGCTTTGCACAGCAGCACATTGTGCATTTCGTTTTTATATCACGATTGTCAAATTAAATTATACGCACGCCCACACACGCGCGCACACTTGTCCGATCACACGTGGAAATGTGCTGACGGCGCGGTTGGTGCTCCTACTCCAGCTCCTGCTGTTCCTGCTGCTGCTGCTGCACAATTCATGCGCAATGAGATGTAAATGCACAGCTAATGAAATGCTCATAAATGCAGCAGCACAATGCAATGCAATCCGGAATGCCCGTTGAGCATTATCATTCGATATGCATGCCACTGCTCTGTGTGTGTGTGTGTGTGTGTGTGTGCGTCCTGCGGACTATTGTCCTGCCAGCGTGTCACATTGCAGCTGCAGCGACGCCAATTACACTTAGCGTATTACGCATAATTAAGCTTCGTGCCGTCAGAGAAGTCCGGCATTGCCGCGGAGTTCTCGGAATTAGACATTACTTATACGCCACATGTGCGTGTGTGTGTGTGCATGTGTGTCAACTGCCAGCGCTGTCACAGTGTAAATAATTGAATTAATAGCCTCATGTAAGCGCCGCTAATGAGCAGTTGCTTAACACGCTCGCTCAGTTAAGCCCGTTTCCTGTGCCGCCCACCTATTCCCGCTCCCCATCCCCACTCCAACTCCATTGTTTGCATATTTTAGAGCGTACTTAACTGACGTATTAAAATGTAATTGGCTGCGGCATCTGGAATTCTCTTTGCCACATTTTATTTCAGCCCAGCGCAGCTCCACTCCGCCCACCCCAGCTCACCCCAGCCCCTTTTTGCCCTTTGAACTTTCCGCACAGCTCCCCCCGTTTTAGCAAGTTTGCTCAACTGGCATAGACAAACTTCCCGAGCACACCTGAGCAGCAGAGCAACAGAGTTTATCCTCCACTTGTTGGGTTAGTTACACACACACACACACACACGCACACACATTCCACTCAGCTGCTGCAATGGCAGCCACTCGAGTCGCTAACGGGAAACCTCCGCCCGGTTCTAGCTTGCATTTTATGCGCGCAAAACTTTCAAATTGATGCATTACAGCAGCATAGCCCAAAAAGGGAAATACCAGCCCCAGGTGCGCGCTGTGTAAGTTAATAAGCTTGGCATTAATACTTGAAACTATAATATATACATCTATATAGAAACTTGTGCGCGGTTAAGCGTCTTATGAGCTTCCTCGCTTGTACCCTGAACCCATTTGAATATGGAACATTGGGTATAATAGTTGTGTGAAAATGTATGTTACAGGCTGAAGTCTTTTCATTATTGATATTGTATAGAAATATATTATATTAATAAATTTCTGTAAGAATTCATGTTAAATACAGAATTTGATTTGGCAAACATACGCACATGCATGCTATTATTACATGCTGAAAGTTTTCAACTTTTAACTGTTATTTATGAATACAGTAACAGTAAACGACCATATAATAACAGCTCTCTATTTGTATAAGAGAAGCGTCGAATTATTGTAATATTAGCTCTGAGCAGCATTCAGGGTATCCCCGCAGTCGATCAGTCTCGCCTAGAGAACTCTTACTTGTTTGCGTATTGCTTGAGCAATAATAAATATTGTTATTATGCAGAGTTATGAGTTTATAAACAATAACGCCAGCACTATAACATTTTAAATTAGGATGAGCTTTGCATGAAATGAAAATGAAATGAATAAATAAATGAATAATAAAGCCATTAAAATATGTATTCATGTATTTTGCCTTTATTCTGTATTAACGAGATTCAAATTACTAAAAACAACACAACATAAATCTCATAATATTTATCAAGGCAGGTAAATGGCTAAATATGAAAAATATTATTAAACTGTGTGAGTTTGAATATTTTAGCTTGTGGTATTTAAGACAGAAGGCAAATAATATGTATTTTTAATTTTATTGGTACACATATTGAATTAGATTTGAATATTCAAGAAATAATCGAATAATATATACATTTAAGGATTTTACTGAAGTGTCAAGAGTCATAAAAAATCCAAAAAGAGAGAATTACAAAATTAATTCGTGTCGAGCTGAGAATGTCAAAAATTATTTATTATTTATTGATTACATATTTATATTTAACTATTTATTTATTCACAATTAATTTGTAAAATATTTTAATTAAGTATTGATTTCAAATTAAATTAATTTATATGAATACAAATATTTATAATTAATTTATCATATATTTCAAGTAATATATTCATTTCTTCTTTTGCTTATGAGTTATTTCAAGTTTTCTTGGTGTAATATGGGGACTAAAAATATATTTCGGCGTATAACCGAGTTTATATTGATACTTCCTTCATTACGCCAATTTTTAATAAAAAGAAACCGCATCCCATCTTTAAGCAAATTTTCCAACAATTTAGCATTTCTCCCAATTACATTGTAGCAACAACTTCAGCTGCAACTTGCTTATCTATTCAAGTAATTGCAGCTCTTGCTGAACGGCGTTTAGTGGCAGCAGCAACAGCAGTGGCTGGCTTCCTGAAGGGCTGCGTACTTTGTCGCCTTTAGAGCTGCATAAAAACTAAAGTGTTGACAAATTTTACACAGATTTGTATATGTCTTCCGGGCAGCACAAAGCGAAACTTGCAGCCAGCAAATTGCAGGCTCCATTGTCAATTATGTGCACTGGGTCCAGCTAGCGTTTCTAGTGCCCTCCACAAAGTTCGCGGCGTTGCTGCTGCTCCTGCTGCTGCTGCCGCTGCTCCTGCTGCTGCTGCTGCTGCTGCTGCTGTTGCGCTCTCTCCTGGGTGCATGCAACAATGGCGCAGCGCGCCACAAATTGAAGGCTACATAAAACGCGGCCAGTTCATGTTCTCGCACACGCATACATACACACATTTATATATGTATCTCTACATCATAAAATGTCATTATGTGCGAAGTTGCCTTGCGCTGGGCTGCTTGTGTTTTTGCCCGTTGCGACGTTACTGTTGCCCAAGCACTGTTCCGTTACGTTTTTATGGTGTCGCGCGTGGCCTGTTGCTTCACACACACACACACACACACACTCATCCTCTAGAGAACAAGCTGAAGCAATGGCATTGGCGTGCCCGGCCTGACAATGGCTCAAATGAAGGACACGACTCATGTGGCCCATGCGCGATTGCGTTTCTAAGAATTGCACGCCATTAAAACGCATTGACAAGTTGGCCAAGCTGCTCTTAGCTCCGACTTGCTGACTGCTCGCTCTTCGCTCTTGGCTCTTGGCTCTTGGCTGATGACTGTTGACTGTTAGCTGTTGCCTTCTTTGCTGTTGACTGTTTACTGCTGACTGTGTTTTATTATTACTTTTTTTCTATTTCGTTTACAATTCACTGCGCATTTTAGTTAAATTAAAAAGCAATCGCACATAGCAGAAACGGCAATGGCAGCCCAACAACTCACGCATAAGCCAAAGGTCATGAGCCACAAATGGCAAAACAAGCGAATGATTGGCAACAGCAGCTGAGCTGCCAGCCAACAGCCAATATCCACTCAAAAGCAGCTATCGCATTTGACATTTGCATTCTGCAGCTGCAGCTCCTGCACCCACCCCGCCTACTGCCGCCCGCCTTGGCTGCAAAGACCGAGAGACCGGGAGGCTGCCACCCCGCATAGCCCCAAACTGTGAACTGTAAACTGTGAGCCGAAGCCAAAAACGGCAGCCATAACCACAGTGGTTAGCACTGGGCTACGAAATTGGCATTTGCTCACAGCCAGTGCGCATCGCTTGATGTGGTGCTGCTGTGGTGGCTCGACTGCCGCACTACGCACTTAACAAACTTCATTTTCGGCACAAAATTAACGAGAGCGCTGAGCACATAACTCGGCTAACCCTAAAGACGATGAATTATTTTGATAGTTCAAGTTGATATTTCAAGTGTCTGTTGACTTAGCAAAGTTAAAATAATTCTGGAGAAAAAGGAAATCAAATATTCAAAAAGTCCTTGGGAGAAAGTGAGAAGAATTTTGAGTGCAATTTTATTATATTTAATTTATTTATTTTAATTTATTTGATTAATTCATATTTATTCATAGATTTTTTATTAATAATATATTTATATTTTTATTGACTTTATGTATTTATTTAACTTAAATTTATACTTTTAAAAAATTAAAATTTTTATTTAAGCTACAACATTTTGTTTAATATACAATTTAATATATTTTATCTGATTACCTTAAGCGAATCCTATGAAATTTAATCTACAAATTTGTTAAATGTCAATCGATGATCTGAAATAATAAAATAAAATGTACTCAACAAAATTGTAAAATCATAATTAATTTTAATCTCTGACCATAACAATCGTTACTTCAGAATTAAATTAAAAAACAAAAATAAAATAAAATAATAAATATATTAAAAAAAAATAAATAAAATAATATATAATAAAATATAAAAACAAATTACAGTAGAGATTTCCATATAACTTCCCCTGTCAAATATTTGCTGCGAAATTCATTCTGTCTTATCTTTAATATGGGTCATAATATAATAATTCGATTAGAGCCTGGCCATTATGCTGGCATATTCATTTTCATATCCAGCGCCCAACTACTTTACACTTAATTCATATATAATTATTGTATATTGTCATAGGCACTTAGTTTTTGGCTCACACTCAAGTTGATCGCAAGGCGCTGCACAGGCTCTGGCTAGATATTGTTCTATATATTAATTAACGCAATTGCCTGGGGCGCCATTTGTAGCCAGGCAACGATGGAAACTAAACAAAAGCTCAACCAAATATAATCACAATTTAAATATAGATAAATTTTCATATGCCAACACGCAGCAGAGAGAGGTAGATAGAGAGACATGTAAATAAAAAAGAAATGTTTATGGTATATTAATCCGTTGCTGAAATATGTGCGAGCTTGTGGCATGTAATGAGTGACTGACTGACTGGCTGCCGCAAAAAGTCAAAGCTTCGCGTGTTGTCTGCCCCAAGAGCCAAGTCAAGCCAATTCGAGCCAAGTCGAGTCGAGTCGAGTCGAGCCGCGTTCGTGGTGGTTGTGGGCAAACAAGCTGCAAATTAGCTCAGGCTTAAACTAGGCGCACAACGCGTCGTATGCGCAATGCGAAAAGCCTTTAATGCTGCCAACGCCTGTAAATGTGAATGGCGTAAAGTTGGCCCGCGGCTTTCCACTAGAGATGTGCGCTCAGCTCAAAGCAGGCGCATACTATATATTATATTGCTGAGCATAAGAATAGGATTTTACAAGTGGCTCACTCTTACTTTGGAGACAGTTTTATATAGCTGTGAAAGGCTGCGCAAGTATCTGACAGATGTTTGACGCACCGAAAGTGGCATACAATTGGCGCAAGGCATTTCAAAGGAACATTCTTTTCGGCAGTGAAATTAACTATTTTATAAATATAAGGGTGTCATATTTTTTTTTATTTTTAGTTTTTATTTATTCACATTAAATTATAAAATACGTATGTGTGAATCCTAATATTTTTACAGTTTCTTACAAATTTGCAATAGAAAGAATTGTAAAAAATGCCCATTCAGCCTAAAACACGCCATATCAATAATATAATAATAAATAATAATAATGATAAAAATAAATTCATTAAATATATTTTTACTTTTGGTATTAATTTCTAAAAGTTGGTATTGAAAGTATTGATGGAATTACTCAATTTATTGCAAAATTAATACTACTTATGCAGGGATATATAATATATGAATTTTTGTATTTATTTATTCTTATTCTTATTATCTTGGCAAAGCCGTCTTATATGTTGGCGGCGAATCGACTTATCTGGACATTGGCAAGACTAATTGCTGAGAAATTCATATTTTCTTCGCTTTATACAAATCTCCGTCTGAGTGTATTCCAGCTTAACCTTTAGAGCTTAAGAGCAACGAATTGCCTGCACATTGAAACAAATTGAATTCGCTTGTATTTCAATAAATTAAATAGAATTTATATAAAATATTTTTTTATAACTCCACATTTCCAGCAGTTTTTTGGTAAATGGCAAGAGCTATTAAACATTTCAAAAGCAACATCAGCAGCTTTAATAACTTTTATAATATGGTTATTTAAACTAGTTTCACCCTTGCTTGGCTCCACCGCTTGAACCATTCCAGAGCATTCGCAGTAAACCCAACTTCAGGCAGTTGTCGTAGCTATTGCTCTGACAGCTGTCTGTATATTATTTTCCCAGTATAATAGTTCTGAGAACTGTTCACAGGCATTAAAGCGTAAAAGACGAACAAGCAAAGGGATTCAAATATAATTGTCTGATTGCATTAAATTTAGTTTAAGGAGCGCAATGCGATTCTATATTCTATTTAAATAAAAACAAAAAAAAATTATATAATTAATATAGATATTTATAATTACAATAATAATAATAATAATAAGACTAATAAAAATAATAATTATATACAGATAATTCTTTCTAGTTTTTCGTGTCACGATAGCAAACACGAAACCATACGCAAATCTAAGGCGAGTGTTTGTGCGAGTGTGTTCGTGTGTGTCCATGTGTGGGTGTGTGTAATGACAAAACACAGAAATGGTTTTTGGCTTTTCAGTTAATTAATTTATTAATTAGCACGTTCAATGACTTTTGCCGTTTCCTATTGTTCATTTCCTATTATTTAGAGGTTTCTTGTTTTCGGCATGCGCCTTGCACTTTCACATGCCATGGCGAAGGATCCGCATGGGTTTTGTTGTCATTTTGGTTTGGTTTTGTGGTCGGTTTGCTTCCCTGGAATGGGTTCTCTGCGCTGACTGCTCTCCCAGCTATTTTTAGCAACTGATTTAATATGCGTGCATGCGTGTGCGTGTGCGTGTGCTTGTGCGTGATGCCCTTAAATTTTTGTTTTTATTCGCTATTTTTCGTTGTTGTGTTTTTGTTTTTGTTTCTTTTTTTGATGTTTTTTGTTCTGCGGTTGCCTTTTGAGCGCTTTGTTTCAGTATTTGCTTTGTCGCATTTCGTCGCCTGGCTCATAACGGTACAGCGTACGGACAATTTGTATGCGGTTTGTACGCCATTTTTCACTTAAACCCTGCGAGCTGCGAGCTGCGACCGGGCGCCACGCATTTCACTTATGTAGATTTATAGGGGGCTCCCGGGCGGTCAAGCGCGTATTTTCAGCTTGCCTTTCCTGTTTTTGCCGCCAGTAGAGTGCCAGTGGGCGGCAGCGAGCATAAAAAACAACAACAGCTAAAGTATAATAAAAAAAAAAGCAAATAGATAAAAACAATGCGCCAGAGCGACGTAGAGCGACCGGCAGAAACATCTTTATTTTTCGTTTACTCTTTATCAGCCAAGCACTCAGCGCGTCGCTAACATTTTATTTTGCTTTCATTTAAAGCCAAATGTCGATGCAGGCTAGAGTTGAGAAAAGTATACTTATATATTTCAATTTGACCCGGCCAAGGCTCGAGAATTAACCAGCATTTTCATTTTGCTTATCCGCATCTGCTTAACAGGTGAGCTTTCTATATTTTAATTTTCTCGGAACTTTCCAATCGCTTTCAAGAAGTTTTTCCTAGAATCGTTCATTTTGAATGTTATTAATAGAACGTAAAATGTGAAAATTAATAACCGCTAGAACCGCTGGCTAAGCAACTTCAACTGTTTGTCCACCAAAGATGAAATTTTGCCAAGAAAAAGAAAAGGGAAAAAAATGGGAACATATTCAATTATTTTATATTAATTCCGATTTTTGTTGGAGCAGAAAAATGCCGCCTTAAGCTGTTAAATACTTATTGAATATTTATAAATACAAAGACTCCCTAGTCAATAAAAAAAAAAACCTTTTCAGTAACTTCCGGGTACATAAAATTCAATAGAAAAATGTAAATCTGTAAAGGGTTTTTTTTTAAGTCAAAGCTGTCAATATTCGAACATCTTTCAATTCCCAATAACTTAAAGCTACGTGAAATTAGTTCTTAGTTTTATTTGCGCGAGAGAAATGTTTTAACATGTTAAACATTTATACATTTTTGAAAGGTTTATCTTTAATTTAAATAGAAAAATATTAATGTTAAATATTTATAAATTATTTATTGGAAGTTATAGTCAATGGTTCTTAAATATATACATATATGTCAAAAATTTATTAGATGAAATAGTTGAAGGTCCATCAATTCTCAATAACTTCAAGTTATGTTCAATTTGTTTAAAATTTTATGAAGTGAGATTTCCTCGAAATGTGCTGCACGTATTTCATTTAATTTTCATATTTCCTTAGGCTCGATTACCCTTTTTCCCAATAATTTATTTCATATGCATGTTCCGGCATCGCTCCATGGATAAGCCCTTGTTTTTTTATGCATATACACCTGGCCTGGCCATGCACAGCTGGCTGGCCAAAGTGTCCGGGTCTATGGACTACGCTCTCTAAGCCCTAGATGGTCGTAAATTTGCTGCTCGCAAATGAAGCCACAGCCATGTGTGACCTGGCGCTGCTTGTACTCCTGCTCCTCCTGCTGCTGCTTCGACTTGTTGTTGTTTACATTTTGCACGCATAACTTTTAACACGCCCACGCTGAGTCCCCCCGCAACGCCCACGCGCTGGCCAACCCGACTCGGTCGCTCAACCAAACGCGTCAGATTATCCACACACACACACACACACGTCTAATGGACACACACACATGTGTGTGCCAGGCCAGGCTTTGAGGCGCAATTTGATTTCATTAAATGCCGCCAACTTGTTGCAGTTTGCACATTAGGGCAACATAATGCATTATATATGCATGCCACATGAATATTACGTATACGCCACGTCTCTCGGTTCACTCTCTCTCTCTCTCTCTCAGCGTGTTTGAAAATTAATGAACCTCCGGGCCAGCCAAGGCCTGCAGCAGCAATTGGATAACTGTTCGCGGCAAATCGCGTGCAATTTGGCCATTTATCAATTTCGGCTAAAAGTGCGCTTTCTGGTTTCTCTGGTCGCAGATAGCACCTGCTGCTCGGCCCTGCTCGTAAATCTCGTGCACCTCGCAATTAAAATGCAATCGAGGATGCATTTAACTAAAACGCAATTGATGCCCCATCACGGCGCATGGCCGGCGCATTTCCGCTAAACAGCAGTTCCGCTCCGGCTGCAACTCGACCAGCAATAACAACAACTCTGTTAAATGCTCGAGTTGATTGACATGCGCCATCCCCGACTGCGATTCCTAGCTGCTCGCTGTCGGCTGTTGGCTGTCGTCTGTCGACTGTCGGCTGATGGCTTTTAGCAGCTATTTCGGTGCATGCGGTGCAACGCGCCGTCTATTTTGGGAACGTTTATAAAAAGCCAGCGCGAGCAACGTGCAACCGCAGCCTGCCGTGTTTACAGACACGAGACATGGCTGCCACCTTCAAGGCGCACGCTGCGCTGCGTCGGCTGGATTTTGGGTGGCTCGCTGGCTGTCATCCCCGCTCGATGGCGCCGCTCGTGTCGCGGCCTCTTTCTGCCTTGCACGCAGCTCGACTGCACTTGGGCAAAACAAACTTTTTTCATGCCTGTGTTGCTTTGCTTTTGTTATTTTGCATACGCCGCTTTCTATTCTCTCATTTCTCTCGTCTTGTTTCGCACTTTCATTTTTGTGCAAAAAGCTATTAAGGTGGTGCAAGTGGCGCAAGTGGCGCAAATGGCACCTGGCGACACTTTTTGGCGCTAGCTGAAAAGCATGCAATATGGGAATCGATAAGCTACTCTTTAAGCAAAGTCGAGATTATCCTTTAAAACATGTCTTTGTTTTTTGAGGAATTTTTCTTTCTTTTTCTTTTTGACAATTATTTTAATTATTAAAATAATTTGAAAATTTATTTTTTCTTTACATATATATGTACATACATATGTGTATTTCCGGAAAAGTAAAAATATTCATTAAAATTTATTTTTAGTAAATAAATTGAATTTCAATGAATTCTTAGATTCTTATTATAAAAAATTTGAAGATTTTAAATATAATTTAAGAAAAAGTTTGTGTTTTTTCGGAAATAATTTTAATTACTTCTTATATTCAAAAACTTACGGAATAAGTTTAAGAGGAATATATTTAAAAATATTTTAAACTAAAGAAAATATTTTATTTATTTATTTAAATATTATTATTATTATATTATTTTACTTGTTTTTATATTTATAATCTGTCCATTTTGACAATGATTAAATTTTGATTATAATATACATGGTATTAAAAATAAAAATAAATTCAAAAAAAAAGAAATTAAAGTTTGTTCTTTTTAAATAAAAATTAATTTTAGAGCGAAAACAGAATTTAAAATGAACAACAATTACAATCAACATCCATTCAGCTCAGTTTCCTTAGCTTCCATTCCCATTCATATTAAAAATAAATAACTGTTTTATATTTATGAACAAATTGCTGTAGATTCCAATGCATTTTAAATTTATTTAATCAACTTCATGAATTCGCTTTATTGAAAATATATATTGAATGGGAATGCCAGCCAAAAGTTCAGCTTCTTCGATTCCGTTGGCTTGGCTCTGAATAAAATAAAATCAACTTGCACTTGAATGCGAAACGTGATCGATTTGGGGAGCACTGCATATGCCACATGAAGCCGCTTGAAAGGATTCCAAAAATAAAGCCTCGAACCCTCTTAGCCAGTGAAATTGGATGCGCCAAATGCGAAATCGAAGTTTCCTCTGCAATTTGGCCGAGTTGTGTGTTGTTGCCCTCGATTCTCAGCGCTTAATTGACTCTAAATATTTTGTTGCAAGCCCTTTTTGCTAGACTTTAATTGAGCAATTCGCCATGAAGTCAGCAGCGCTTTTTGTTGCCGTTCGCTATTTACTTGTGAGCAAACTTTAAAGTAATTTCAGCAAAACCGCAATAAATTGGTTTTGCAGTGAGCAACAACAAGAGCGAGAAAAAAAGCAGGAATAAACTTTGCAATAGGGCATTACCGACTGCATGGTATACTAGGGGATGTGAATGGGAATGTAGTCGATCAATTTTGAGTTTCTCGCTATAAAACTGAAGAGAAAACTTTATATTTTTCTCCATTTGCTATGCCTCTAATTGGTGTAAATATATCCGCCATCTCTCAGGCTTTGCAACTCCCAAGGTCTCTGAGATTCCTTAATATGCTTTATCCGACTTACCACGCCCCTATACAGAAGAAGATGTTCCACATGTCAATACATTACTCAAAAACCAGTATACCCAATGCACTTTCTTAAATGAGAAGGAATTGAGCGAGAAAAAACTAGAAATAATGCCAGTGAATGCTACTGGATTCCGACATACTGGCATTCTGGCATTCTGGCAGTCTGGCATCCTTGCAACAGCACGTAGCAACCGCAGCCACAGCATCAGCAGCAGCAAAAGTTGACCAAAAGTTTATGGGCAACAAATAAAGTAGAGTCGCATAAAAAGCAACAACAACCACAAAGACATCAGCAGCTGGAAAACTTGTCGCTGCCTTCGACTGAAACTTACAAAACAGCTGACACTTACAGAGGAGTGGGGAGGGGATGGGGGCATTTGTGACTCCTGTCCGAGCTTAGTTATTTCTATTTTTATTAATGCCCAAATGCCAACAGATTTGATAAGCCCAAACACTTATAGCCACCAATAAAATGCTGGCTGGCCAGTCTTAATGGGTGTCAACAAGACGGCCAATAATAATACACAGACAACGGCTCTCAGCTCTTTGGCTTCGCCTCGTCTCCTCGTCTCTGCATCTCCTTCTTCTTGCCATTTTTTTAACAATTTTACGAGCACTTTATAACCGTTTAATAGCTCGAACAATGAGCTGGCTGCCCCCGAGGGCCCCACAGCCCCTCTCCGAATTGAGCTCACAATTGACGCACTAGAGACGCACACTTGAGCCGTTACCAATACGTTGACAAACTATATTACTATAGATGTATAAATATATATATATTGGCTAATGGCATGATGAATTATGGCACCACAACTAAAGACAAGTTGCCTGCCGACCTGGCCCCAGTCCCAGCTCCCGCCCCTGCCTCTGCCTCTGCCTCTGCCTGTTTGTCTAACTGTTCAGCTGTCTTTCCTTCTGACTTGACTTGGACAAACTGCGATTGTCCTTTGTGCCAAGCATCCGATACACCCACACAGGCACCCACAAACACTCTCTCACACACACACACACAGCGATACACCACGTCAGCCACAAGGCGCGTGTGTCTAATACGGAAGTGTCAATGCACACGTTTTGCTCCTCTTTTCATCCACTGTCTCTCTGTGTGTGTGTGCTTTGTGTATACTCTCTATATATGTGTGTGTGCGCGTGTGTTTGCCACGCAGTCAGTCGGTCAGAGCTTAAAATGGAGCCAACTAAGAAAATATTGCCCTTAGAAAGCGAAACTATTTTTGCTTCAATACACAAGAATAGGAATAATAGAAAAAAAAAAGAAATAAAACCTTTTGCTAGAATATGCTCTAATTAAGACAATTGATACAATCTCAAGATGGAAAACTCTAAATGAGTGAACAATTAACTTCATCAAAAGATAACGTTGTCAACAAATTGCAATCATTTTCGAAATAAAGATGTGGCTATGAAATTTAGCTTGGCTTTTTATAAAGCCAGGGCTTGAATTTAAATTTATTTTTTTATTAAGTTTAATTGAGTTTAAAGTATTTAAAAACAAATGCTTGGTGTAAGATTCATGATAAATACTTAATAAAATAATTTTTAGCTGACAAAAAATATAAGAGAAAAGCCTAGAGCTGGCAATTATTTTTAGAGAGAGACTTAATTAAGTTTATTCAAGATATCTATATCGAAAAGAAAAATTAATTAATTAATAAATAAAAAAAAATATTAATGAAAACAACAATTATTTAATTTGTTTATTAGCTATGTTTTATAGCTATTTAAAAAATATAAAATAATCTTATATTTAAATACTATAATCAAACAATTATTATCTTGTGACTTAATTAAATCACACACATCTAAAAAAATAAAAAATACATAAATAAACTATATATTATAAAAATATTGAACAAATAAATTGCACCTATTGTTGTTTATTATGAATAAAAATAAATTAAGTAATTGCGATGTTTTACTTTTTTGTTAAAAATATTGAAGAAATATTAACACTATATACACTTATGAAAAGTAAGAGGTTCAATTAATTTAAAATTATCTTATTTCTATTTTCATTATTTACACTTATTATAACAAATATTTATACGCTTTTCAAAAATTATAAATTAAATCAAATGAAAATTATATTGCTTACAAAATGCATAATATACTTGCATAAACTTAAGTATTTCTATTAATTCACTGCTGTCAGTATTCAATTATAATATATTCCTTTATAATGTCAAATAACTGACGTGAGACTAAAGTTGTTAATTCAATCAAGCAAAAATCACCTGCTAATTTACCGCTTTAAACGCAGACACTGTGAAACCGACTAAGCCAACAATTGGACAGTTTGAAACCAGTCAGGTCTAGAGTTATTCATATGTGCACATACTATGCGAGTATACGCTGTCAACATTAATTAGTTGACGCCCATTAAATTTCATATAAATAGTCAAAAGTTGAATAAACCCACGAATTGCGTCTGTGCATTGAACCGTTTTAGGTTTCGGCATCGGGCAAAGGTGTGCTAATCACCGGCTGTGACGCGCCTTTGGCCTGGTATCTGGCTAAGAAATTGGACGATCTGGGCTTTACTGTCTACGCGGGCTTTGCGTCGTCCATCGAAGACTCCGACGAGGCCAAAATCCTGAAAGAGGAGACATCAGGACGCATGAAGCTGTTGAATGTCGACGTTACCTCCGAGAAGAGCGTAAGTCTACAAAACAAAACAAAAAGTGCTTGTCAAAGCTTTTAGCCGAGACTCAAACCGTTTCCTGTACTTGTGTGCTTTGCAGCTTTTGGAAGCGGCCCGTTATGTCTCGCAGCATTTGCCACATGGCGCCGAGGGCCTGTGGGCTGTAGTTCACGGTGCCACTTGGATTGCGCTTGGTGAGCTGGAGTGGATACCGTTTACCGTGCTGCGCAAAAGCTTGGATCTCAATCTACTCGGTAAGAGATGGCGCCACTGTGCGCTGGCCATGAAGTTGTGCTTTTTCGTTGAAGAAAGGGAAATATTTCCCTTTCTAATATTATTATTGGAGCTGGAATTTGTATTAGGATCTCTTTCCAATTTTGATGCTTCCTATAACTGTAACTTATCCACATTTCTCATCTTAGGCGCCGCTCGTCTGACTCAAATCTTTTTGCCGCTGGTGCGCCGTGCCCATGGACGTGTGGTGTTCCTTACCTCTGGCCTGAACCGAGTGCCCTCGCCGGTGCGTGGCATCCAGTGCGCCACTCAGGCGGCCGTCGACTCCTTCGCTGCCTGTCTGCGCCAGGAGATGCGCACACGTGGCGTGGATGTGTCTGTGGTGGCGGCGGGCGAGTTTGCACCGGGCAATGGTTGGCTCAACGACACGGAGCTGCGCGAACAGGTAAGTTGCAAGTGCTTCCTTGCAGTGCCACAAGCCAGTCGAGCTGCTGCCCATTTCGTGCTTAATGGGGTGGACGGAGCAGAGGGTAGAGCAGCGGCTCGCCTTGGCTTGTTTCAGTTTTTACGATAATGCGCCAGCTGGGACGACTAGGATGGGTTGGGGTGGTGTGGTGCAAGGGCGGCTTAGATGGTGCACATTAAAATAGTTGCAGATGGCCGACATGAGTGAGGGGCTCATTAAAACTCTCGTTTGCTTCGCAGGCCAAGCAAATGTGGAACCAGTTATCCTCGGAGCAAAAGAAAACCTACGGCGAGGACTACTACGAGGCGGCCATGACATCCGTGGAGAAATACTCGCGCCAGGTAAGCGCACAATCTCAGCCAGAGATTTACCTATACATATATACATAGTATATATGGTATATACATAGTATATATATAGATATGTTGATGTTTCACGCTAACGAGCGCTTTATCCTCAGGCCGCTGACATTCAGCCCACGCTGCGCGTGCTCATCGATGCCGTGACTAGGACCTTCCCCATGGCCCGCTACACGCCCGTCACTGCCAAGGAGAAGCTGCAAATATTCTTGGCCGAACACTTGCCGCCCTCACTGTACGAGTCCATCTATGGCGAGCAAAAGAAATTTGTCTATTAAAAATTATTTTGTTTTGTTGCCCATTTCCGTTTCCGATTCCGATTCCGTTTCCGTTCCCCCTCTGTCTTCACTTATGACCCATTTTGCCCAACCCCACTTGACGACGCCTCTGCATATTGTGTCCCTCCCACGAAATTGTTATTATTTTTCTACTGCTCCGCTATGGTCTAAAGCGCATTTAAGATGAGGCAACGCGTTGTCACTACTCACTGAGCATTTAGCGTTTCTCTTCATACAACTAGTTATATCTACTTTATCATCTATCTCAGTCTATCAATTCTATTCCCCTCTCTCACTCTCTATCTCTACCGCTCTCTCTGAAATTATGCGTCACTCGATATTTATATTTTTGTTCTGTTTCCTTTTAGTTCGTAGCGTGAATTGTAAATCATATACATATATATAACAATGAATAAAACCAAATGATAACATTAAAAAGCAATTCTTGTTTATCTTGTTGAGTTTTTAGAAGCTTTAAATTTATATAAATGCAATAAATTACAAGGCTTAACAGGTAAGCTATGGGAATATTGAATAGTTTTTGTAAATGGAATAATATTATTTCAATGCTGACGCCAAATTTAGCTACAAGTGGATTACCTCTTTGCTGAGTCTTATTTGATGTATAGATTTTGTACACATTTTTAAAGAATAATTTTTTTTAATTATTCGAATTATTAAACAACTTTAATGATATAAGAAATTAACCATCTAATCCGTTTTCAATGAGTGTAATCTAATACTTATTAACTTTAATACTTTAATAGAATAAAAGAAACTCCGCTGTATGCGATCTAATAATTATAAATAATAAAGGACATAATATACTTAGCATATCAACATTAAGAAGCCTTAACAACCATATATTGAATATTCTTGAGCAGCGTATTGAGTTGATTAGATTTAATTATGCGTGTTTGTTTGTCTGTATGCCACTTTTTATGTGTGTCTGTATATGTATCCCTCCGTCAGTCTCTCTCACTCTGTCTCTCCGCCTAAAATCTGCAAGGGACTAAGAAGAACTACAGCAGATCATTAAACTTTTCAATGTGAATGCAGCAGTACCCAGAGAGTGCTCCCATTGGTCATTTAGAGCACGACTGCATCGAGCTCTACCTGGCGTCAGACTCAACATTTGAGAGAGACAGTACTTGAGCGAAAGTGGCCCTATATAAGGGGCAGCAGCAGCAGCATTTCTTCAGTCTCCCAGGCCTGATGGAGGTTTTTCGTGCTGCGCAGTAAAGTGAAGTGGAGGGAAGTGTCTGATCGTTCAGCAAAGCGTTAAAGACTTGGAGGAAAGGAAGTATTTAGAGGAAATATTTAGAGGAAATATTTAGAGGAAATATTTAGAGGAAATATTTGAGGTAATATTTAGAGGTAATATTTAGAGGTAAAGACTTAGAGGAAAGACTTAGAGTAAATCTTTGAGAAAATATTTATCAGATTTATAGTTATTAATTATTATTATTCATTATAACAAAAACAATTCCATTTCACTTAAATATACTTCACATAAATATAAGACTCTTTGCTTTACTTGACCTCACTATAATTTCAATCAGTTAATTGTATTTTCTTTAATTTATTTTATACAACACTTAACGACTTCATTTAATACAAATTGACTTCTGCTTGATTGTGTTGTCAGTGCTGCGAGTGCATTGAATGTTGTCTGTGTCGCTGCATAGCTATATCGCACTTTGCAGTCGACTCGACGTCTGTCTCGTTTACTTTTAGAAATCGCCACTCAACCGCATTAGCCACATTCACACAGATACACACACACACACACATGCATTTCGTTGCAGATGGAGAGAGAGAGAGAGAAATGCAGCTAAAAATTGGCTGACTGGGTAAGCTTAAGTGCAGTTCGATGCGCATTTCGCACGCCAGCTCAGACAGCAGCTCATGAAAATAAATTCAATAAATTTTTAATACATCTGATTCAGCAACAATGACAGCGGCATAGCGTTTTGGGCAGCACTTCCCGCCACACAGCCAACAGCCAACAGCCAACAACCAACAACCGTCAACCGTTGCGCGTCAAGGCCAGAGGCAGCTAAAGTGGGGAGCTCAGGTGGGCAAACAAAATCTCCTGACAGCTCAATGAGCTGTGCCGTATGGGCGGGCGAGGGCGAGTGTTTGAAAGCGTATAAAACTAACGGTAACAGATACCAAGGAGCGCATAACTTTTGCATAAATCTCTCATAGTTGTTAATGCAAACCGCGCCTGGCAGCCCCCAGTTGCCAGCCATCAAAAAGCAGCCAGCAGCTGGCAGTTGGCAGTTGGCAGTTGGCTGGCGTCGCACGTTCGAACTTCTCGACAAACACAAAATAAAAAATATATTAAAAAAAAAAAGAAAACAAGAAAAGGAAAAGGAAACACAAAAAAGGCTGCATGGGAAATGAGCTGGTTAGCTAAAAATACATGTAGATATGTTCATGTAGCTAAAACAAAATAAAAAGGTACCCACAGAACTCAACACAACGACCCTGATAAGTTTTTGAGCCACTGACCACTGGCGTGCACATGTACAGTTGGACACACGTACATATATCACTCACGCCCTGACATTCTACCTTTTCGTATTCACACAAATATTTCCATCTATTGAAAATGTGTGCTTGCATCCATATGTATACATAAATCCAAATCTATTGTCGCTTTGTCTGTCAAGCCATATTCGAATATGTGTGTGTGTGTGGGTGGGGGGTGAGAATTTGTTAGATATGTGTGTGTTTATTGTATGGCCATAGGGGCTCGGATCATGCATTAAGATAAGCATATTTCCATCAGGTCGATAGTGTGACATTTAGAGCAATTGAATTTAAATTTGAAAATTCATCGAATAACTGCAAAATCAAAAGCAAATTTGTAAAATGTCGTGGAGACTTTATTGAAAAAATATTTTAAATACTCTAAGAGGATACTAAAACAGAGAGCTAGTATTTAGTTCAGGATTAGTCTATATTCAATGCATGACACTATTGCGTTATTAGCTAGAAAAAATATTTATCATTTATCTATATATGTAGCTGCGGTCATAAAAATAGTAGCGGTGCACCTCTCAGATAAGTAGGCGTGGCACCTAAGTATTAACCCAAAAATTATGTGACTTATTAACTATATATTCATTTCATCCAATGCTCACGATCAACTAAATATTGTTAATATAAATTAATACTTAATATATTTATCTTATTATTCGTTTCAAATTGCTTTAAGAAATGAGGGACGTATCCTTGAATAATGTTAGCTAGCATTTAGTGCTCTACTACTTCTACTATTATTTACTACGATTTCAATGACCGCAGGTGTATGTAACGAAGCAAGAGAAGCATTGTCGAGCGGTGTGGCATCCTAATTACACAATCTTAACAGTGCACTACAGTGTGGTAGCACCAATATAAACAGAAGAGTTGAGTGGAATGTTGATAGAGACAAGATTCATACGCTGAAGATTGAAAGAGGTTCAAGTAGTCACAATTAGTTGCAGCTGGCTCATTTCGCGTAAATTGAATTCAATTCGAATTAATTTCATGAATACTCTCCTCATTATATACTCAATACTAAATTATATATACAAATATATTACGCATGCAGCACAGAAACAGGAGTGCATTTACTCAATGACATTCAAGTATTACTATTTTTTTTTTAATATAAAATAAGTGAATTGACATTTCAACATTTTCTGAGTAATTTACATAAATAAGGGCTAAAACATAATTAAATAATTTCGTCAACTTTTGCAGGGATAACATAAAAATATAAAGCAAATTTTACGAAAGCACAAAAAATGTTGTTTTTTTTTTAATATATTGCGTATACGACACCAACAGACAGAAAAATGCATTTTCTAAATTTCATTCTAATATTATTTATAGAACTTCTGAAATAGTCAACTTTTAATGACAAAGTTATATAAAAGATGAAATATAATTAAATGAATTTTTTACTTTTGTTAAATAGAAAGTGACTTCTCAAAAAAAAATAAATAAATAAACAAAATTTTCCAAAACATAAATTTAATTTTGTATTAACAGCCTTATACAATTTAAAAATATATATATTAGTTTTTAAATATTACCTTTACATTAGATTAACTTTAACACATATTTTAAAAACCTTTTCGCATATTTAATATATTGATGTCAAAAATTTTAAATCTATTTATTTTCATTGCCATGCGATAGCATCATCACTGCATCATCACGTCAATTCAATTAGGTAATAAAAAATAAACAAAATCTGCTGAAATTATAGATTTAATTCAATTTAAGCAACTCTGCAGGATTCTGTATGCAGTATATCATTTTGTCGAATGCGTTTCAGCCAGCTGCTGCACGCCTTTTTCAATTGTTGCCCATTTATCAAATACCGCGTCCGCCCTGGGCATTCCAGTGCACAGTTTTCGCATAACAGTTCTAGTTATTTGGCTGTTTGTACTTTTCGCTTTTATTTTTGTTCATGCCACACACATATACATATATGTATATGTGCATATATACACACTCAACGCCCAACAGCCCTTGGGCCACTTTGTAGAATACTTTAGTGACTTTGGAACGTTTACCTGCTGCGAAAATAAAAAAAGTTTTCAACATGTTGTTCAAAATATTACGCGTGTTTTTGCATACGCTGCTATCAAATTAGCCCCAGCCTGTCTAATAGATGATAAGCCCCATTTAAATTGGCTAAGCCTCGGATGGCATTCCATTTGCTATAAGCTGCCAGCCAGAGGCCGAGCCCGAGACTCATTCATGCTGCATCAGGCACTTTGCATAATTAGAATTGCACCAACAGCTGAATAGCTGGACATCTGGACATCTGGACGGCGGCAACTCGATTTGCTTGTCAGCAAGTATGTTGGACAAAGGCTCGAGTAATTTGTGGTCCTCGGGCTGTCGCAGGACCTTTGCCATTTGCCCATGTATTGTCATCAGCGAATCAATCGCATTTCCACAATTGTCTTTTATTAACTGCTCTCGGCCATTCAAATGCAATTAACTTGACCCACGGCCAGCCTCATCAACATATTCATATTGCACAGTCAGCGGCAACTGCGATAGCCAATGCAAATGCAAATGCAAATGCAAATGCCAGTTTTATGTGTAACTAAGAGTTTTCTGAAACCGTTTAGCATATTTCGAGGGAAATATGCAAACAACTTGCAGCTGGCTATAAGAACTTGGCAAATCCAGGGAAAATGGCGCAAAGGAAAATTGAAAGTTTCAAGCAATGCGAGTATAATAGAGAGCTCAAACTGATTTTAAATTGCTAATCTTACTGCCAAGATAGAAAATGTAAAACAAGTTCAAACTGGAAACTAAAACGGACAATAATATTAACAGAATTATAAAAAAAAGAATAATATATAAATATAGTTATTTTTATCATTCACATATAGTAACAAAATAATAATTAAAGAAAAAAATTAAATACATATATTTGCATCCCTAAAAATAATTTACTTACTATAAATAATTTACTTACTATAAAACTCAGCTACGCCAACTTTTTTAATTATCTGCAAGGTAATTTATTTCATGGCCCATTCGATGCGGCAATAAAACACACAGCGTCTAACACATTTAATCTCAATTTATTGTGAAACTCACAGACAACGCAAAAAGTATACGTACATTTATCTTATTCGCCAATTTCACCAAAATTTCAAATCGATCGATTTTGTGATGTAAAATGTGCACAAGGAAGCAAATAGTTTGCATTGTAATCGTAAATTGCATTTCAATTTGTCTGTGAATGGTTTTTCATTTCATATTCCTTTCATGCTTAATTGCTAAACAAAGTGCAGTGAATAAAACATACACAGACACACACACACACGTATTATAAAACATATATTTATCTTTGGCTTTTATATTTAAAATTATCAACAATTTTCACACTTTAATTTTTCATTTTTCATAATTCCTGCTTGCGCTACGATTTATTTTGAATTTTAATTAAATTGCGTGCAATTTTCTTTTATTTCAAATATCAAATTGCTCCCTATTAACCGAAATGCTGTGTGCTAAATTTACAGACAAATTTTATATATGTATATATACTACGTTGGAAATACAAATACACCAAGTTTGCACAGACATCAAATATATATAAATATTTATTGAGATTTTCTATAGAGATCTGGCACACGTGTTTATTGTTTAGATTGTACTCACACATACACACACACATACACGCTTATATACTCACACAGCTGCGATTGCTTGAAGCAACTACACTTTAATTGAAGTAAATTGGTTTGGGTAGACTAGATTGCACTTTGGTCTATATCTGTTGCATATTGGTCTAGGAACAGGCTAGTTTAATTATTCGCACGTACTCACACCTGTGGCAAAGGTAAGTTTCCAAAAATATTATTATCTCGTACATATATTGTAGATGTGGGTGTGTGTTCGAAAGTGCTATACAACTAGAGAGTACATATAATACATGCCTATAAACTACGGATCAACTGCCCATATCGTCGCCCCCCTCATAATAAGTGCTATCAAAACATGCTCCAAAAATACCCGAAATCTCTCTCGGCTTGACATACAAAACTCTTACAAATCTCCTTACAAATCTATCATAAGCGACGGTTCACTGTGCTATATCCCCCATATACGTAGGTGTAGGAATTTTACTAGGTAGGTGTTTCTGGGTGTAGACACAAAGATGCTAAGAACACGGCTAAGTGCAAACAAATTGATCAAGTCCCTTAGCAGGACAACTCCGTGGATCGTCGCGCTGCCTCGCTCTGCACACAGTAGTCGCTGTCCTTCAGCTCGCGTCCTGTGATGTCTGCCAGCGAGTTGGGATCCATGTTCGACAACTTGTCCAGGTCGGCATCGTTGATCAGATTCTGCTGCAGCTTGCCCACCAATTTGCGTAGGCGCTGGGCATCCAGTGAGGGGCGACGCAAGTTCGCATTGTAGTCGCTAGGCTATGGAGGCGGGAGAAGAAAGAGAGGGGGTAGTAAAGCTTGTTTAAAAGGCACAGCAACGGCCATAGCTTACATCTCGCCACTGCTCGCCGGGAAATACAGCAATCAACTCCGCATTCGCCTCCAGTGTGGAAAAATACTCCTCATCATCAATTTCGGTGCCATCGCAATCCAAATGAATCGCCGGCTGAGCCCTTTGAAACTTTGCGGCCACCTTGAGGCGCAGCTCGGCCAATGTTGTGGCAACGACGGCCTTGCGTATGTTACGTGTGATATCCTTGACCTGCGTGTGTGAGTGTGTGTGAAGCATTAATTAGTATTCATTGCCATGGGAGTCGGCTGTAACAAGTCCAATATTTCCCACAAATATCTCAGCTCTCTCCTTTCAATTCAGTTTTGCCCATCTGCAAATCTTTATCCAATTTCAGCTGCTTTGCTTATTCATGTATGCAAACTAGCTACCTACTATCTGTGTATATATCACATAGGTTGCATAGGAAAAATTCTTTTGCTCTATGCTCTTTTGTTAAATATTAGCATAACTCGTAACCGACTTTTATCAGCCCAAATTTCTGCCAAAAAATCGATCAAAAATAACGAAAATTTTCGGTAAACAGAATTATTTCTACGAAAATTACTTGACTTGGTTATTGAGACGGCGTTTTAAAGGCAGTTTTAAATTGTCTGTGATATTCTCAAGTCACGTTCTCCAAAGTCATGTTATAAATGTGCGGAATTTTACGAAATTTTGTTAAAAGTGAAAAGGTAGAAGTAAAAATATTGCAAATTTATAATATACATACGAATTCATTACATTCTCTCTTATATCAATTTCGCAACTTACATATTGACAATCAACAAAAAAATAAATAAATATACAAAATAAATAAATATAACTATAAAAAAGTATTTTCTTTTAAGCTCTTATTAATAATTAATATTAATTTTAATATTTAATTAATTTATCTAAATGCTGAAAGAAATTTATCTTCTATTTTCTCTCTTTCTTCTTTTATATGCAGTCTTAAGTATATCTAAAATTGCCAAAAGACATTTCTGTAAAAATGCTTTATAGTTCGAACAGATTAAGAAGTAACTAAAAATGTGAGCAAAACTTTTATCAACTTTCCAAAATTCTTAATACATTTCGCCACAAATTAAACTCTTATTTAAGAAAGTTTTCAGTCAAGCTGCTAAGACTGCAACCCGAACTAAATGTATTTAAGCATCAAACCTTTTTCACACTGGCGTTAGGTTCGCGCGTGTCTTTATTAAATGTTTCAGTATGAATAGAACTCCCGCTGGGAGGGTATTGTATTGTATTCACGGGAGACCACACAAAAGTCAACAACTTTCATTCAAAAATTTCTGGCACACATTTAATTATTATGAAAATGTCACGCCGTTTGATTGGAAACAGGCGTGAGGAAGTTAACAACGGCCAAAGGAAGGGGCGGAAAAACGTAAAAAGGAAAACTCACAAAACGATGTTTTTTGCCTTAATTCTCAAATGTGCCAGCAGCATTCGAACATTTCCGTCTTGTGTTAAGCTGCCAATAAAAACAACAAAAAGCCAGCGAGGCGCACGACAGCGATAAGGAAGCTGTATATAAGTTTTATATATATTTATATATATATATATATATATATGTATGTATATAATTGCGTGTGTATAGCAACAGCCAGAAGCGAGCAACTAATCAATTTATTATTTGCCAATAACAATAAAAACCGCAACAATAAGATGAGCAACAACAACAACAACAACGACAATTTTAGCATGACATGTATTCAGCTAGCGTGTTATATTTCATGGCCAAAAAGATGTTGGCCCACTCGCAGATGGACTGCTTAATATTTAAAGCACAATGCTGTTGTTGTGAGACGGTCAAAGCGAACCTGAAGCTAAGTGAATGAATGGGTCAGGTAAACAGATAGGCAGACAGATGGACGGACAGACAGGGAAATTGTATACAAATGAGCCGCCCACAACAAAAAGGTGAACAGCCTACAATAAAGCTAGCTTTAGGCAACGCCCGCTTATTAATATTAAGTATACGTCATGTTGTACACAATTTGGGATGTAACTGTGTGTGTATGTGTGTGCGTGTGTCTGTGTATTCCTCTGATAAATGAACACAGCACACAGCACTTGATCAATTCATGCTTGGGGACCATCAGCATCATCGACCCCATTAGCACCATCATCAACATTATCATCGTCATTATCGTCAACATCATCATTGTCGGATGACATATGATGAGAACGTTGTCTGCCTGGCGTTGACAATGAAGCTGTCACTCCATTAAGCCAATAAGTCACACCTACGCCAGCTACTTAGCATATCAATCGGCCGACGCGTCGATCGTCAGTCACATCGACTAAAGCAATTATAGCGCCTCGCAAATCTATCAACTCGCCGACAATGTTGCCTCTGGCAGCAACAATGAAAATTTATCAGGCATTTTATGCGAATTTCTATGGGCCAGCCCACTGAGTGATTCGCTTTTGGCCCGGCCAGTGGGTCTGGCCCTGGCCACTTGGCTGCGTGCTGGCCATTAAACTCATATTTACATTTGGCACAGCCTGAACAGAGCTGAACTGAACTGAGTTGACTTTTATTGTGCTGCTCAACATGTTGCCCCACGAGGTTCCATCCAGGAGTTTTCCCCAAGGAAGATTAACAAGAATAAACGCAATTTTCGAGGCAATCAAGAGAGATAATTCTCTTAAGGACTACATCTAAGTCTTACTGAGCAGTAACAGTAATTTCTAGAACTCTTTAAAATATGTTTTCATTATATTAAAGTGTGCCTGCTACCCTGCCAAAACCTTTTATAAAATTTGAAAAACAGAAAAATCTCTTAAGGCACAGAAATATCTTCTTATTAATTTATTGAAAATATTTGTTTAGGTTCCTTTCAGGTTGTCCTTTTATTTGATATCACAGCATCTCAAATATTGCCACACTTTTGGGTCTCGTAGAGCATCCTATTAGCCTCTAGAATTTTTCACTGGAATCACCATGAATTGTATGAAAAGCGAAAGCGAAAAGCGCACAGAAATTGAATACAAATTGATTTAATGAAAATCCATTCCAAACTCTTTCAAGACATGGATTTGCATTACATTTGTGCACTTTATAACCTTTTGCCTTTTACTGAGAAATATTCTCGTCTCTTCTGGCAAATCACAAGATTTTCGCTTTTGCTTTAACTGAATCGCGTAAACTCTTAAAGCATACTTCGCTGACTTGCTGACTTGCTGATTGCCACTTTAGCTGCTCGGCCAACTGGCTGGCAGACTGGATGGCTAGCTGGCTGGCCTGGATGCTGGGATGGCTGGCTGGCTGGCTGACTGGCTGCTCTAACTGTTTTGGCTGGCATATGCCAATGGCCTGTGGCTTTGTTTGCGTGAAATGCGTTTCTTGACTTTGTTTTGCTGCGTATTCAGAGCTCTGCTCTGCCCTGTCGTTGCCCAAAACAAACTACACCACATTATTTGCACTTGTTTTCTTTACATTTTCTTGCCATTCACTTTTTTCGTCTCCTGCTTCTGTTTAACATTTTCAGTTTGACCCCGGCCTTGACTTTAACCTTTTGCTGCACTTAAATATCTGGATTTGACACTGAGCTTTAATTTTCTTAATGAGTATCCTGGCTTCAGCTAGGAAAATCCTTGTTGTCAAGTGCTCTTAATCAATTTAAATGTTTTGGATTATTCACTCAAGTGCTAGACTTGGTTTTTATTTTCGGTCTGAAGCTATGCCAAAAGCTACGTGCATTGACACTAGTTAAATATTAAAGTAAAATACTTGATAGCTTGATAAATAATTTGGTAATGAAATTGTGATACTAAATATACAAATTGAAATTAATTTATTTAAAAATATTTCATATTTATAAATTTACAACTGACAAAATCTGCTTAAAATTAAATAAAAATATATTAATTAAAAGAGATTTACTCACACTTTCAGACTTATATTTCATTCGTTCTCTCCTTTAACATAAACTAGCACTCATCAGCTCTAAGGACTCTTGTTCGCTGCCAGCTATGATACAGTTGGCAATCATTCTAGTTGACTTGTAAGCTGCTTTGACAAATATTTAAGCCATGTAGCAAAGCAAGCTAAAAGTGCCCTCATCTGCAGCGCATTGTCTCCTGCACCTTGTTCACACATCAATATTGGTTCGGCAAATTTACGGAAAATGCCAGGCAAGTACCTGGACCCGGATCTGGCAACAGCAAGCAGCAAGCAGCAAACAGTAGAGCAAACGCCGAGGACAATGGACAGATGCCAATGCACTCATGCATTTATAATGACACGCGTGCGCCCTGTCCCCATGCGAAGGCGGGAGTATGGCGAGGCATACGTGTGCAGGCCTTTGCCAGACTTCATCAGGAATGCGTAGTTGCATCTGTATGTCAGTATCTGGGCAACTGTGAATACAACTGAGCTGCTGTTAAACCCAAAATTAACACAAGCGACAGAGCTATGCCAGCACACACGCACCATGGGCAATGTCAATAAAATATGCTAAGAAAACTTTACAGAGTTAATACTAGAGTTAAAATTTTTTTTTATAAAGGAATCCTTTAAACAGATTTTAATTTTAAATAAATAAAAAAAAAAAATTAAAACCAAAATTATTATTAACGCTTATTTTATTTATTATTCTACATGATCTAAATTTTAAATAAGTTAACTGAAATTTAATGAATGCATCCATGAAAAACTCATAAGAGACGACGCTAAAATTATGAATACTAATCAAATTTAATTGGCTTTATTCATGAACTGGATGAATCTATTCAAAATTAATTATTGTATGGCCTTATATTAATATTCAGTTCGTTACCGACGCTTTGATGACTTTATTATAAAAGCTGATAAAAATGAATATGAAAATATTAATAAATAATCGATTTAAAGGGGTTCACTTGCAAAGCCGTGTTCGAATGCTAAGCATCGACTATGAAAATATAAATATGAATTTAAAAAATAAATTAAATTAAAAAATGTATTTAAAATTAATTAACTCGTGACTAATGAGGTTTGTCTCCATGACAAAATATGCTAAAGATTGAATATTTATAATAACTTAATTAAAATTGAATCATTCACAATTTCCGACTGTTCCAGCAAACCAAAACATTTGCATTTATATACTATCTACTATAGCAAGAGATATGTTTATCAACTGCCAACTCGACATATCCAACTACACCTGACCACAACATTCCACACTAGGAAATTCGTTCTCTTCCCTCTAAAACTCAAAGCTTCCATCAATTTATCTCAGAGATACTCTACACTTGAATACTTCTCATATCCCAGCACTTAACTTCACACACCTTTACCTTTACGTCACACTTATTCCCACCTTGTGCATTGCTCTATTGAAGTATGAATCGCTTGTGTTTGATTTCAAGTTTCTCTGATTTGCTTTGCTTTGAGCTGGCATTGTGCAGACTCGTGTTTCCTGTCAATGCCACTAATTTCGCTCGATTGCCGTCAAAATGCCATGGTAACCATGTGGCTGCCAACAAATTATTGAAATAGCTCACTCACTGCAATTGCGAGGCTATTAGGCATTCTACAGCAGTCGGACAAGATCTCAATTTACATGTTTTGTCACCGCATTGACACGCATACTATTAGAAATTAGTCAACAGGCTGGGGAGGCGACATGCAGCCACGCCCACTTGGTCTCTTTTGGGTACTTGCGGCCTCATGTTGCTCCATTGAATGCCCAACGTTGCGTATACGCAGCGTATTCGCCCATTTCCACCTGAAACAGTCTCTAGTTGTTGTTGTAATTTATGCTGCTTCCGTTTGTGTGTGCAATGCTCTTCTTCTCGCTGTTGCTGTTGCGCTTGTATCAAGTAAGTTAATTCATTCCGACTCAGCCCCCAGTCCCCAGCCTCCCACTCCATTCGAATGCCATGGCATTTGTATGGCAATTTTTTGGTTTTGGCTCTCTTCTCTTTTGAGGCATTGCTTTTGCATAGTAGCTGGAACTGAACTGTTCTCAGACAGCATTAAACAAAACAAAAAAAGAAACTGTAAATGCGTTTTCCATGTCGCCGTCGGATTACTCCCACATGGTGTCTGTGCCAGCAGCATGTCCTGCCGTGTGCTCCACTCTCGTTTTTGCTTTGCTTCTTTCTTTTTCATGACCACATGACGAGCTATTAAGAGACTGTGATTGTGCTGGCAGCAAAGCATTTTCAAATTGCCTTGCCTTGCCTGGCCTTACCTTAACGTGTACTCAGGCCCATTGAGGCTAACTGATTTTAATAAGCATAATTATAAAAAATATAGTTTTATATATTCAGCACAAACAAAGGCAGCAAATACTTGACGGATGAAGGGTAAATGATGACGAATTGTCTATGCAAAGATTATCATATTTATATGGGTTAGCATTATATATATGACCAATTGTGACTTAGTTTTAATATAGATAATATATATTCATAGTCTTATGTATATAAGGACTGCACAGAAATGAATCAGATTTTGTATGCTATAATTTATTTTATTTTAACTATATTTTAGCTATTTATATATATATCGACTAGTATATGCCCATAACCCTAGCAGCCAGAGCATTAGGTATTTTAATATTAATTAGTATTGTGTTAGTATTTAATTCAATTACTCAATCTCTCTTTTTCTGCCTCTCTCTCTTTTTTTATCTCTCTGCCTCTCTCTCTCCCTCTTATTCTCTATCGCTCTGTATATCTCATGCTCTATCTCTCTATCTGTTGTCTCTCTCTCTTTGTCCCTCTCTGCCCCTCTCTCTATATGAGCTCTGAGTTATGGCTCTTAGATATCCTTCACAATTATCCTTTCATTCTATTTCTTATTATATATTCATACAATCGCCACGACCTTTCCCTCTGCCTCTCCCCCTCTTCTCGTCTCACTCTCTCTATGTCTCTCTCTCTCTCTACTAATATATCCCCTCTCTAGCATACCTTGGAGAAACGCGCCCCAACCCATCTTTCTTTTAACTGTAAAGTTAAGGCATATGTTTTTTTAATACACATACACACACACCTGTAATGCTCAACCCATAAAAACACACATACACACAGAAACAACGGCAAACCCATAAGGTGAACATCATAAGGGGCTTATTTAATTAATTACAATTGTTGAAAAGTGGTTCACGTCAACCGTAGGGATAGACAAGCTGTCAGATAGACATCAGGGCAGGGCAGGGCCAACAATGGCTGCTTGTCAAATTCATGTAACATGCCGTGCACGCTTATTAATTAGATGTATGCCACATATATTGCGCATACGACAGGGAGACCAGCAAACTTTGAGACCCGCTCGAGCAACAGGAAATGGGGGCCAAAACTTTTCGCACGTTTCCTGCGTCTGACAAATCGCCAAAAAAAAAAAAAAAGACGTAGACTACAGAAACGCACAAATAAAACATTTGAGACTTGCAAAACTGTCAATTAATGCCACGTCTGGCCAACTCAATGGGCCCTGGCGCGAAACCACAAGCCACGTCTCAGCGGGCCGGCCCAGTTATAAAGTTTTTCCCTTCACTGATCCTTGAGTCAGTTAATTTTGTTATGGCGCTTTTTAACGCTCACAGCATAATACAATAAATCGATTAGGGGCCACGGCAGACAGCAGGGCAGACGGCTCAAGTGCTGGAGTGGCTCGTTCCGTGTCTGGTGACGCATGGCCAAGTGGCAGCAGCAGAAGCAGCATCGTTATCGGCACCAACGCGCACCAGCCACGGCGCCCCGCCGACCACCGACCTCTGCCCACCCTGCCCAGCGTCTAATGATATACGAGCATTGCGAACGTTATCTAGCCACATTGTGATTTCTGGCTGAAATGCTGCAGCATCTTCGCCCGTTGCTCGTCGAACAGTTTTAATTAATTTCAATTGTTAGCCCACCACAACATTGGCTTTTCGCTGCTTGACATTACGGCACACTTTAAAAAGTTTGCACAAATTAAAAAACTGATAAAACAAACTCAACTTCTATTTGAGCGAAAACGAAACAAATTTAATGCGGAGCAACTTTCAGCTTGAGCTAATTGAATTTTTAACATATTTTATAGGGCCTTATAATAATATATGTTCATGTGCCGAGATCAAAGATAACATTAACATTCATCTCTATGCTAAAATGTCGATTAACGGCGTGTTGAGCAATTTACTGCATAATTTGCAACGGTCTTTTGGCCAGGCACCATTTCTGTGGTCGCCCACTCAATTATTTATGAATACCAAATTTCACCTTGTTAAGGAAAACCAGACCTATGGAAAGTCCCTCCCTCTATGTGAATGTGTTTAAAATCCAGCCAGAGGACTGAAAAAAAAATCTAGCAACAATTTTCAATTCTTGTCAACAAAAAACATTGGCTCAACATTTCACGCAGCTGTGATTTGCATAAAGTAAACAGGTTTTGGTTGATTCTTATATAAATATGTGAGTATATATACATATTTATTCAAGCTCTTGAACTTTTATCTATGCGTTATGTGTCATCAGTCAATCAATCAAGCAAACTGTACAATTTTGTTTTGATTTATACCTTTTGAGCATCATCTATATATGTAACATTTCATATAGTTATATTGTATGTAAATTATATACATCCATATATCTTTTTATTTTATTATTCATTTTAATATTCAAGTATATGAATACATTTTTTAATAATTTAAATTATTTATTTTATTATTATTATAATTATTAAAAATTAAATTGAAGTACTTAATAATTGAAAGGTAATAAAATAAATTAGTAGTAGTTTATTAAATATAGTAAATTAAATTTAAGTACTTAATAAGTGAAAAGTAGTTGATTAAATAAAATAAAGTTAATTCAATAATCTTTTTATTTCTTGTTTTGTTAATTTCATTGTTTACTTATGTATTATTATTATATAATGTTTTTTGCAGGTATTATTTTTATCACATTTATTTTGTTGCTTAATAATTCATTTCATTATATTCTTTATATTTATTCATTATATTAAATGCAATATTAGTTCATATACTTTATAAACAATCTGGTTCATTTTCAGTAATTTCAATGTTTACTCATCAATTTGCCCAATAGCAAAATGAAAAACATTTTCTGTCAAGTTTTAGCACCTGCTCAATAAGATGTATTTAATAAATAAAATTTATTGATTGCTTGAAATAAGCAGCAAAACACGTCAAGTGCATAATTTAAAAAGTTTGCTTTCTTGACGAATAAACTCAACTTAGCGTTAAAAAAAATAAAAACAAAAAACACTTTTATATTTTTATTTTGTTTTGGCAAAAGTTTTATGTTGCTAATTAGTTTTTGATTAAAGCATTATGAATTTTATTCTTTAAATTAAATGACGTTTTTCCTAAATATTTCAATAAATTCACGCTATTTCTATTTGTGACTTGGTTTTTTTTTCGCTTGCTATGCATAATTAAATTTGTCCCCTTTTTGGCCACTTGATGGGATCAAACCGCGTGTGCCTTGAGGCAACACGGAATTTTCGGGCCATGGTATAGACCGGCTGCTGCAGCCCTTGAAAGTCAAATATGCCTGAAGGGTGCGCAAGGCACGCAGAGCCGGCACAGAGCCACAACTAGAACAAGCGTCTGCTCTCGAAGCCATAGCCAAAGCGAAAACGAAACCGAAAGCCATAGCCAGAGCCAGAGCCAAAGCCTTTTGAGTGGCCAGTCGCTTGCTCCTTGCACCTTGGTCCCTGCCGCGCTTCGTTCGTGCGCCTCTCTGGCTGGACCACTTCACTTTGTGCATGAACGTCAAAAGTTTTGTTCGATAAAAAAAAAAAGGAGAGGAGGCCAGCAACAATGGAGCCCGTAATCACTTAACGAATTGCTGGCCAGTTAACAATTGGAGCTGACTTATGAATGGGCAATGCTGTGTGAGTGCCCTCTGGCCAGGCAATGGAGTACCCACCTTGAAAGGCTTGCTGTTGTCCAGCTCGGCCAGATCCTCGTCGGCAGTGATGGGTGGCGGTGTGGGCGTGTTTGGCGACAATGCCAGCTCCAACGTAATGCTGTCTGCCGCATCATCCGCATCATCGTCATCGGCAACAGCAGCATCAGCAGCCGCCGCAGTAGCAGCAACAACAACTCCATCATCCATGTCGTCTGGTTCAGCATCGGTATCGGCATCCATTTCCGCAGCACGCATCAAAGTTCTTTGTCGTGGTGTTCCCGTTGTTGTTGTCGTTCTTGATGTGGTCTGGCCCAGAGTTGGGGCCGCATTAGCCGACATCGCCTCAGCGATTTCAGCTGTTGTTTTAACTGCAGAAATTGCCTGTTTTGCTGCATTAATTTCTGACATTTTTTCTCTGCTATTTATTCCGTGTTTTTCTTTATTCAACTTGATGTTTTCCTTTGTCTCGTTGCTTTTATGGCAGGGCCCAGACTACCAGCCAGACCACAGATTTATGACAAGCGAAGCAAATTTAAATCTTAATTGAAATGCTTAGTACTTGTAGAATTTTGTTGCCTACTTTTATGCTCCTTTCTGTTCACTTGGGTTTTTTTTTCAGACAAATAGAATTCGCAAATTTTACGAGTAAGCTTCAACAAGGAATTCGCAATAAAATTTTTTATGCATTCAATTTATTGTTTTCAATTATAAGAACTTCAGTTAAAATTGTGTAAAAATTCTATTTTATTTTAATAATTTTTTTGTAATTTTCTTCAAACTATTTAAAACTTCATTTTAAACTGAAAGTTTTCACCTAAATGTTTACGCGATTCTTTGTTGTCGCAGTTGCCGTGGCAGCCGCACCCACCAATTGCAACAAAAGCCGGCCGAACTTGGAATAAATTGCCAGACATCTGTGCGTGCTGTATTTAAAGAAGCAGCGCCGTGTCTTTGCACCGCGTTTGCTGTCATTGCAAAAGCACAGGCCAAAGGCAAAATGCCAAAAAGCAAAACAGACGCCGAAGAGCAGACGCAAAAGCACTGCTAACAGTGAGCTTTGAAGAGCGAGCACTGTTAAGGGTCTGCTAATGGGCTGTTGGCCGGCTGTTAGCGACAGACTGGGCGTGATTATGGCTGGCCAGACAAACAAAGCTGTGTACATTTGAGTGGCACATAGGCCTACACACCTGTGTCCAGGTGAGGTGTGTCTAGCCAGCCACTGCTCAGAGCTGGGCTATGTTATTTATTTTTATTTATGTGCTGTTCTTTTTTGCTTTCTAGTTGAAAATTTGTTGGCAAAGCAATGAGTAAATTGTTGAACTTATACGCAGTATATATAAATTTGGGCTTTGAACTTTTCGCTGCATTCTGTGTAAGGGCAAAGTTTATAAATGCAATAAAAATAAAGTTGGCAGCTTGCAGGCAAAACTCTGGCCTATGAATGCGGCTGCTGCTGCTGCTTCTGTAGGAAAATGGGAAAAAAATAATAATAATGCAAAAAATTCTCAAACAGGCAGTCGAAAAATGTCACTTTGCCATAATGGGGTCCTTGCTAGCACCGCAACTCTTAACGCATTATTAAAATTGTTGGCACTTTGGGAAAGTTCAACAGAGGTGCGCAGACAATGGACCGAATTTATGAGCCAAAACTGTCGATCGAACTGAGTGTGACATTTACACGCTGCCAATAGCTATCGCCCTTTCACACGCAACCTGCCGCTATCTCTGTCTCTCGCTATAGCCCTTTCATCTCTCGCTTTTAGCCATGCTAATAGGTTTATTGCTGAACTTAAAATTCATGGGCGTAAATTGCATTTAGCGCTTTTACATAAATTGAGCTTTGTTATCATTGAAATTTATTCACTGACATATGCAGGCCTCCTCTCTGCACACATATATTAAACATTTAAGCCGAAAATACTAAAATATTACGCATACGCCGCAGTGTGCAATGCGAATGCATTAATTGTCTCTCTGGCAATGCAATGCACGCAGCACGGAAATTGCACAAAACTTGCTGCGATTTCCAACTGATTGACAATCGAGATGCCTACGTGACCCTCGTGCGAATCACGCCGCAGCGGAACTAAGTTTTCAATTTAATTCCATCATCACTTTTGTGTTGTGCAGATTTCGTGCTGCATAAAATGCAATACAAAGGCTGTTAAATGTTGCAGAAAAAGGCAAGAAAAAGTGAAAAAGAAAGAACGAAATTTGATTGTAGATAAAAATAATTTTCTTATAGAACAAGCTTGAAATGAAAAAAACATTCTATGTGTTTTTGATTTACAGAAGAATAAGGAAGGAAGGAGGCATGAATCGTTTACAAGATAAAGTTGATAGACATCTTGAATTTTTTAATTTGAAAAATACTACAATATAAATACTTCATATTCATCTTGCCAATAATCAAATATAAATATGCTATTGTTGTTAGTACAACTAATAATTAAATAACTAAATATAACTAGAATAATCGTAAATACAACTAAAATTGCCAATGCTGCACTTTTCGCACAGTTTCCATTACACGTCCATCAAAAATCATTGGAGCATCTCTAATGATTACACTGCACGCCCTTGACAAACAGTGCCTGCTAAAAGCGCACAACGCGCTTTGCATTTTTTTCGAAATGCGCTGACCCCGCCATTAACGTATTTCGCATATTTCGCACATTTCGCTTATTTGGCATGTGGGCACGTGAGTGAATGCGTGTGCTTGCGTATGTGTGCGTGTATGTGTGGGAGAGTAATAATTTCCGTTTTCATTTCCTTGCGACAATCAAAGGGCCTAATAATTTATGTGGCAGCTCGCTAATTGTGCATTCGAACGTGGCGCGAACATTTTTGCATGTCCATCCAGGTATAATGAACATGCATATATGGTATGTAAATGAAGGTGAGTCGAGACGCCAGCTGAGCATAACAAATTGAAATTTATGCGTCTCGTCCGTATGAGCAGCCAGGTGGGAAGCGTTACAGCCACATAGCCATCATTAGCAGTAGCAGGAGGAGGAGGAGGAGCGGCAGAATGCGCGACGGCAATGGCAAGGACAACAACAGTCATGTTTAATTATGGTGCACGACCTTCGGCGTCTGTAGTTTGACAGGCATTGGGCAGTTAGATTAATTAACTCACTTGTCATCGCAGACACAGCACCAACACCAGCAACAACAACAAAAACAGCAACAGCAACTACTACTATAACAACAACAGCTGCAGCATACCCTAACAAAAGGTCACATGCAACGCATGTGGCGATGATTAATTGCTTGGGCTTGTCCGGTTAGGGCATTCAGAAAGTGTGTAACGGAATCGAGATAGAAGTTGAGTTGTTCTTAATTCCTATATGCAGAGCGATTTGCTTGTCATATTTATCTTATCAACGTCTCATTAAGCTGAGGAAGACAGCATTCTTAATCAGTCAAAGGAATCCTAAATTAATTTTACTAGGCATGTTCTAAGAATATATTATGGCATTTGCTATTGTCAGCTTAATATAAATTATATATATGTGTTTGTTTTTTCATTTATTTTATTAGTTAATTAAACAAGGGCTCTGCTACATTGGTAAGCAACCTAATCTAGTTTTACATTTCGATGAATAAACAAATAATCAGAGATATTATATACTTAATTACTTATTGTAATATTTAATACATACATAGATGCTTAACAAATAAGGAAAAGAACTCACCATATTTATTTAAATATTATTAGACGAGTCTTTACGGCAGATCCAATGGATGGCATCTTTATATACATATGCATAAAAAGTATTCCCTAAAAATACTTAAAAAAAAAAAGGTTTTCTAAATCCGCCATCACTTTAAACCCATTATTATATTTATATAATATTCACCACTACATTGATGAATCTATAAGGGTATTGAATTGTCAGCGTATCAATGTAAACAGCTCCATCGACTATTGTTTTGTTGGGCTCTTGCCAGGCTGGACCTCAACTTTGGCATTCAGCGGGCGCATGTGGATTCGTTGCACTTTTGAGCTTGCCAAAAACGAAAAAAAAAAAAAGAACAGAAATGAAGAGTGAGCCAAACAAATCGAAATCGAGTGCGCATCCTGTGGATACGTAGTATATTCAAATCCCAACATGAATTCAGCTCCTCAGCTAAGCCAAATATTTGCGCAGCAGCCGCTGTTGATGCTCTGGCATTTAGCTACAATTGAATGAATTCAAAAAAAAAAAGAAAATGCCAACGGAAAACACATAAAATTGAAAATGTTTTAATTAAATTGAAATATATATGCACGCACACACACACACACAGTCACACACACGCATGCGAATGCGGGTCGACTGAACATTATTTGGAACTCGCCCGCAGTTGGCCCGAGCTTTTCACTTTCGCTTTCATGCCTTTTATTTGCGTTTTATTTCTGTTATTTGGCTCGCTCCCTTTTCACCCCTCGCCTACAGTTAAACATGCAATTTAATTTAATCGTAATCGCATATTTAATTAGTTGTGCAAATGCGCAGGTATTTACATATTTCAATTTGCCAGCTTTTACACTCATTTAATTGCTGAATATTTATTTAAATTCGCACACAAATGATTATTTTGCTGTCTGTTGATTGCATTGAGCCTGAATGCATTGAGATATAATGTCATATTTCTCAATTTAAGTGAGTGTTAAATGTAGCGTCAATTTAGTGAAATGGAAGTCGACTAGAAGATGCTCTGCCAGCTGCTAAGAGTTGATGCAACTTAGATTAGCTCTAACAGTAGCCCAGTCAATGGCAATTGAAACCACACTCGACTTTTTATAGTCCAAATTTGTAAAATAGAGCACATGCAGCCCTATGTTCGCTTGTTGCTACATCGATAGGGCAGTCGAACATGCTCGAACATGCACTTCAAAGTGCAATGGAATTGTTGCACATTTTGGCAGCACTCAGCTAGCTGTTGTTGTTGTTGGGTAGTTGCGTGCTGCTGATCGAGGTTCGTCAACAATTCCGGCTCCAGTGCCAGCTCCTCGAGCGCATTACTCACCTTATTTGGCCAGCTCAACAGACAACGGTCCAAGCAGCTCTCCTGTGCGCCGATCACCTGCAGCTGTGGCAATGGAAGGGCATTGATATACAGGTGAACTCAGCTCAACTTGGCTGTGGGCTTACTTGGCAGAGGGCCAGTGCCAGCGCCAGCATGGAAGTAAGTAAAGCGTATAATTTCATATTTGTGTTGGGCTATCACTAAAAATTTTCATTACTGACAGCTGTGTCTAGGCAGCTTGCTCCTTTATGGACTCTGCGGCAGCAGCTAATGACTGTGGTCGCGCAAACAAATCAGCGAGGCAAACAAGCGCCCAAGGATACACATATACATACACACGGACATGCATATGTATGTGTGTGAGTGTGTGGGCTTATACAAAAAAAATACACAAGCAAATGAGGCAATCTAAGCGGTCCTCCTTAATGCTCTTGCTGCTGCTGGGGCTGTTGGCTGTTGGCCGTTGACTGCTGGCTGTTGACTGTTAGTTGTTGGTAGTTGGTCGTTGGTGTTGCTGGGGGCATCAAGTGCATGATTATGACAACGCCCTTAAGCCGCCCACCGCAGCGTCATATTGCCGCCACAATTGTTGCCTGCGCATATGTGCCACGGGGCGTATTAGTAATGCCCACAGCGGCATCTATTACTAAAAACATGCTGTTTCTGTGCAATGCGAAACTCACACAGAGCTATACAAATACACAAGCATACACCCACACACACACACAGACAGCCACCCACATATAGCCGCACAGTCACCCGCAGGCATACAAATAAACAAGCTGCTCTTTTCACGTTTGCTTTTACTTTTTACTTTTTTTTGGCACACACAAACATAAAATAGAAATTGTAGAAAATTATGCGCTATACTACACTTATATTCGATATGTTATTTCCTCGACCATGCCCCCTCGCCAGCAGCACCAGCAGCAGTTGCTGCTATCAGCTCTGTCAGACACTTAGCATTTGTGCCTGATGCTCTGCCATTTGAGCACTGATTTCTTCACTTGTTCATGCATGCAGCAAGCTCTGCTCACTACTCGCATCACATATTTGCTTATCTATGAAATGAAACGAACAAATTGCCATCAAATATACAGTGGAAGCTGTTCAATATTAGTTTAACAAAAATTGATGATAATAAACGGAGTTTTCTTATAAAATATAGCAGAATTTGTTTTTAGTAATAAACATATTTAAAAATAATTGAAATTAAAAATATATTAAAATAAAAAAAATGGAACTAATGCATAAATAATAAATATAAATATTTAATGATCACAAAAGCTAATCACATTAATAAAAATATATTATAATAATATAAATGTTATAAATAATATATTTTATGTTAATAAGTGAATATATTTTTGCTAATTCTCTTCGACTTATTTATTATTTATTCATCATAATAATATTATTATAAGTTTCTATACATTTTCTTAATTACATTTTATGCAAAAATTGTAATTAAACGAGAAGGAGATTAATTGATGAACGAAACATTTTATTATACGATTTTACGCAAAGGAAATGCAGAGAAAATATTTTTGTAATTTTAAGATTAATGCATTTAAAAATATATAGCTTAATGTTAAGTAAATATCACAACAATTGAATTAAAAATCTAATTACAGTTATCCCTAGCAACCATGGTGGCGCAAGTACTATTTATTTTAGTTAAAAAAGTAAAAACATTTCATCAATTAAAATTACAAAATAAAATTAAAATTAATAAATATATATTTTAATAATTATACTTATTGATATTTTTTCAGTTTTCTATGCATACCAATTTAATATTAACAGCAACTAACAAAGCAATTTACTTGCATATATGTTCGCATTTGGTTCCACTGTGCAGCTGTGGAAAAGTTGAAGCTTCCCTTTTAAAATGTCACATTCTCGCTTTATCGCACTTCAAAGCTTCCTCCCGCCGCCCATCCAGCAGTCAGGCCAAATTATGTTTCGCATCGGGCGGCACTTTCTAAGAATGAAATTGAAATAAGAGTAAAAACGCGTTAGAATAACGCCCACGATGCCGATGCCGACTTTGACGTCGACGCTGACGCCGACGCCGCCCACCGCAATATATAAAATGCGCCTTTTAATGAAAATGTGGCTGTACATCAAAGGCGTCCGAACGGACTCGCGTCCTAACTCAGCTCGGGTCTCATATTTACATTTGAAATAATTTTCTTATGCCAGCGCTGGCCCAAAACAAATGTCGAGATGTCAAGGACACGGCAGGCAACAAAACAAACAGCAAGATGAAGACGAAGCAGCCGAAGCAGAGGTAGGTAGCATAACGGCAAAGTGAAAGCACATGCCGCTAAGGCTGCCGATTGGACAAAGAGTGGCCAAGTTAATTTGTACGCAATGCAAAAAGGGCAAGAACACAAATCAAATTTTCAGTGGGCGGGAATTTAGGTCAGTTACAGGCTGCTGCTGCTGCTCAGCTGGCGGTGTAACTGTGTTAGTAGGGCAACAGCAGGAGCACATTCTGGCCCGGCCTGGCCCGGCCCGGCCTGCCCTGGCCTGGTCCGTTCTGGCTGCCGACCTGGCCCCTTTTACTGTTGGACGTCACAAGGCACGCACGCCGCGTGACGTCACAGCTGCGACAGTGTTTTTAATGCAATTAACTGCAGCAGCTGCAGAACAACGTTACTGCCGCTCTCTTCAAAGCTCGTGCTCTTTCAATGCCGACTCTTGCACTCGCTCGCTCGCTCGCTCGCTTTCGTTCTCATGCTCTTTAGCCAGCGCCTGGCTCATACGCCCTGTTGCACATGTTGCGCATACGCATCGTTCGCCCGTGCCCGAAACAGTAAATATTCGACTTGCTTTTGTTAATATGCTTTTATTTAGGTATATTGTTGCTTGGTGTATGCAGTTACTATGTATATGTCATAATTTTAAGTTTTCTCTTATCTTTGATTTTGGTATATTTATTGCTTATGTATATTGTAATTTGCCTTTGATTTGCCGTTTTTCTTTTCTGTATATGATTATAAGAGTGTAATTGCATTTCTCGTTTGCATTTATTGTTAAATTTTACTAATATTAAGAGTTTGTTGTTAAATTCTTTACGTTTATGTGTAAGTGTGTGTGTATTTGGTTACGCTACAATATTCTTTGTGGGGGATTCACTTGAAGCAATTTCTAAACCAGGTCGATTTCGAAATACAATCTGTTTTGTTTCATACCCTCAAATAATTGTTACACATAAATACATTCAGTCTCAATTGGCTTCAACAAATGACATTTTCAATGGCATTAGTCTAAAAACAATTTTATGTGTGCGTCTGTGCTTATACTAATCAAATATCTCATTAACCTCAATAATCGCTATGGCAGAACATAACATTATATCATATTTGATATATATTTTGATATAATGAAAACAAAATCATTCAAGAGCAAATCATTCACGCTAATGATCATGAAAACCAATAACTAAATACTCCAGTCATATTTAATATATAATATTTATGGAGAATTACAAAGGATAATAGATTACTATCAATATTAAAACAAAAAGAAAATGTTTGCATCAACATCATTTCAAACTCTAACTACTCCAAACAAGTTGTATAAAATTGAAAATAATACAAATCGAATACTCCCTCATTCCTATCTTCAAAGAGTAAATTTTTACTAAAACTTGTTCAAGCTGCAAAAAGCCTTCAAATACTCATTCTAACTACCCAAAATGTTAATTCATATTTGATCATACTAGTTGCATTAAAACCATTTTTTTTCTTCGTACAATTATTCAATAATAATGAACATGATATTTTCCTATAGTTTCTTCGTCTCCTACTCCCTCATATGATATATTTATTTAATTGTTTATATATTTATTGTTTTCGTTTATTTTTGATTTTCATTTTTAGTTATACTTTTCATTTATTTCTGACATGATTCGACTTTGGCTAAAAACTTGATCAGCAACTAATGGATTCATGTTATATATGCAACCGATTCTGAGCCTGAATTTTATGCTGATCAGTGTATTCACATTGTATTCAATGTATTCATAAGCTTTGGCTCAATTGACACACGCATTAAGTAAATACATTTAGAACTTCAACATTCATGAATTCAAAATCTGATATTCCCCAATATTAAGCACTCGGCAACAATCGATTTTTTTATACTCTGTTACAGTTAAAGTTTGTTGAAAACTATTTTCCAAGTTATTCTTTTGCTGGCATTGAAACTAAGTTTAAGGCTTGGACTTGCCCACTGGAAGTTGTGCAGTTGTAGAATTAATAAAGGTTTATAGCTTTGCTCAATGCCCAACTGGTGTTAACTCAGATTTATAGAAGTTTCTATATAGTCATATATCTGGTAACATTCATATAGATACAGACATTTAACATAAAAACAGTTCTCAAATAGTTACAACTTAGCATGGAAAGGAATCCTGAATTTGATAGAAATTTGGCCACAGTCTAATTCTGAATCTCAGTTTTACTGCCGATATTGAACATGTCGATTCAAATACAAATATTTAACCATGAAATAAAATAAACTTTGTATTTTTTCATGGAAATTTCACTAAGAAGGAAAATAGTCAAGCTCTAACCACAAAATGTAGAAAAAAAATTAAATGTATATTTAATACATGATATTTTTGCTTCTTCAGCCATTATAAAAAAAGAAAAAAAGAAACTCCCACTTTTTCAACTAACCTTACTCAAGTAGCGAACGTTTTCACACTCCCAAATCAAGCGAAACAAATTTCACTTAATAATAAAGAATCATCAGAACCAAGAATTGAAATCCAATAAAAGACGCTTCTTCAACTTTAAGTAATTGTTTTCCATTCAATTTCGATTCAATTACCTTGTTCCAAGCTGCTTGTAGATTATAGATAGATGTCTACTGAATCCATGCTAATACTTTGCAATCTTTAAATGATGCACTTAAGTTTTTTAGACTTTCGGCATTTGGTTTTACAACTCGTCGATATTTATGATTTTTATGCTAGTACAATATTTCGTTAACTTTCATTTGCTCTTAAATTCTATGAAGCATTTCTGAACATTTCGTTTATACGTTTCAAGATGTAGATTTTTTAATTCTGTTCGTTTGGCCATTCGCAGCGCCTAAGTATATGCTAGAAATACGTGTATGTTAACCCAATGTTGCAGGACTGATTCTTCTGTTCGTTTTCTTCTTCATTTTCTCCTCCTTTGATTTGCGTAAAAACAATGTTTGATAAAAGTGCCTTAATTCGGCTACTCCCCGGCAGCCAGGCTCTATCTAAGGCTGCCCAGAATGGGCAGTCAGATATCACCATTACCGTTCGAATTGGCATTAACCTCGTTGTTTTGGGTCGACGCCTCGACAGTGCTGCATGTGGTTGTGGCCTCAGCGACGGTTATGGTAATGGTGGTATTCTGATTGTCGCACTGCACCACCTCGATGGTGCGCGAGTTGCTAACATTTGTTGTGGTCACCTGACCGCTCTCTGCCTCGTTCAGCTGCCGCCCAATCTCGCGATCAATGGCCTCCGCATCTTCCGGATAGCGTTCCGAGCAGAAAATAGCGCCAGCCTTCAGCAGTTTCAACAAGTTCAAACGATCCTCAGCGTTGCGTTTGGCACAAAGGGGTCTAGGAAGGAAAGTCAAAAGAGATGTGGAAGATGTACAAATAAATAAAGAAATGCATCAAAATTTAAATATCTTCGACTTTTTGAATAAAATCTGAGGCACTTTAACTAGTTTTTGTAATAATAAATCACTGTTGATCCTCTGCCGATGTATGCAAATATATCTCTTCTACACACACTCTGAGAATAAAAAACTCAGAGAACAACCGCAAGTTCATTCACGAGTTCATTCTCGATCGGCAATCGTTTTTTTTTTTTTTTTCGCTTTGGTTGCTCTCCGACCGTTTGGTCGTATGTATGTTGTGTCCGCTTAACACATCTGAGTGTGTGCATATGTGTGTGTCAATGAGAAGACCGTTTGCATTAAGCTTTCGCTCGCTTACAGAGTCTCATTGCGCGAATGTTAATTGTAAATGAACTTTCGTTAACAGCTCAACTCAAGACGCTTAACAGAACATAAAATTCGAAAAGAACCAAAGTCTTTTGCTCTGAGCGAGAGTGAGAGAGTATGATTTCGGCTAATTTTGCGAACAGAGCTTAAAGAATCAATTGGTTAACTATTAAAGTGCAAACTTTTTTAACAAATAGCGAGATAGACACCTAAGTAGATAGACACATATATGCATGTGTATATAAATTCATATGAGTTATTATATGTGCGTCGATTTAAACTAATTTATCGGCAAATTAAAGACTCTGCTAGCCTTTCATCAAATTAAATTGAATTTTAAAGTAACTTTTGTTTACCTGCCCGCATCCTTCAGCTGCTCCATAAACTCCTTGCCAGTTATATCCACCAACGAGTTGGGATCCATGTTGGATAGCGAGTCCAGATCGGCGTCGTTCATGACCGAAACGTTGCACAAGTTGTTCTGCAGCTGGCCAACCAGCTGGCGGATACGCGCCGATTCCAAGTTATTGGCATCCGTGGTGTCGCCGTTCTCCGGACTACCAGTGATGCTGCCATTGGCCACGGCATTCGGCGTGGTTATAGTCACGTAGTGAGTGGGCTATAAAGCATATGAGATACAAAACAGTTGAAATACGAGTACGTGACCTCAAATGTCGCTAAGTGAAAACAATTAAATAGATTTTATTAGGCCGGCTCTTAAATTCAATTGTGCCCTAAGAAGGATAAAGCGAATGTCTCTATAAAAACGAAAACATTTCATATTCTATTGGCCCAAATGATAAATAAATAAATAAATATGAATATATTCCCAAAACAATATAAAATATTTCAGTTGGCATTTAGCTCAACATTTTTTATTTGCTCTACTCACATCAATCCAATGCTCTCCGGGAAATACAGCCACCAGCTCGGTGTTCTCATCGAGGGTGCGAAAATATTCCTCATCGTCGATTTCGGTACCATCGGAGTCCAAGTGGATGGTCGGCTGCTGTTCGCACTTGTCGAATTTCTCGGCCACCTTGGTGCGTATCTCCTCTAGGCTTGCGGCGCAGACGGCTTTTTTAATGTTGCGCGTGACGTCCTTGACCTGGCAGTAAGCAGTGGGCAATAGGCAGCAGAAGGCAGCAGGGAAAGGAACAAGGATAAAGGGAATAATAAACCGTTACACGTTTGCAGTCACATATGGAGGGCGATATACATTGAATGAATAATAAATTAATACTACGGCCAGAGCAACAACAGCAGCAACAACAAGTCCTACATGGACCAAAATAAAATATTAAAGCCGGACACTCGACTATAACAGCGCTCAGAAACATTTTGTTGTTATTATTTTTCTCTCTCTATCTCCCTCGTTCTCTCTTTGTTTTTTAGGTCTTGCTCTCGCTTAATCAACTTGGCATTAGGCAGCGCGTGCAGATGAAAATGTATTTGTTTTTCTGCTTTTTTGTTCGCCCCGACGGACACGTGAACTCATTACCACGTTCCCAAAGTTTCCCAACATTTTGGCCATCATCATATAGGGTGTAGTACAACACACGCACGCACCCACCCAGCCGACGGCCTAACAGCTTAGCAACTTCTGAAAGTGGGTCTAGATTGTTGGGGTCATTACAACTGCGTCACGACCTGGACAACCCTCATGACGAGAGCTACATAGATTAAAGTATTAGCTGACACTCACGTTAGGCCCCAGCGAATATAGTCAAAACATAAATTTGTATATATGTTTATCATGTATATGTCAATGCAAATTTGACAGCCAGTGGAGTGTGCTCATTAGACACAAAGCTGATTTAATGCCCTGCATGAGAGCTAAAAACAAAAAGTTATCTGCTTTGAAAGCTCTTTAATCTACATCACCGAATGAGAGGGTATATTCCCAGCGTTTTACTACAAAAAGTATATATATACTTATCATTCATAAAGACTATTGCATACATATGTAAATCTAGTTTTATATCGTCTGCAGAGAATGTTTTTTCGTTGAACTTTTCACAAAGTAAATTAATTGCTTTTATTCAACTTTTAAGAAAATATTACAATGAAGAAAGCTTTACATTTTTAAAGTATTTCAATTAAATTGTTAAAAACTATTTTTTGAAATGTAAAAATTATAATTTTTTCATAATTTTTCCCTCCGACAATTCTTCTTATTCTTATTATTATTATTATAAATACTTCGAGTTTAATCACCCCATAAAAGATGAGAATGTGTTGTATATTTTAATATAATAATTTCAACTCATAAACTCCTAGACGTTCCCAAATGAATAAATTTCTACAAAAAAAGAAATCAATAAATGCATATTATACTTATGATATATTGTTAGTGCCGCCAGAACTTGGTCTGGCCTTAATCATTATGAGTCCCATTTCATGCTCGAGCAGAAAACTTGACATTCGCCAAGCCTACAGAAACAAAAAGTTTTCATGTATGCTTAGGCCCTGCTGGACCACACTCCGGACTTGGTTCATTTCATATTTTCATTTGGAAACTTTGCACGCAAACTTTTTGGCACTTAAAATCAACATTTCAATGAACGATAAAAGTGCTTACCAATCATAAATAAACATGTAACCTTTCAAGTGTAAGAAATTCTGCAGAAATCTTTCGCTTGTTCTTGTCACGAAATCTCTCTTCAACTCTCGGTTTATAGAAAAAGAACTCTTTACGCTTGTTAAACTTGTATTTCGTCTAGCTACATGTGACTTAAACTAACTTAATTGCGCTGTAAGTTGATCAAAATGTAATTAACACTTATCGCCAATGGCTGTCATCAGCGGCACATCAGTCAGTGCCACAGCAGCGGCAGCGAATGAAGCAGTCGTTAGAGTCAAATTTTCGAGTAATTTAGAAACCAAATACCAAGTAATTATGCCCAAGGGACAAACACACACACATATATACACAGGCACACTTGTAAACGAGCAACAATAACAATAACAATCGAAAAGCCGCAGCAAAGAAAATAAAGAAAGGCGAATAAAACAGGTAAAAGAAATATTGCGTAGACGTCACGTTGCCCTGTCAGCTGTCAACTGCTGGCGGCTGTAATTGAGATTTATGGCAAACGTTTGCCTAATAAATAAGTAAATAGATAAAATGCAAAACTTTATTCAGGCGCAAAATGTTTTGCAAATAAGCTTCAAACCAATTTCGTATGCCTTTTGTTCCGCGTAACTTTATAAAAAAATTACTACAGTGAAGCCTTTGAGAGTCTCGCATTAAATGAAGTTTAAGTGGAATGTTGCAAATATTTTACATGTATGTCTATAATATTTATATATGCATATTCATGTTCTTCTTTTTTCGGCATCTTCGTGTTGCAGTTTGCTTGCGCGTAAAACTTGAGCACAGTTTGACATGCACTCGTCTGCCTGCCGCACAAATATTTGTCGTGTTTGCTAACAAGTTATGCCTGTCAGCAGTTTAATGCAGCATACTTTGGAGCGCATGCCAGAAATACATGCCACAAGAAGCGGCAACAGCGGCACAAGGCATACGGCACAAGGACATTCATCTGCTGGCTGGCTCTATTAAACTTTCATGTTATGTTAAATGGCGCCTGAGCGTTAAGGTTAAACTGAACATAAATTAGATGTGGCCAACTAGCACAAAGAGAGAGACAGAGATAGCGAGAGAGAGAGAGAGAGAGCAAAAGAGAGAGTGAGATATGCAACAGCATCGAAGGCGGCCTCACGACTGCTCGCCAAATTTATCACTCAAGCTGGCAACATGCAACGTGCCGTTGCAAGGCGCGCCCTCATAAATAATAGAGCTGGGCGTGCGAAATGAAATTGAAGTTGAGTTTGCATTACAGCATTTTTATTACAATTACCCACAGCATACAGCATGCAGCACGGGGCACACAGCCAGCAAAATGATAAAAAGAAAGGAGGAGGCAAAAATTGTGGATTTCGCCTTCAGCGACCATTAGCCGAAACAGTAAACTCGAGTGCAGAACTCAAAGGAGAGCGCCAGCTGATAAATTGCCTGGAAATTGTCTGGCCTCACTGGCATTGAAAACTTTTTCCAGCCGCACTCGCGCGAAACTTGCGCCAAATATTAATCATATTAAGCCAAAAACTTGCCAACAATCAAAACTTGCGCGAACTATTGAAGCGCACTTTTCAGGGCACATCATACGAGGAATTACAGAGATATCATTTTTATTTGTGGCTTTCCAATACCCTGTAGACAAGTCCAGGGGCCAAAAAGAGTAAATTAGTGTCTCTGGTTCTATGGAGTAAGCTTTGTATATCTTTTATGCACAATATCTTTGATCTATACAGCTGCTTATACGCTTATAGTTTAGTTAGTCCGCAGTTCATTCCAATCAATTTTCATATAATTGCTATCGATTCAATTTATATAACTTTAATATAAATTAAATGGAAACATTTGTAAAATGTCTTGTTTTAATTCTTATTATTACAATTTAAAACTTTTCACTATTATTTCTAGCAAAAATTTCGTATTTATTTCCTATTATTATTTTTAATTTTGAATCATCATATTAAATTATATATTTTTTTACTGCGAATATAATATTTAAATTTTTTTTATTTATATTCTTTAGTTTTTATTTTTAGATTATTATTATTTATTAATATTATTTTCAAACTTTGTAGTTTAATTTTATTATTATCTCATGAATATTTGAACTTAACAGCTTTTAAAGTTTCTATTTTGAAATTCATAATAATCGTCTCTTATACAGGGTACTTTCTAGTTGTGCAGCCTAACAATATGCCAACTCCTGCCAACTATCTTTTGTCTGATTGCGGCAAGCCAATTCCATGTGCCGTTCGCAGATATTCACATTTTCAATTACGTTAAATGCATTTCATACAATAAAAAGCCCAACTGTGATTTTATTTTTAAAACGAATTTTATTTGCCTGTAGCTCAAACTGGTTCAATTTATTGCATCAAATAATGATAAATATTATCGAAATTGCAGCTGCACTGGCTCAAGGCAGCATTTCTGCCTAAAATTCAGACATTCAATTTATTTGCGTGCACAGAAATATGGGAAAATGCATTAAAGAATTGGAAATAGCAATTGGGAGATACACTATAAACTATTCAAATTGTTGTAGAATAAATTTAGTGAGTTTTTAAATTTCTTAGACTAGAAATGGCATCAGAAGAGAATAGAAAATTATTATTTTATATTTTATTATTTATTATATGGAAATCTCAAATTTTTTCTCAGTGTACAAATCGAAACTTCAACCGATCAAAAATCTCAGCTAATTCGACTCGGCTCAGCTGAACTATCGTGTAATCTTCAAAGAGCCTGTAGCGCTTCTGGCAGCCGCAGGACACTCAACACGTACAACATATCCTGTCCGCTCCTTAGCGCATCTGTCAAAGTGGCGACAGCGACTACGTGACTGCGTCTCGATTGGGTCACTCGACGGGCTAAGAGAGTGGAGCCACTCCCCAGTGAAGGTAGGTAGGTAGATAGGTGACTGCATATAGCCACAAGTTGGATAGTAAATATTTGATAGGCCTAGAACGCAGATTTGAAAGCCGCTGGGGAAATTAGGCGCCAAGTTTAAATTGCTGTTTGAACTATGGCTGCAAATTATGTAAATTATGAAATATATTATTTATGCGGCTGCCGGCTGTCACTGTGAGAGTGGCAGTGGGCGTGTATGCGTAGGCGTAGGTGTGGCAGTGGGCGTAGCTTATGGGCGTGGCCGTGGCAGTTACTAATTACAGAGACATGTCAGTTGCGGAACTTTTTTAATAGCATTTTGCATGGTTGTCTGCGTATTTTGGCAGCTTTTAAGCCGATTTATGTTTGCCAGCATTTTAAATTAATTATTATAATATACAGCGACATTTTAATGGAAGCGTTCTGACGCACTGACAAATCCTGTAATTTTCTGCTTGTCGTGTTGTTAAACCACTGATAAAAGGACTACAGCACAAAGCGACCGCAGTAAATTTGCGAAACATTTTCAGAAAAACCAAAATAAAGTATGTGAATGAAAATTTCTTGAGTTGGATTTGCCTTGGTTTAAGCCTTGCTCTGTCCAAGACAAATACAATGCAAGCGTCCCTTAAACGGCTGTGAGCTATTTAGACAGCGGCTAAACAAATTAGTTGACAACAAAGGCAATTGTTGGCAAACAAGCAAATGCCAAAGACAAACAATTCCAAAGCGCTCAAAACTGAAAAAAAAAATCATACAAAACACACGAAACAAAACACAAAAAGGAACAACAAAAGCAAAGCCCGAAAATGCATGTCAATTATTTTGCGTTTGCAAACGCAAAAATGAATTACTGAACACTCTCTTTTCATTGCGTTCTCTCTTTACTGTTACTTTGTGGTGCTCTCGCAAGTAAACAACATTTAACAGCAAAACCTGAGTCAGAGCTTTTGCTCTCTTGCTGCACGCTCTTCGCTCCTCGCTCACAGCAACTTTAAGTTCACCCAGTTTTTTTTTTTTGTATGTGGGAATTTTTAAATAGCGCAAATGCGAAACACAGCACGCGGTTATAAACGATAAGAGCTATAGCTACAGCAACAACGACTGCGACGCCCAAAAAAGGGCATGGCATTGCACTGTAGTATGCCTTGCTCTGACCTTTTGTTGGAATCCAAACAATAGGCTAACTTACTTTGAATGGCTTTCTGGAGTCAGTGCCATTTGTTATTTCCGTGGCATTTGGCATTTTGGCTCGAGTCTATTGTGCTAGCTTTGTTATTGTATTTAAAAATTTTTCAAAATTGTTCTAAACAGTTATTGGCACATTTGCAACACTGCACAGCATTTGTTTTAATTTATAGAGCTTTAATTATTTAATATTTATTTAGTTTACACAGCACTCAATGCAATATATTTACAACAATTATTACTTTGTGCAAAATGCGCTCATAATGTTTTTTGTTCAGCTTTTCATTTATAATTTAAGCGTAGCTTCAACCTTTACGCGCAGCTAGCAGAAGCGCGAGCGACCGCCGGTTTCAACTGAACTCTCTTTAACAACGACACTGGCTTTTATAGCCGCACAGAAAAAGAGAACAAAAAGCAGCCAGTAACAGAGGACAGTGCTGTCCACCCTAAAAGCAGATGAGTTATTTTCAAGCTGAAAGGTTGGATGAAATTGATCGTTTAAGTAATAAGTAATAATAATATATTATATTTTATTTGTACAAAGATATACTATACATTCTGTGCTACATTTACTCAAATCTAGCTTGGAGTTTGCAGCTAAATCAGCTAAATGTGGCCTGCACATTTAAGCAGCTCTCAGCACTGTTGTTTTCATGCGAAGAGAACAGAGCTCAGAGCACAAAGCAAATAAGAGCTTATTTATATAAAAGAGCGTGCAAATTGTAAAAGTGTGCCTTGCTCTTTGGCTAGTCCTCTAGCAGCCCACTGTTAACTGGCACACAGGTGCTCAAAGAAACTTGCTAGAAATTTGTCGAAAAAAATTATGATAAGATTAAAGCCAAAAAATCATTTTAAAAATATATTTTAAAACTAGCTACTAAGTTATATTGATATAGATCAGCTATTAAAAATGCCAACAAACTTGATGGCAGTCAATGTCCTTGGGGCAACAACTCTTTACCCAAGTTAGGTAAAACAACAGTTAAGCAACGCTTAACTTTGCCTTAACCGGCCAACACCCATTTGAATCTCGGATGTTAACAACTGTGCGTGTGTATTTCAGAGTGTGTGTGAATCAAAAGTAAACTTTTTGACAAATAGCCAAAAGGCATGAATGCGATGCCCAGCCCATGTCCTGACCCCATACCCAGCCGGAAGGTAGCCAGTTGGGTGAGCAGTCTTATCGTTATTGTGCCCCATTGGATAGGAACTGTTTGCCTTTGCCCCGTTTGCTGTCATTGCACTTGCAACAGCAGGCAGTGGCAGAACCATGGTCTTGGGCAGCGGCAGAGGCAACTGCGGGTGGTTGGGCGTTAACTATTTTGAGCTCAAGTGACTTGAAATGACATACAAGGACACTGCCTTATAGGTGTAGCCAGTTGCCAACTGCCAGTTGCCAGTTGCCGAGTCACGTGCGTGCCAGTGCATTGACCCACAAAGTCAGCAAACTTGGCCAAAATGCCATTCTGAATAGCCTCAAAGTCGCAGCAGCTACTCAAAGTTAAGGTATTCCTCCTCCTCTTCGAACGAAAGAGAAAAGTTAAAAATGTCAACACTTTTTCGTGTAAGCACAGAATTTTTTATACGTCAACAAGGCGAGAACTGTCACCCTTCTCTGTTGGCCATATAAATAGATAGCCCCAGAAGGCTGAGTATAAAACAAGCGACGGTTTTTATTTGTATATGCCTTGATTTGTTTATTTTCCTATGCTAATTGATAATCAACAAGTTCGAGTGTGGGAACGGAAACCCATGGATATTAAATACCCTGTAATTAAATTCAATTAAAAATGGGGTGTTTCAGGTGTTCTGGTTTTAATCTCATAATTTAGAAAACATTGATATCATTTATAAATAAATTATTTATTAAAAATCTTGATGTCCTAAATCATATTCCAAAATACTTTGCCTAATCCTCATTTACGTGGAATTGTCAAACATAACGGCCCATTCAACACGCCCTCACGCGCCCAAACGCGCCCAAACGCGCTGACTGGCCATAACTTTAGTGTTTACACAAAGGGCGCACAGACGAAAACAAGGTTAATCAGCAATTTGATAAGCCTGGCCGACTATAAAAGATGCAATTAAGCAGGAAACTTAAGCCGTCTTTGGCTAGCCTGCAAAATAACAGCGCTCTGGACGAGCTGTTCTCTTAGCTAACATTTGTGAGCATTGCCCCTCACTGTTAATCAGCCAGCTGGTGCTATGTTAGTTAACAGTTGATGTGAAGCTTTTCGCCCGCCTCTTTTGGCACTTCACTTTGACATTCGCTGGAAACTTCATGAATATGTTAAAATTTACGCAAATGCTGTGAAAGTGAGGCTGAGTTGGGCGTGGCTGTCGGCGAAGCTAAATGGGAATTTAAAAGCAGACGTTGCCAAGTTTTAGGCCATAACATTTATCACGGCGCCGTTTTGGATAATGGCAGGCAGGGCTCATTGAATGGATATGGATGAGCGGGTCACGTAGGCCACGACCCCACGTTCATTGAACTTAAGGCACAGAGTTTAGGATTACAAACATAAGCATACAATTTATTCCCCTTGTCTTCTTCATATAAATATATATGTACATAGATATGTAGGCCTTCACTAGTAATTCTCCAATATTAGCTTGGGCACCACATTCATGCTAGTCAGCTCCTGGAACAACAGTTTACAAGCATACGGCATTGATATCTTAGAGACATGGGCCGACGACTGACAGAAATGACACCATGAGCAGTAGGCCAATCTGCCGCAGGTGCGGCACACGTCCACCTCAAAGGCGTCGGATGATATCATTAGACGTTCCATTATCAACATACTCGCTCCATAAGATATGAGACAATCACGTTCCATCTCGCCCAAACGCAGCCCACCTTCACGACTGCGACCCTGAGTGGGCTGGCGTGTGAGCACGGCCTTGGGACCACGTGCTCTCGCATGCATTTTGTCCTGCACCATATGCTTCAGCTTCTGATAATACACCGGGCCCGAGTAGATGTACGCCTCCAGCGGTGCGCCCGTTATGCCCGAGTAGAAAAAGTCTTTGCCCATATAGTTAAAGCCGTGACGCACCAATTCTGCTTGCACATCCGCCGCCTTGGAGCCCCCAAAGGCTGTGCCATAGTGAAATTTACCCTCCAAAACACCAGCTTTGCCGCCCAACAACTCCAAGGTCTTTCCCACTGTCATGCGTGAGGGGAAGCCATGTGGATTCATGATCATGTCTGGGCATATACCAAAGTCATTGAACGGCATGTCCTCCTGATCCACAATAAGACCCGTAACACCCTTCTGTCCATGCCGCGAGCTGAACTTATCGCCAATTTCCGGTATACGCGTTTGCCGCAACAAAATCTTAATGAGAAAATCCTCCTCGGCATTGGCCGAGACCATCACGCGCTCAATATAGCTGGGCTCTGGTCCCTTGTAGCTTATGGGCACCGCGGTATAAGGCACCTGCGATTGGCCTGCAATGTAAACAGAATGAGTAATCAATTGAATATATTAAATAAATATATATATTTATGTAATTATAAAAACCTTCGAGTGGATTAATGGAGGTGACTGCTGGCATTTCCTTGTTGATCATGATTTGTTTGTTTTGCACCTGTTCTCCAGGCGCCACAATTCCATCCGTGTCCAGCACATCGTGCTTGAAGATCACTTTATTGGTTAGAGCATCCTTCACCGGACCCATGATTCTATCAAAGGTCTGATTCGCATAGCGCTTCACAGTGCATTTGGAGTTCTTGTAGACCAGACAACGTCCATAGCCGCGGTCAATTGAAGCCTTGTTTAGGATCAGTGCATCTTCGATATCATACCCGGAGTAGCTCATGACAGCCACCGTGGCGTTCTGGCCAGCAGGCAACTTATCAAAGTTAGTCAGCTCAATAGTGCGCGACTTGACCATCGGGGCTTGCGGATAAACCAAGTTGTACATGAGGGAGTCAATGCGATTCTTTTGATTGTAGCCAATCATGCCCATGGCTTGTTTACCCATCGCACATTGATAGGTATTACGAGGACTCTGGTTGTGATGCGGATAGGGTACCAGGCCAGCACAGACGCCCAGCAGTGTGAACGGTTCAATTTCGAGATGCGTTGTGTGCGGCTCAAGGTGTTCCTCGTTCCAGGCAATAAACGAATCATTCTCCTCATTCACATCCAAGTACTCAATCAATCCGTCATGCAGAAAATCATCAAACTTGCGTACACCCCGCATCAACTCATCCAAATGACGCTGTTGCACAAGTGGCCGTTGGTTCTCCACGATGATATATGGCCGGCACAGCCGTCCGCCGTCCGTGTGTATGAAGATGCAGCGCTGTGTGTATGACGTGTGGATGGAAACGAAACTGCCCATGCGTCCCTTGCGGCGCATGTAGCGCAGGTTGCGCACCAGATGTCGTTGATTAATGGTCAGACCGAGCACATTGCCATTGATGAACACCAGAAAAACGTGTGGATTATTGATGGGATTGCCGCTGACCTCACGTATGTCCTCGACGCCCGCGTTGTAGGCCAACGTCATGACCGGCCGTTCATCCACTTCGGTCGTTATGTGCGTCATTAGTGCCAGATTCTTGACTAGACCGCAGGCTTCGCCCTCGGGCGTATCGGAAGGACACAGCATGCCCCATTGACTGGGCTGCAGTGAACGGGGACCAGATACCTTTCGCGTCTTCTCAAACTGTGAGTTCACGCGCGTCATCATGCCCAGCGCCGAGATGTAGCTGAGTCGCGACAGCACCTGAGTAACGCCAGCGCGTTCCATTTTAAAACGTTTAATTGTCCAATTCCCAGAGCTGATGGCAGACTCGAGGCCAACGGTAATCTGGGCCGCTCTCATGTGCTTCACCACATCGAATTGTGCCGCCTTCACCTTGGGTATATTCTTGTCCGCTATCATCTTCAGTTCCCAGTTCATGCGCTTGAACAGATCCTCGAACATCAGAGAAATCAGCGATCCAGCCAACTCCAATCGCTTATTTCCATAATAGTCACGATCATCGAATAGCGTCTTGTCTAGCTCTGCGGCCATTACTCGTCGCACCATTAACGATACGTAGATCGCCTTCATTTGAAAGTTGAAATTGTCGACGGGCACGTGGGCTAGAATTGTGGTCAACAGCAGCTCGCGAGCCTCCTCCGAGGGGGTTTTAGTCGTGGTACTCTGAAAGCGTTTCACCACCAACTTGGAGCCTGTGAGGATGAAATGATTTGAATAAGCATATTAAGTATCCACAAGTCGAGACTCACCCATATAATCCAGGGCACGCTGCTGTGTGAAGATCTTCAGATTGAAGGCCTCCAAAAGAGAGGCACCAAATCGATTCTGAGAACGCGCATCCAAACCAATGTGAGCCATTATCTCCTGATCGGATACGACGCCCAGAGCCTTAAAGATGACCACAATAGGTATATCGTCCGTCATTGAATTGTGCTTCAGGTAGTATTTGCCATGCTTGCTCAGCACCAACGTGCGCGATTTCTTCTCATGCGTCGACGAGGTGACCTGGCACTGAACGACACCATTAAAGTCCTCAGTCAACATTTTATTCCAGGAGAGCTGCTCCTGTATGAGAATGACCTTCTCCTGGCCACGCACCACGAAATAACCGCCCGGATCAAGCGGACATTCGTTCAGCTTGGAGAGCTCGAACTCGGATTTACCAGTGAGCACACAGTTCGAGCATCTGAGCATTAAAGGCATGCGTCCAATGAGCAAATTGTTGCGCTTAATACGCTGGGTGCCACGTGTGTACTCAATGTCCACACTGATGGGCGCCGAGTAGGTGGTGTCTCGGAGCCGGCACTCGTGCGGCGTGGTCGCTTTGGTTATGTTAAAGCCATCGTCGATGTCCGGCTTGCCCACACGTACGTCCAAATACTTCAGGTAGAAAAGCGGATCTGCACCACTGGTTACAATTTCGTTGGCACGCACAATTTTTTTGATATCGACATTGATGAAGTGATTGAAGGAATCAATGTGCTGCTTGACAAGGCCTTTGACTTGCAAGAAAGCCGGCACTAGTTTCCATTTCTCTTGCAATGGCTTGATGGGCTTGGACCATTCCTTACTGTCGCCTTGCGTCCAGCTGTCATCCTCCATAGACGCATCGTCCTTTTTCGCTTCACCCATTTAAAAAGAACCAATCTAATGTTAGCAATAATAACAACGCGTGGTTAGTGGTGGATCGGAGCGAAAGCATATGAATTCAGCTATCGATAGTTTTTTATCGATTATACTGAAAGTAAGCAACAGGCGGTTTCTTCAAAAATGTATCTCAAGCAGCAACGCTGCTTATAGTCAGTGCAATTCGTGTTTTATTTCAGAAAATGCAAACAATTAAAATCCAAAATATATATTTATATAATAAGAGGCCCTAGACCTTTTTCACAATTTGCACCACATCCTCGTCATTCAGTACATGCTCAATGCCCACCTTTTGCGGTTGATGTTTAACCGATGATCCCCAGACCAGCGCACTAAAAAATTTATATAAACCATTTACACAAATTGAGCGTTAAATAAGTAATTGAACTTACTATTTGAATTCCTTGGCAATAGATCGATGCAGCTTATTACAAAAGTCCTCGATGCTTGTGCGTTCATTGTGCAAGACGACCGGAGAGTTGTAATCGGGCAGCTGACCCTTGGGCTTGGTATAAATTCGCACCAACTTCAAGTACTCCCACATCAGCTCAAGCAAATCGTCGAAGTTCCAATGATGATGCGCTGATATGGGTACACAATGCGGTATCTTATAGATCACATCCAGCTCCTCAATTGAAATTTGATCAATCTTATTCAGCAGATAAATACACGGTATGTAAATGCGATTGCCCTCAATGACATCAATCAGATCGTCACTAGTTGCATCATAACGTAATGTGATGTCAGCATTGTGTATCTTGTACTCCGACAATATGGTCTTGACCAGATCCGCATCCAGCTCTGATTGGGGCACCATGCAGTTGAGATTAATGCCACCCTTGTCCTTTCTTTTGTAGTAAATGTTTGGAGGCTTCTTATTCAATCGAATGCCAAAGCCTTCCAATTCATGCTCCAGCAATTTTTTATGGCCCAATGGTTTCAGACAATCCAGCACCATGAAGATCAAATTACATGTTCGCGCCACAGCAATCACCTGGCGACCACGACCTTTGCCATCCTTCGCGCCCTCAATAATACCAGGCAAATCAAGCAACTGTATCTTGGCTCCCTTATACTTAATGCAACCCGGCACAGTGGTGAGCGTTGTGAACTCGTATGCGGCTACCTCAGAGTAAACGCCAGCCAAATTCGATAATAACGTCGACTTCCCCACCGAGGGAAAGCCAACGAAGCCCACCCGCGCATCTCCCGTCTTGGCCACCTCAAAGCCGGCTGAAAATGCATTGATTAAAGCCATACCCTATTTTAAATGAAAGCTCAACATACCTTCGCCGGTGCCGCCGCCGCCGCCCTTTGGCGAGATAAGCTCACGTCGGAGCTTAGCAAGCTTGGCTTTCAGTAAACCCAAATGGGCAGACGTTGCCTTATTCTTTTGCGTGCGTGCCATCTATGTCACATACACACACATATGTATAAAGTAAAAGAAAGACGGGGAGACAGGTTAACTTCGTAGTTGGCAGATTTTTGACTGGGATACGGCAGCTTACCTCCGACTCGATGGCCGCAATTTTCTCAAGAATCGTACTCATCGCTTCCGGGTTAGTTGTTTAATGCCAAAGTTTCGTCAATTCGATGAGTACTATTTACAAATTTTTAATACATTAAGAACGAAAATAAACTCGCGTGGAGACTGCCGATAAGAGTCAGTGCGATAATTTTAAATCGGATAAATCGAAAACTACCAAAAACTATACCAGGGATGCATAAAATACTAGCGCTCCAAAATATAGAATAACATGGTCACCTTTCTTTTCAACTGTGTAACTGTCGGTTTTCCAGTGCAAAATGTTCACACACAAAAGTAAGCAAATGAAATTATTTCGTGAATATACGCTCAACAAAATTTATATACACAGCCAAAAAAATCAACAACTTATCCACCAATACCCAGCAAAAATTCAAAGCTCAACTTAAGGCAAATGAACATTTGCTTGGCAATCGGAGCTTTGAAACTGCTTCCGGACTATTGCGAAAAACTGGAAGTCAGTTAAAGCAAACCAAATTGACTCTCTGCGAAAAGGACAAGAAGCTTATATTTTCTGGATTTGTTGAAGATCCCGTTAAAATTAAACCCAAACACGAGTTTGTCTACAATCCGCCACCTAAAGGTCTCAACAAATCTTTTTGCTGTGCGAAAAAAGAAATAACTGTAATACCCAAAGCTGAACCGCTTGCCGCGTTGCCAGCTTCACCGATGTTAAAGCCTGGACGTGATTTAGTGAGCTTAATCGGGCGTGTGGACTTTTGCATTAAAATGCATCGAGAGCAGCCACATTTAAATGCACTCTGGAATATCTATGGTAGGCTAATAGACACTTTTGTACTGCTAAAAATAACTGTATGCTTAACAGGTCAGCTTTTACGAATCATCGCGGGTAAACGAGGCGAACAGACTTTGCTTTTGCGCAATGAGGATAAAGGACCGATTCTTCAGGCGATTTTCTACGATTTCGATGGTGAGCTGAAAGCATTGACCAATGGTAAGTGTTTGTCACCCTGCATAAATTAATTAATCAAATAGTGTTTTATGTGCCACAGGTTGTTTCGTTAATGTAGTGGGCCGTTTTATAGGTGAGAATCGTTTGAATACCTTCAGCGTTTCACAGGTAAGTCTTGTTGACTGGCAACAAAATTTCACGCGCCTGCAGAATGTTGTCTCATATATATTAATGCAAAACACAAATAGTAGTTTTTAATTTATTTAAATTTAGCCTTTCCAATGGCCATATGCATCAGATATTGCTTTTTAGTACACATAACTAGTTAATTTGTTTAAGTGCCTTACACATTTCCACAATTTGTACTCTCACATTGGTCTTACACATATTTGCATATGTAAGCATATTAGTAATCCATTATAGTTAATATTTAGTTTAATCTACATATATATTTAATATACAGTTTAATTTCAAGCTTGACGCTGAGCTTCTTTTAGCTTTTACTGGATTTGTTGTTAGGTTTTTGCTTCAGGAGCATTGCACAATGCAAACGTATATTTATATATTTTATATAATACTTCATTTACGTGAAAAATAAATTATTATTTTTTAACTGGACTGAATTGAATACTTAATACTGCTGCCATAATTGACTACAAGGAAATTCTTTGCTCTCACAAATGAGAATATGTAAAGAATGTAACGATAATTCCCACGGCTAGTGCACAGAAATAGTTAAGCTGCATTGAGGATTTGTTATTGGAAGACCTGCAATGGAAGAGTTTGTAGCTAAGAAAAAATTGATCTACATTATTGAGGCATTTTAACTTACCATTGCTTGGCACGCGGTGATAATGGTGTTGGTGGCGAAACACCTGGCGCCGCGCTGTCCAAGTAGACAATGGCATAGCCGAATCCTGCCACAAGCAGACCGCACAGCACGGGAAGGAGTTTTTTAAAAGCACCGCTCAGCTGGGCTTGCACATAGCTGCTCAGCTGCTGCACGTCGCTGCCATTTATGTATGACACTGTGGGGGCGGCAATTGGAATAGGTTATTAATAGATACGCGCTTCAAGGTCAGGTATTCGATATTGGGTAATATCAGCAGTGCGCTGGCGTCAGCCAACAACAAAATAACAGCAATAATAAACCGAACACAAAATTGTTTCTCGCGACGTCTGCTCAAATTGACGATTGCAAAAGCTGACAGCTAACAATGAGGAAAACTCGTAGCTCGACCAGTTCCGACGCCCACTCAACTGCTGCACAGTGGAATAGCATCGGCGACAAAATATGTATTTTAAAGTAACCTAAATAGTATTTTCTTGAAGATTATAAAATTTAAAAAAGTTAATACCGTTAGTTTTATTTACACTACATTTCTTAAATTATTTTAAAATTTCTTGCCAAGTCGTAATAAAAAGTTTAAAAAGTTCAATCTTTGATATTTTATTTACGTGCTATCATCGTGCCACTGTGCGTTTTTGGTCGCGTGACGCGACTGAGCACAAAATACCGTTAAGTCATTCATAATACATACAAGAACTTGACATGTTTGTAGTGCCTCATACATACATACTTACTAACTTAAATTCGTATTTGTGTATGTCAACAAAAGTCAAGAAAACGTTTAGCAATTAGTGGATAATCGCTGCTCTGCCTTGCGGCGTTGTGTATGCAAATGGCTTTGCTATTGGTCAAAACAAAATGCGCAACAGTGGGTCTTTATTTAGATGCTTAGCGCATTTAACGGCAGGGAGGAAGGGTTGTTTGAGGAGTGGGGAACGTGCTGGAAAGGCGCAACATGAAGGTGAAACACAAAAGCAATACGAATGGAAATCGTTATGAGATCATTCAATATGCCATTGTATATATACACATAAATGTATGTAAAAACATCTGTGTATAAGTACATATGCACATTCCGTTATTTTTACACTACTGTAAACAACAAAAAATGGGAAACAGACACAAGTGCTGCCTTGAATGAATATACTCACTTGCTAAAATTATAGTTTTGTAGACGATAACTAAAATGACAACTGCTAAGAGTGCTTTTAGGATGTTAATGACTGACTCCTGGCCCTTGACACCATTAGCATTGCCCACGCAAAAATATTGTTTTGCCGTTGCTTTGGCGAAACTACAAAGGCCAATGGCGTCGGTGCGCTGCCCCGATTTACTTTGCTTCTTGAAAATCGGGGTTGAGGTGTAAATGCGCTGCTCCTGGCCGCTCGGCTGCACGTTAGTTTTCATACTGACTGTGCCGAATCGGCTCGCGAACGATTTGGTGCCAAATAAAGTTGAAAACGATTCATGCGCCGGTTGCTTTTCGTATTGCACTTTATATATTTACGTCTCTTTTGATATGATTGCTACACTTATTTCATTAACTCTTCTTTCAATTTCAAGAGCAATCACAAAAATGCACGAAAAAAAAAGACACTCTCTCGACGCACCCCTCTGACAGAATAAATGCAATTGCTTGAGGCGTTGCCAAGCTGCGTGCGCATAGTGGCAACTCTCGATAGTTCAGTGTTACCGTAGCTCTCCGTAAAATAGTACGCGCGTACCTTATAAATTTGAATGATTTCTTGGACCATTTTATTCTTATTACTTTGTTTAAAATAATTATTTGTATTTGAAAAACAGTATTAATAGTTAAATGTACAATTTTGTTTTCTTCAGTATTAATATTAATTCAATACGCTTACAACAATGTTCTTCAATTGTTTTAATACATTTTGAATGCATTCTCCGTGTTTTATGAATATGTATATGTGTATATGTATTATAAAGTATATTATGATTAATCACGCATTTTATATTAACTAAATTTTTACTGCGTTCATAGAAAAGTTATTATTAATTTCTTAATAAGGCTCTGTTACTTTACGTCGGGGTATACTTCAACTAATTTGCATTCTAAGTTCTTTTTCTTTTTTTTATTCGATAAATTTTTGTTGTATATCTAAAACTAATTTTTGTTTTAAATAGTGCAAAAGGTTTACAATCAAACAAGCCAAAAGGAGCATAATACAAAAACAGTACACAATTAAAATATATAATAGAATAATAATAGAGGTAAAACTATGCTCTCTCATATAATTAGAACTAAAATTAACAAAATAGGCGACACTATCAGAGATTGGTATGTTGCCATGTTGGTTGATTGGTCTGTTTGCTTGCTGCATCGATCCACACACAACACAAATAATTACAATAATTTCAAAGATGCAATTTTTGTCGGCTGAGGGTTTTGCTGTTGGTCCGTGGCGTGTGTGTGTGTGTGCGTGTGTGTAAGTGTATGTTCTAATCGTAGTACCCATCTACGTCTTAAATATTTAATTAACTTAGGGCCTAAACTAACACTATACTAACAAGTAGCCGTATTCTGCTCTACGATTTCGCAGGCGCTGCGGCACCGCCGCGCGTTCGCTTAGTCATCGGCTCCGTAGTGTCTGCGGCGCGTATGTTATCAAAGAGATTGTTCTCCTATTAAAAAGGGCAGCAATTACTCAGAGTTCATTTTTTGGTTTTGGTTATCAGTGTCAATTTACCTGTGAATTGTCATCATCCATAATTGCTAATGCTGCAGTCCGCTTAGAACTGGCAGCAGTTGCATGGGACGATGCCGCTGACGCCTTACTTGTCTTGGCGCCCAATGTGTACACGTCCAATGGTATATAGACTTCATTATTCTGGAAATTTGCAACGGCGGGCAGTTTATAGTACATTTCAGGCAGCGCCAATGGCATTGAGAATGCGCTCGAATTGCCATCACATTGACCAACTTTAGCATCGATAATATGCATAGCGAGATCACAGAGCGCCCACATTTTCTATTTTAACAAAGTCAATATTAATATCAAGAAATGCCAATATAGAGAAAAAAAAACGTACATAGTTGTTTTGCATCCTATCCTTCTCCGAACTCTGACTGTACTCGCGGTGTTTTATCAGATGCAGCAGCTGTTTATAAAAGCCATACACAAATGATTCTCGTTTCGCCATCAGCGGCTCCAGTATGAAGCGCAAACACTTCTCCATATGGCGGAGCTGTACATAGTCCTCGTGGTTCGTGAAGCTAGGATCATGTACCAGCACCGGAATGGCAAAGGCCAGCATGTAGTCAGGTAAAATATGCAACGATTGCGATTCTGTAGAGCTATCCGGTGCTATATAAAATAATAGTTAATATTAGTATTCCTTCAGGAATGGCATACAGCATAACTTACAGGTCATGGCCACAGTCTTAAGATATTCCCGTCGCCTATTCACATCTGCCTCCACATAATGACGGACTTGATCTTGTAATCTGAAGTAAAATGTTAAATATATTATACAAAGTTATTTTAATCATTGCAAAAGTCGAATACTTACTTTCTATTGGTTTCCTTGCCGCTCAATACATAGTAACCCATAAAGTCCAAGGGCAGGCAATGGCGCGGCAGACCCCGACCCAGACCCTTATGCAGTTTTCGGGCAAATATCTCACGCACTTCCAGAACAGGATCCTCCTACAATAAGAAATTAAATTTAATGAATACATGTTTAAATAGTTAACTATATATGTACTGACCATCAGCTGGGAGAGCTGTAAATACTGTTCGGCGCTGTATTGATCGCCAACGCCTTTCTGTTCGCACACCTTAAGCATTGCACAGGCGGCACCTAGACGCAACCACGATTTTTCAGCACCGCATAATCTATTTTGAGCTAGCAAATCACCACGCTGATTAACAAAGGCCGCCAACATTCGAAAGGTTTTCTGGGCTGCATGTTCGTCAGACCGTAGGCCGAGCAACCAGCGTGCCATCGTCTTAAGAGCATCTAATTTGCAGAGTGTGTCCGGTGGCAGTTCATCCTGTTCGCACCACTCACCTTCGGGCAGTTCGTGATCCCGTTGCGCTGGCACTTCTTGTATAAGTAGCTCCTTGACAATGCGCCTCGCAATCATGTTTTTGATGGGCGTAAGGAATGCCTGTGGCATATTGTACGCTATGTGCCCCAATGTAACTATCTTAGTTCGCTGATATTCACAATTGGGTGCTAATTTAACTCTCAATTCCTCAATGATTTCATTGAAAATGGGATGCACTGTTTGTGTTGTAGTTGAGGCACTCCCACCGCCATCCGTAGTGGCCGTCGATGATGATTGACTATTAACAAATATACATCTCACTGCATGCTTGGCCTGCTTGGGTGTACCCATAAGCGCAAAATCCTTGCAAATAGGTGCCAGTTCATTCAGAATAGCCGGATTGGCATCGTCAATAAGCGGCTGATAACGACCCAAATGGGTCAGTGTTTTCAGCACTAACGGTGCTACATATTCTTGCTCATAACTTAAAAGCGCAATAAGATGTCGCAACGAGGTATCCGTAAAGAAATGAGCTGAAAAAACATACGATAGCATCTGAAAAGATACAAAACAACACTGTAGAAATATTGGACCAGTTAAAATTTGATTTCACCTACGCATAACAACTTAAGGCCACGTTCGCCTGCTTCGAGCGATGATATTCCAATCTCGTGGCAAATGTCACCGCCCTGAATACATTGTTCGATCAACCTGTAAACGTCATAGAGTAATTAAGCATGGATTCAGGTTTTTCAGATAAGTGGATTATTAATGAATGCTAATACATGTGGATGCATATTTTATATTTTATAATACAACTTACCCGATTAGCACTCCAATTGACTCCTTATCCACCATGACGGAAGCCACGCGTTCAATTAGCATTTTGACCGTATTATAGTAGAGATTGGTCATTACATGAGCGCCTAGCTTTTTGAGCAGCACGCTCATTGTGTCAGCGCATTCCCGGCAACTCACATCCCGCTTAAGAACAATGTTTATACAGCGTAGTAGCTGAGCATCTTTGCGCAAATGTTGACTGAACTGTGTGATAAACTCACTAGCCTTCAACGGATCCGGAAGCAATCTAAAAGCATTAATTATGGTTTTACTTAAAGAGCTATAATAACATATTTGTGTGCTTACTTGGCAATGTTGGCCTGTTTTGCGGCCAGTTGACTGAGCACACGAGGCGTAAATTCCTTGGAGTGGTGCAGCTTAATCCAATCACTTACCGTGTGCCGTGACTTCATTTGATTCTTCTGCAACTCGACAAAAGCTTTTGTTGCATTCGTATCCAAATCTCCTAGTAAATGATAGAGCTTCTTCATACGTTCCTCTGGTGCTAGTTTATAAGGCACCAGACAGGTGATGAGCAGACGCTCCACCATCAGTTTATCCTCCAGACACAGTTTGTAGTAGCCATGCATAATTTTATTCTTTATCCAATCTACTTGGCTTTTGACATCTTCACTTAAATCGTTTGGCTCGCAAATTGCTCGCTTATATATGTATCCTAAGCCGTTCATAGCATCACGACGAATTTTATATTTTTTGTCCATCGTACGTTCACGTACAATTTCTAATAGCTCTGGTGACTTAACGACAATATCGAAATTACGCTTTCCGGTTTCCACAATCGCCATCACGACCTCATGGCGCACCAGCTCGTCCAGATCATGATGGCGCATCCGAAGCTTTTCGGTTATTTCAGCCTGCAGATGCGGATGATTGAGCAAAAAGTGCATTGAAGATTGAACGCATTTAACGCGAACTGGTTCAGTAATGTCACAAAACCGGCCAAAGAATACACGCAATAGCGATGGATACTTCTTAGACAATTGAGAATCCTTCTCGGAGAACATGCGCGCCAATAGTGTTGTAGCTTCTGTTTATTGAGAAAACTTATGTTTGTATTACCAGGCTGAACAAAAACAAAACCGCACTTACTCAGTCGCTCGGCATCGTCGGTGGAGAGAAGCTTGTTTTCCAGTTGTGGTAGGACCGATACCAATAGATCGCTGTTGATTTGGTTTAGCTCATAGATTAAATCATAGATCTTACTAGTAATGGCTAGCTTGTTATTAGGCTTGTCCATGACCAATGAACGATTGAAGAACTAGATAAAAGACAATACAAGCGTTTAAAAACCTTAATTTTTTGATTTGCATGTTATTATTTGTTACCAATTTAATGGTTGCCTCGAAGGCATCTCCTGTCTTGAGCAGTAACTGTTCAGTCAATTCATGCGCATGTTTGTTGGTTGATTTATTTGGCTCCACAATGTTGATCAATATAAGATCCAGCAGTTCGACAGACAAATTATCTGCCTCAGTAATCAGAGGACTCAACACATCGAGAAAAAAGTTCTTCACCTTAACGCTGTGCTGATCACTATAATTATAGAATCAAATGGGTTTTATTATATTACTTATGAATAATAATGAATACTTACTTGATAATCTTAAAAACTGTGCTGAATAATTCATGGAATATTTCCTGGCAATCTTCCAGTTCGAAGCACATGTTAAATGATTTGACAAATGCCAGATTTTCCAGCAAGTAAAAGTATCGCTTAAACGAGGGATCCCGCGGATCCTTTAGTCCATGGAGTTGCTTAATAAAAAACTTAAAGATCGCTTTGATTTGATCTTGTTCCTTGTAAGGGGCTTCAGGCGCGTATACACGCAAAACATCCGCTATGCAGCACGCAATCAACAATTGGACATCTTTCGACTGATGCTGCATAAAAAAATCATCGAGTAGGTGCAAAGCTAATGGTATATACTGCTGGTGCAGGTTGTCATCTTGATCCATAGTCTGTAGTACATTGGCTAAAGTCTGTGGATTTAGACACGTTAGTAAAACTGAATCATAGCTTAGAACAACAACACAAACCTTAAGTCGACGGATAAGCTCGTCGGTGCCCAAATCCTCAACCAACGGCCGACAGCCGTTGGGATAAACAATATCCGCCATTGTTTTGCTGCTTCTAAAAGCTCACTCTCTCCCTCGCTCGTTCGACACAAACTTCTCTGCAGACAATATGCAACTGTGAATGTAAACAATGAATGCAAAAAATAAAAACAATTACAATCAAGAGCGACACGAACTGAAGGCACTTTCTATGTTAATAATAGAGGGCATATATATAATATTAAAAGCCAAAAACAAAAGCAAGCGTGACCCTCAAGTTGATAAATAAAAAAAAAAAAAAAAAAAAACAAAAATAAGCCACACTGCAGCGCCAAAGCAGAGCGGCAGCATTGCCAAATCAACGATTACAGCGGGCGGCAGCATTGCCAAGCAGTTCGCTTATGGCATACACACACTCACACAGCTAAATTTACGCAAACTACTAACAACTTGAGATGCAATGTTTTTCTTTTCATTTACACAAATAAAATAAAAATGACACAACAATATTTTTTTCAGAACATGCACTATACGGCATTTTCAAAATTATCATGCAAATTTGCTTCACTTTGCAGCTGCAAGTTTTTGCCTGAGCTGGTCTTACTTTTCACTTTTTGAGAGCAGCAGCCAGCGGTAAAAAAATTGCCAATTCTTTTAATTCAGCCCGAAGTATTGTAGCACAGGCACGATGCGTTATAATCAGAACACCACATAAACACTCCTGACACTTATTTTGTCATTTTCATCTGTTTTTATTATTTCAGCTGTTAATTCTGGAGCGTTTGTTGTTAGCAAGAAAAAATTTTTAACAGCGCACTTTTTGTGCGGAATGGCACGCCATTACTATACTACACAATGTGGACAGACTGTAAAAATGTGGCAAATGGGCAACATTCAGGCAGAGTTGCTTTTCAATACATTGACTCAAGTTAACATATTTATGTTAGCGCCAATTGGGTGGCGTTAACAGACTGTTATCTGCCTCAACAGCTGAACGGTTACATATATCTAAATGTTTTTTTTTTATCTGTGTTGCTTTAAAAGTGATAATGCATTGTTTTGAAACGCTGACCGTTAGTGCTTACTGCACCAACTTTAACGGTAGTATTCGGGCCTAAGTTTGTTAACTGGCAGCTCAACACGGTCTCATGACAACCAGCTGGCGCGCATGGCCGACAGCGTCGCCAAGTGGAAATAAACAAACTAAACAATCGGCAACGCTGGTAAGTGCACCCGTTCCGTTACATCGTTCTAATTATCAGTCACAGCCCTTGTAATTCTCTTTAATTTAATTAGGCAGAACAGCGCCGAGTGTGCCTGTCCCCCAACACAAGCGAACCAGTTGCCGATGCCAGCTGCATGCGGTGCCAGCGTCCTCTCAAATCTGTCAAAAAAATTAAATGCCCAAAAAATATATTATTATATTATATATATGTAATATATTTTTAGGCATACTGAAAAACATAAGCATAAATTGTGTAGTTTTCTAAATTTAGACATTTTCAGTGAACGCAATAGTTTATGGGATATAACAAAAAAAAAAAAAACAACAACATTTTCATACAACGCATAATTAATCCATCAACGTAGTGAAGCCCAACGCTAAGCATAATTATGGCTTCTGTGCGGCTCGTCAATAGGTATTACTATCTATTTTATATGTACTACTCAAGCATTTCTGACTATAACAACTGCATTTCTTGAAGACTTTTTTGTCGAGGGATTATTGTGGTCACTGTATTCCTCATATTCTTCAACGAAGTACTTATATACTATATAGCACAATCTAGCTGGAAATCAATCGATTGTAAACTGGGTAGGAGCATTACTATATCTTATCTATAAAATTTTATATGCCATTTGCTCTGAATTCCTTTAGAAAACTGCACCCGCCTACTGCTCATTGCCGATCCACAAATCCTGGGCAATGCCTACGATCAGTCAGCACACAGTGCACTTGCACGGTACGACCTGGATCGGTATCTGAAGAAGTCCTTTGAACGTGCCGTATCCTTCACACAACCACATATTTTAGTTTTTTTGGGAGACTTGCTAGATGAGGGTAACATAGCTACCGCTCAGGAATACAAGCAATATGTGCAGCGCTTCAAGCGCATCTATACAAATAAGAGGCTAACAAATGTAGGTAAAAGTTTATTTTGAGTTTTACCAGCTCAAACCAATAAATATTCAGTTTCGCATGATATCTGCCTACTTTCAGCGTGTCCATGTGCCGGGCGATAACGACATTGGCGGCGATGATGGCGATTACATATCCAATTCAAATCAGCGACGCTTTGAAAATGAATTCATGAGCGAAGATATCTTTGACTATGACAATCACTTACGTTTCTTCAAAATCAATCGCATGCTATTGGACTACACGAATCCCGACAAGGAACACAACGCTGAACGCCTACGCATCGGAGTCTCCCATGCCCCACTGCTAATTGGCGGTGGGCCACTGTTGCGCGCCGTTATTAACGATTTGGATCCACATATACTGTTCACAGGTCATTGGCATGAGTCGCGGATATTCGTCTATCCGTCGATAAAGGCGATTAAATTCTATGAGAACGATGTGCGGCATTTCGATCTGAAAGCCCTGAAAGAGAAGGAGCACAGCTACCTGGAGATAATGGTGCCAACATGTTCATATCGCATGGGTAAATTTAAGATTGGCATAGGGTATGCCGTACTAGGTGAGTGTGGAATAGTCTCATATGAATAATACATGTATACATCTCATACTCATGTTATACATATTTTAGAAAACTACAATTTAAGCTATACTGTGCTATGGCAGCCCAATCGGTTTATATTGCTCTTCAGCTATCTGTTTTGGGGTCTCTTTGTGCTGTGCAGTGCCATCGTCTATAAAATGATGACACGATGTCCCTTCCGCGTGGCCAAGCGGCAATCGCAATATAGTCGCGTATCAACCAATCACAATTTCTAGACTTAAATTTCCAACACATTATCAATCAATACTTTTTTAATTTCTGTAGAATGTTATAGTACAAGTTTGCCAAATAGGAACTGCAAAGCCAAACAAAACTATAGAGATTATTAAAATCGGTATAAATACAATAAACGGTTTGCCACCTTTTTTTGGTAGTATGTGCGTGCGGCGGCTGAACAAAAAAGAGGAGTAGAAAATGTAGGGTTGCGCAGAGTTGCATTCGGCGCACAGCAAATACTGGGATCAGTTTTGAGCGCATGCGTCAACCGGCTCGTGCCGCTTGCCAGCCTTAAATTAGCTCGCTGCGGCGTCAGTTGAATTTTGGATGCAAACGCACGAGGTTGTCGGTTCAGCGTGCTCTGCTCTTCGGTCTCTACGAACCATGCAGCAGGATAATTAAGCGTGACGCGTGTGCGTAACATAAAAAAAAACATTAAGCGGCTGTTGGCCCGCCACTGTGCGTCGTCAAATGAAACTTAAGCTGTGTTAAAAGGCAAACTCACAAAAATAAAAAATAAAATTGAATATAAAAAAAGAAAAGAAAATACAAAAATAAAATAAAAGGCGAACGGAAACCCAAAAATTCCTGCAACACAAATCATAAAACGCAGGGGCCGTCCGTACACCGGTTTTTGTTTGTTTGTTGGTTTCTTTTTTTTTCCATTATTTTTTGCGCGCAACTCAAAGAACCCAGAAACACCGAACAGCAAGAGGAGAACGCGCAAATCAAAGAAATTCTCTAACTCACGCCATGATCAAGTCAGAGATAAAGATGAGCCGGCTGCTGCTGTTGAGCTCCGCTCTCATCCTCTGCTCGTGCAGCTGTGTGCGCGGTAAGGTTATCAATTTCATTGACAGCGATGAGTCAACATTGCTGACCACAAACCAAAATGTTGATCACATTATCCACAGGCGCGCCAGCAACAGAAACGGATGTCGGCATTACCCAGGGCCCGAGTGGACGCATAACTGTTAAGGAGCAGACCCCCATCCAAATGCCCTGCGTCTATCAGTTGCCCGAATCGTACAGGCAGGGCAACAGCGTCACATTACGCTGGCGCAAGGATGGCAAGCCGTTGCGTCAGGTGGAGCTGGGCCTGGGCAGCAGCACCACCAGTGAGCCGCAGCTGGAGACATTGCTGCGGGAAGATGCCCGTCTCACGCTCAACAAGGAGACCGGCTCGCTGCACTTTGCGAGCGTTTTGGCCAGCGATGCGGGCGTCTATCAATGTCAATTGCTTGTTGAGGGCCAGTCGGCGGTCACCTCGGGCAGCGGCACTCTGGAGGTGATTGAGCTGCTGAAGTTCATGCCGCAGCCGACGTCAAAGAATCTGGAGTTGGGCAGCACCAGCAAGGTACACTGTAAGGCGCAGGGCCGACCCGCGCCCCAAGTCAAATGGATGCGGGTAAGTCTACGGCACAAATCTCCTCAGATTCCGATCTAAACCGCCTACAATTCAACTTCACTTATCCCAGGAAACCCAATTGCCCTTGCCGGCCAATGTGACGGATCAGAATGGCACGTTGATCTTTCGCGGCGTCTCCAATGAGCAGCGTGGCCAATACACTTGCTTCGCCTCGAACAGTCAGGGCCAGATAAATGCCACCGTCTCCATCAACGTGGTGGTGGCGCCCAAGTTCACCGTGCCGCCTGCGGGCTCGATTGAGGTGAGCGAGGGCGATGTTGCTGTCATGCACTGCCAGGCGACGGGTGAACCGAGGCCAACGATACAGTGGGACAAGGACTTGGCATACCTCAACGAGAACAACACGGATCCGCTGCGCTTTCGCCTGCTCGACAATGGCACTCTGGAGATACACGATGTGCAGCCGGAGGACGAGGGCCGGTATGGCTGCACGATTGGCAGCAGTGCGGGCTTCAAGCGCGAGGATGCACTGCTGGTGGTCAGGAGCAGTAAGTCGGCATCCAATTCCATTGTGACCCGCATCATAATTGTGATAATTTGCCTGGCGTTCCTCTACTTCGTGCTGGTGCTGGGCCTGAAGCTTTGGTATCGCTATCGCCGTCACATGGGCAAGGTGCAGCTGGATGATGGCGCCCATGTGGCGGCCGATGGCGAGGGCCATGAGCATGCCGAGCACGAGCCCTGCCTGACCGATGCGAACTCCAGCAAGAACCTAAAGAGCAAACTGCGCGAGAGCACCATACTCGAGCAGGAGTCGCAGGTGGCCGACGATATAGTCTAGGATAGATTGGGTGTCCTGTTGTCATGTTTCAATGATCTCTAGGCTGGTCTCCGGCCACTCCATAATATGTTAATCCCCATTGTTTGTTGAATGTGTAAAGCCCCGTTCCCCCATTTGCCTAAATCGAAATCTATTTGTATTTATATATCTAATATTTATATATATATAGACGCCTATATTAATATTTATATCTGTGTGTATCTTTGTATATATTCATGTACAGTTATTTTTTATTAGAAAATAAATATTTTATAGCTCTCATAGAGCCCGATTTTATAGTGCAACCGAAAATTCCACTCATTTAGCTGCGCGAGCTCCATCGTAAAATGCTCAAAGCGTTTCTTCCATCATCATTTTACGGCCGTACATTCGCTGCCCACTTGGGCGTTTGGCGTCTCCATAAAGCACACGCATCAGCAGCAGAGCTCGGTGCTCAGTGCTCGGTGCTCGGTGTCAATGCTCAACAGTTTTTTATGTACTTTTTATGGGCACTGCAGCCGGCAAAGCAATGAAATGTGCCAAGTGACGAGTGAAAGACAACTCCGCACCCCAGCCCATTACCTTCCTCCCACCCTACATTTTCCCATTTCCCCATCCCCTGCTCCACACCCAGCACAAATTCCATAAGCTCACAAATGAAAATGCCATAAAAGAAACCGAGCAATAACATTCTTCTGCGCAGAGTCGGAGATGGCGAATCCCACATTGATGAACTTAAATTTTCAGATTGCCGAAGAATTACTTTGAGAACGTAACGAATGCTCGCAAGTGACTGCCAATATTAATATAACATGAAAAATCAGTTGATGAAATGGTGTAATTTATTTTCTGTATGCTGCAAAAATGAATTTAATAGCTCAAGTTCGAGATAAAATGTGAAAATTAATAAGTAAAGAAGTTTCAAAAATGAAATATCATAATCAAAATCAATTATTGAGTCGGTAAATTTGGTTTGTTTGTGTTTTTAAATATGCGAGCTTCATGAATTTTTGAAATAAATATTAACAATTTAATGAGTGAAGAGTTTTAATAATTTTTTGATATTATAAATTATAAAATTTAACAGACATGTTAAATTATAATAAAATCATTACTTATTATAATTAAAAAGTATAACATTTGGGTGCCACCGATTCCATAATACCCGTTCATGCTCCAACATTAATTTAATCGACTTTGTAAAGTCCCAAACAGCTGTCCACTTTAATTTAATTGGCGAATTTTGTTTTTTTTTTTACTCTCCAAACTGCTAAGATGCATTCGTTATATATAAATTAAATTTTTATAAAATATTATGTTGTATTAATATTTAAAAAAATTAAACAATATTTGATTTTATTATTAAATAATTTAAATGAAATGAATATTAAATAGATGAACAATAAATTAATATGAAAATTATATATATTGTTATTTTCTATTTTTCTAAATTAACTCTTTGTTCTATTTAAGCACAGGAAATGCTCGTATCGCGACTTGGTCCACTGCGCACAGAATTCTTTGATTGTGGCATTGCGACGAAATTATCCAGGAATTGCCAGCGTCTGCACTTAATCGCTTCATTTCATTTCAGTTCGATTTCCATTTGCTTTTCCATTCCCATTTCCATTTCCATGTTCATTTTCATCTAGTTTGCCTGCTGTTCAACTTCAATCGCAGTTGCCTTTTTGCCTATGCGTTTTATGCATATTTTATGGTTTTTTATAGCATGCGCATAAACAAATGCGCCCATAGCCCCAGCTCCCAGCTCCCAGCTCTCAGCTCTCAGCTCTTGGCTCCCAGCTCCGCAGTCCATAGTCCAGGCACATCAAAGGCAACTACACATGCGCAGGCTGACAACCGGCTGAGGCACTGGCAGCACCACCAGCACCAACACATTCACACAGATAAAAAGCGGCAAGTGCAATTAAACGACCCAAAACCTAGCCCCCCACCCCCACGGCCGCCCCTCCATCGCATGGTTACTCCATTGGCTGCCTTTGATCTGCGGCGGCGCTGGCGACGACATCGACATGCATTAAAACCCGTTGCTGGGGCCTCTGCCCTTCCGTATTTCCCTTTTTTGTTTTTCCTACTCTCTTGACTTTTTTGTTGTTGGTTGTGTGTGTGTGTTTTTTTTTTTTTTTTTTGGATACTTTTTCGCCTCATTTGTTTATGGGGCGAGTGCACAGAGAGAATGCAGCAAAACACCTCCAAAGTTGTTGGAAATGTTTATTTTGTTTAGTCTACGCAAAGGCCGCATTACTAAAAGTTATTTTAATGCCTTTAAATGTTTGATGTCTGCAGACAATGCCGATATAGTATGTATATTGTATATATAAATGTATGTACTATACACACATACATAGCAGTAAAATTATACGAGCCGCTGAGTAAAAAGGTAAGCAACGTTATATATCAAGTGCTAAAATATGCTCAGCCGTCAATACTTCACAATTTATTTTAGATAGTAAGCGCTTTATGCTAGTGAATCATAAGCCCTATATTAAGAGAGTACTATTTGTCCAGAATGAATGATTGAATGATTGACAAACTGACGGATCGATCGATCGTTGATAAATCTTGTCTTATACTAGCTCTTTCATAAGTAAACTAACTATTATTGTAATTCGTAATTCAGTTGACTGGCCATTTGAATGATTGACAAACGGGAGAACCTATCATCCTTCTTATATAACTTACTAACTAAAGTAACTAAAGTAAACGTTCAATCTGTAGATTTTAATTTCTTTACATATTATTAACACTACATTTGCCAGTTCTGGGACGATCCTGCTTGCTCACTCAAACAATGAAATATACAAACCCAAATGGGTAGACAGACATAAATCTCCAACTTTATGACATCAATAACTGTCGCTGGGCATAGGAATGGCAAAGCGCATTGACGGGCCCAACATTTTTGGATGGCGTTTGATAACCGCAGTCCCAGGGCTGTGCCGTTGTTAATCAGGAAGACCACCCTTCTCACTACTACTATAACACTCACACACACAAGTATATGTGTATGTATATACAAATGGCGAAGGCATTTTATGACTTTTGGGTGTCAGTCAGGCGGCGCGTCGAAAGGATCTGTTGCAATTGTTTTGGGTTCGCTCATTTGGGGGTTGAAAAGCATCGTAAAAAAAAGCGGAAAACTATAAAATGAAAAACACATAGACACACACGCACACACACACACACACTCGCAGTGTTACATTTAATCGGTCGGACCACGCACAGTAGTCAACAGAGCCGTTTTGTGTCTTAGTCGGAAGCTTCTTGCAGCGCTCCAGCGGTGCAGCCGGTCGTAAACGCAGCAACCCACCTAATAAGACCCGCCCAGCCTGTGGTCTGTGCGATTCCAGGCTACAAAATACATTGTAATCATCGTCAACTCGTGCCCGTAGCCATTAAGGCGCATTATTGCCGAAGCAGAAGCTGATTATAATCAATGAGTGTTGATAACTTCATTTGGCATTGTCTGCGTGGATCGAAAGCGATTAGCGTTTGCCACTGATTTGAAAGCCGACTTAATCAGGCAATCAAGTGGCTAAAAACTTGAATATAATTCAAGTAACTGCAGTTGAGCTAATGAATATGTGAATATGTGAATATTATAATTAAAGAGAGATGGTATGGAGGATATTAATATAATATTAAAACTATAATGTGGCATACATTAAGAATCATCTTAAGACAGGGTAATAAAATGAATTATAATATAATTTTAATCAGTAAAAAAACATAATTCGAAGAATAGTTCTATATACGCAATTTAGTAAGTTAATAAAGAATGTCGGCTAAATTATATATTTTTATAATTCCCATAATTAATGCAAACTTTTACATATTTACATAAATAATAAGCACTGCAACTTACAATATATGATTATAGTCCATATTTCCATTCCCGATTTCAAAAGCGACTCGCTTACGCGCCAAGCACAGCCGCCCAGTATTTCTCAGCGGTCGCACGGCAACACTTACAAGAAAAATACTGGCCACACGTCGAGTTACAAGCAGAGAGATAGACAGCCAGTCAGGCGTAAAGGTAGAACGTTGCAGGCATTCCCAGTATTTGGCAGGCAACGTAAAAAGCCGGTTCCACAAACAACTCCAACTGCCGTTTGTCTTCAGTAATAAACAGACGTCGAACGCACGCGGTTCTCCTGAAATTCGTATTTCGTGTATCTGCGACTGGTCGCTACGTATTTGGCTCTGCCAGCTGCACCCCTCGCAGCTCGACAGAAATACACAAAATAAAATAAAAATAAAAGTGGAAGCAGGCAGCAGTAGAAGCTGAGGCAAAGCACCCACAAATAGCAGAGGAATATAAAGCCGGTTCGGTTGCGCAGGCACGTCAAGGATGCAATGCATTGAATATTTTGTATCTTTGGGATACAAATTAAGTTGATTTGTTGCGCTCGCCTTGTGTGCGCTTCGTTTACGTTGTTTTCGGTTCGGCTTTAAGCTGCCTGCCGCCAGCCTGAATGCCAGCCGTGGCCTGGCCTGGGCAATTGAACTGCAACCCATTCCATGAGCAATCTGCGGCCCCGTCTTCGGCACTGCATTTTGTGTATCTAGATACCTTTGTCGGTGCCGGTGTCGCTGCCATTACAATTTGACGACAGCAGCTGAAGCAGCAGCAGCTAAGGCAGCAGCGGGCAACGAGTATCTTGGCTGCTTGTCGCTTGTCAATCTAGGCGCTGATAAAAAATAAAAAAACACAAAAAAAAACAAAACCACGAAACATAAACCAAACCAACAACAAGAATAACAATCGCTTATAAAAAAAAGCAAGTGCCGTGAGTCGTGTGCGTATCTTTGTTGCTTTTGGTCGCCGTGTTCAGTGATAAATGCATTTCATGCGTTCCAACTATGTAAATACCAATTTAATTTGAGTGTCTATAGTAAATATCAAGCCCTCCCCGCCATCAGATACAAAGCAAAGCGTTAAAAAAGGCAGTCACCAGTCATCAGTTGGAATCGCTGTCGTCGTTTTATCGTTTCTCCTCGCCGTCGTCGTCACCGTCGCGGTCGTCGTCGTCGTCGTCGTCATCATCCTCGTCCGTCTGGGCCGGCAACCAAATATTGAATATTTACACATGCATTGCGTTGAGTGGAGTGCATTTTCGAGTGGCTGCACTTACGAGCGTATATAGCGATATACATATACTACAGAAATACATATACAAAACTTCGAGTTTGAATATATCATCAGTTTGTCAGCACATAATATTCACAATCGTGTATCTGTGTATCTGTGTGCGCTTGTGTAATTGTGTGAGTGTCGTGTTATCATCATATAGTTTGCTAATTGGCTCGCTCAGAGAGCTCTGAAAGCGAAGACACTCTCAGACACTCCACAGCGACGTCGAATTGACTGAGGATGCCCATCATCATGGATATGAATATGTTGTTGATGCTCAGTCTGGCATTCACTCTGCTCGGTAAGTGCCATTCAAGACCGAAAAACAGGGAGAAAAAAAATACGAAAGGCAAAACTGAATTGAATAATGTTAAGTAAATATTTATGGCTAAATGGGATAAGCGATAGAGAGCATTTGCTCCAATTGTCCTTTTGACTGAAGCAGTTGACATGAATTGACGTGAGTCGAGTTGACTTAATATCTATAGTCAATTGAAAAGTAATTGAAGGGGAGCGCTGTTGCGATGCTGGCAATTAGGAGGAAAATAAATGACTTTATTAAACGACAATTATCAAAATTACCGGATGCAGAAATAAAGTTACAGCTGATTAGGGAAATAAAAATGGTTTATGAATAATATAAAAAATGTACATAATGTATGAAATAAATATGGATTTACTATAAAATATTATTTAAAAAAATATATAAATTGGAGAAAAAAGTATAAACTAAAAAAACATGTATAAAAAAAAGAAAATTTGTCTAAATACTTATATATTTGTATTAATAATAATTATGAACAAAAATAATAATTATAAAAAAAGATTAAATATATATACATATATAAAAACAATAGATTTTGATTTCCCATTTAAATAGGATTAAATAGGACATACAAAGTTAAGAAAAGTTATTTTTATATGTATATGTATATGTATATAAAGAACCTTAATTCACATTAAAAAAAAAAAAAAACTCTTTAACCAAATAATGTAGCACATTCTCATTTTTCAAAAATGATGTAAAAAATGTTTAATTATATAGAAATCATCTCATTTAATAGTAAAACATATGCGTATAATATATATTGTATAAAAGACTTCTCAAGTTAGATAACGAAAAAGATATTAACATAAAGGTAAATAACAACTGAAACCTTTGATTTAGACAATAACAAAACCTGCGCTAATACGAAAATAACAAAGGCTTCTATAACATTTCGCTATAAATATTTCTCTCCTATAGTAAATCCTGTCCCATGTTCATTTAAACACAAAAACTCACTAAAGTGCTTGATAAAAGGAATATCATGTTATATGATATATATTACTTCTATATCATAAGAATTTTAATTGCTTAAACAGAGAGTTGTAAATTTCTCTACCAAAACTATGCAACTTAAACTTCTTTGATTTCATAAATATATATTTTGTGTAATACATAAATAAATATTTACTTACACATACATACATATATACCACTGTTACATAACACTGCATTTAAAATTCAATAGAATGAAAAAAAACCCACTTGAATTGCTTTTTTAACCAAGCATAAAAATGTAAAATGGAACGCTCGGGTTCGCCTTTGGCTTACCTGTACAATGCCTAACTAGACTGTGCAAGGTAAGCTGGCTGCCATAGAAAGTCGGCTAGCGTAATAAGTCGACTCCATTTCCATTCTTAAGCCAAGTTGTAGGTGCTCAGCGCTCAGGGCTCATTGTGCAAATTCTGTGCAGTTCCAATGGTCTGGCTTCCTCAAAGAAACCAAACCAAACCCAACCCAACCCAACCACATTGAGCTCGAATTACGAAACTGAAGCGAGATGTGAGCCCAGAAGCCGACAGCGACCGCAGCAATTGAATCTGAAAGCAAACGGCGCGCAAAATGAGTCAATTAACAGGCAGCCGGCACTAGCGACCGAGCTAGAGCAGAGCGTAGGGTCCTGGGCCTGTGCATGTGCCTAGCCAAAGGGACGGCACTGTGGAAGATGATGAGCGGAACTGCAAGGATATGCCGGCCAAGTTCAAAATAAAGTCGTTAGGCAAAGAACAAGCAATGCAAACAATGCCAAGAACATAACAAAAGACAGGAGAAGACGGAGAGATAGAGGGAGAGGGCTAGACAGCATAAGAGACAGAGAGGCAGGACCTGCCAGGCAGACAGACAAAAAGGATCGCCATTGGCACTTGAAGTGCGGCAAGCGACGCCGAAAATTCAGCTAATCAAATGCATTTGACGCTTGAGGAATTGAGATTTCGTAGAGCACAATTATGCAAAACTACAAGCACATTATGTGTGTGTGTGTGTGTGTGTCTGTGTGTAAAAATATGATTGTGTGCGTGTGCGTGTCGGTGTGTGTATTTTATGTTTTGTGTTTGACAGGACACGCTTAAAACTGCTGACTGTTAAGTAGCACAAAGGCAAACAGCCGCAGACAAAAGGCAACCGGAGCCAGAACTCGAGCTGGGAACAGAATCGTCGTCGCCGTCGCCGTTGCCGTCGCAGTCGACGTCGCATTCATTGCCTGTGGCATGGTGCATATTTCAAATCTGTGCAACGCTCAACGTCCATTATTTGTATGGCAAATAATAAGGCAGTCTTGCTCGCTCTCTCTCCCACTCTCTCTCTCTCTCTCTCTCTCACACACACACACTCTCTATCCTCTTGCTGTGCGAGTCTTTGTGTGGCACTCATAATTTGTTATTCAAGCATGCAAAATGCTGCATGCAACATGCCATGCCATGCCCTGCCATGCCCTACCAAGCCGGCCAACCCACACACACACACACACACACACACACACACACACACACCACACAGAGAGTCAGAGAGATCTTCTGGCCTGGCAGCTGACATGAGAGGCAGCAACTACTATATGAATATGCAGCCACCACACAACTTGCCCCCTTTTTTTTTTAGGACCAATGGCAAACTTTAAGTTCATGTCGAGCACTCATAATTGCATGAATTAGACGTGTATTGCAAATCTCTAGGGTCCCTCACTCACTCACATCGAGCATTGTTTCGCAGTGTGTTCGGATTAGATGGGCCAGAGACTCGTTGAAACCACTTCACATTATTCAACGAGTTGCTGGAGCCCGCGAGAAGATGATATATGTATGTATACATGCATATGTATGTATGTATTCGTATGCTCGCACATATGATTTCGGGCTCAACTTCTGGATTACTGAATGCGAACAGCAGCTGCAAGCGAAGAAGTGCGAAATGTGTTTGGCATTGCATATTTTAATTAAAATTAATATATTGAATAAAAATGAAATTGCGAAAAATTCCCTAGGAATTCGTAAGATTATTAAAATTAATATAATATGATGTATGTATAATATGATATTTAGTATTTAGTACCATAATAATTTACAGTTTTTTTTTAAAGTATATTAGAAGTGTTATATACATATACATATTATTTTGACATTACACATTCATGGCATTAACTCTACTAAATTTTCACTTCTTAGCGAACATGCTACATCAATTTGCATGACCTTCGCCATAAAAAATTCACCTAAATGGTTGACCAAATTGTTATCAACTTAGTTCAAAAGTCATCACTGTAAACTATAATTGCGAGCGAACACTTATATCTGACTATATCTGATTTAAATCAGTCAGTCAGTCAATCAATTTCTTAGATAGTCATTGTTGCAGTCGAAGCATTCTTCCGAAAATTTAAAAAAGTATTCAAAATGCAAAATCTTTCATGTTTTTATATGTAGAGCTCAAAAGTTCTTTGTGTAAACAGTCTTAAAAAATATATTTATTTTCTTTAATTTTATTTGAATAGAAATATGATATCTACACTATATAAAATATCATCTATAATATGGTATTATATGGTATATCTATGTTTAAAGATTGCATAAATGAAATTAATATAAATATAATGGATATATAGACTCTTAAACATGCGTAAATTTCTATATACATATTTTGAAAGATGTATACATCAGCTACATACATATGTATATATATTTGATATACTACATTTTACCAGCTCTATAGGCTATAGCTATGAAAGCTCTGTCCCTCACTCTCTCTCTCTTTCTCTCGCTCTCTTTTTCTCTCGCTCTCTCTTTCTCTCGCTCTCTCTTTCTCTCTCTCTCTCTCGGTCTCTCGGTCTCTCTGTCTCTCTCTCTCTCTGTCTCTCTCTCTCTCTCTCTCTCCATCTTCCCCAATTTCAAGCACTTTTGTTACACTTCTGTACAACAATAACAGGGTATGAAAGGTCACGTCATTGAAGTGACTAGAGTTACTAAACAAGCAGCGGACAAATGGACATCCTTTTACTTTGTTATTTTGTCTTTTTGTTGATTTTTCTGTTTTACTATATATTATGGCATTTCATTGCTGTTTACTTTGATTCGTCGCTGCTTTTGTTGCTGTTTCGCCTTGTTGCAAGTCCTACATCAAACTTTTGACGTGTAATTGTCATGCACATTCATTTCGAGCTTTCATTCACAGTTTGCCCTCTCTCTCTCTCTCTCTCTCTCTCTCTCTCTCTCTCTCTCTCTCTCTCTCTCTCTATCGCTATCACTGTGTCTCCTTCAGGTTGACTGCTTCAGGTTGACTGCTTCGTTGTTTGAATGCCTTTCCCATGTTGACTTGCAGTTTTCCAAAAGGTTTCCCAATGCTGACTCTAGAAATGCCAGAAATTCTTGACTGACAGCTGAGTTTTTCCTTTGGCTGTTGTCTCCTTCACATTCCCCATGCCCACCGATGTCCCCTTCTCCTTCTTCGTCTCCCTCTGCTTTAGTCTGCCAAGTAAATCAAACGCCACCCATGGCGTCTGTCTGCCAGTCTGTCTCTCTTGTTGTTGTTGCTCTCGATAACAATAACAAGCAGCAGCCTAGCCAGAGTCTAATTCAAGTGCTGACTGTGCCACAGATAGATAGATCTCTGTTTCGGACTCCTGATTATTACGGCGATATTTTCGCATTCATTGCGCTTAATCGACAAATGTTGCCCCACACAATTTGCTGTGCCCCAGCAGTTGGTCGCCGACTGTCTGATTTCGGTATTGGGCCATTACGGAACTCGACCACTCGAATGTAGCGCAAACAAACGAACTAATTATCACGCACACGCAGTCAGGCTGACCATCTGATAGACGGACAGATAGCCATGGAAGGGGATGCGAGCTGTAGCCGAGGCTGGAGCTGGGGTCCCGCTGCTTGGACTATGTCCAGCCTGCCGCATCAACATATTTCTATAGGCCTCCAGAGGGTATTACAGATTTCTTACGAACTACGTAACGTAACAGTGTTTATACACATACATATATGTCCAGAAAGGGATGGCTCAATAATACTCTAGCTATATAAAAATATATCTGCTTATTGCTATGGCTGCTATGTAATGTGCCCGACATATATGACAGCCAAACTCTCTTAGGATCAATCTACTCATAAAGTGTATAAACTCTTCGACGTGCTGGAGATTCGCTGTTTTTTTTTACATCAGTCTGGCCCTCGTCCATACACAGCTTTGCGCTTGACTTTTTCGCTCACGTCAGCGCAATCAAGACGAAATAAACCGAATCGAGCGGAGCCGTACCGGGGGCGCATATTTCTTTAATCGACGCCTTTGAAGAGGAAGGGAGGGAGAGAGCGGAAGAGGCAGAGCGAGAGGGACGCAGCGAGTTGGGACTCTGGTTGCAACAACAAATTAAATCGATTCTGCTTCACTGACGCACTGACTGGCTGGCTGGTTGGTTGGATGTTCGTTGTTCGTTGCTCGTTGCTTGGTTGGCTGGTAGAAAGACTCAAGCGCCTGCCTGACAGCCTTTGTGGTTGACTTTGTGGCTCCGTCTTTGTGGTGTATCATAACACGTCGCTGGCTATGTGACTGGCATATGATTTGCCAAAAGCTCGAACCAACAACAACCCGAACATCGCGAACAACAAGAACAACAATGAGAACGAGAACAAACCAAATGAGTTTAATGATGTTGCTGGCTGCTTTGGACTGCTTATTGATTCCGTGTCCTGCTCCGCCCCAAAGTGGAGCTGTTGCTGGTGGTGCTGCTGCTGTCTTGTCGAGGTGTTTTCTCAAATTGCTTCAATTAGTGCCTAAATATAATGGCCTTCGTTTTGTAGTGGTTGCTCCTCCTCAGGTTCCCTCTTAAAAGAGATCCACACGGCTCGTACCACAATCAAAAATAATCGTCGCTGAATTGCTTGCCAAGTTTCCTTTTACTTAGTTCTCTTCCTTCTCTGCCTCTTTGTGCTCCCAGGTAAAACAGTTTAATGGATGTTTCTGTGTTTGTGTGTGTGTGTGTGTGTGTGAGGTGGCGCCTTATGCGAATTACCTTAATGGTAATCTTTATGTAGGCAGGCGTAAGCTGAAGGGCTCAACAACTATATAATACAGGCACGTTTGGATAAGCTTTAGAAAGAAGTTATATTAGAATAATAGTTTTCCCTTCTACTTTTAGTACAAGTCCAAACAATATTCGTTTACTGATATGCAAAATATTGCTCTTACAATCCATTAAACCCATCTAGCCTAGCCATTTCCAAGTGCGATTAAACTCTCCCTTTGACCATAAATATATATGTACATCTATATACCTTCATACATATAGGTGTAGATATTTTATTATTTGTACACTAAACCAAAAATAAATTATATCTGCCATAAATTCCATTTGCGGCCGGCTGATTGCATTAAAATATTTGCCTGCACTTTTTACTGGACTGTATTTTTTTATAGCCCAGACACAGGGCCAGGGCGAGGCTTTTAATTATGCTGTGCATCAACAAAGAGTACGCAGTTGTTTTGTGTGTTACCAGTGTATACCCTAACAGAGAGGACCTATGACATATAACATATAACATATAACATATAACATATAACATATAACATATAACATATAACATATAACATATAACATATAACATATAACATATAA
>NW_022045870.1:450371-514388 GCF_001654015.2 Drosophila navojoa | reverse complement strand
AACATATAACATATAACATATAACATATAACATATAACATATAACATATAACATAGAGTATTTCAAGTGCGTCTGTATTATATGCCCTTAATGTTTTTTTTTACATATTTTTAAACACATATTGTATGTAATTTTTTGTGTTTTCCCCACACGCAACTGCGCCTGTGTTTATGCTTTGTAATATTTTGTTTTTGCCATTTGGCGCTTAACAAAATTGCATTTAGCTTAAACACTGTAATTTGAGCTGCTTAAGCGCACTTAATTTGCTTAAACCACTTTAATTAAACGCAATTATGCTAAATGTAATTTTCGTTAATTATATTAAATGGCTGTGGAGTCCAGCGACCCTCTACACATTTCATTAAATGGGTTACTTTTCGCTGAAGGTTTTTAAATTTAAGAAGAGTTATGCCAAAATTAAAGAGCAAAAATATGTGAAAGTCGTAATTTGAAAGTTTCAATTCATGAGTAGGGAAACCTTTAATTTCATATTTGCCTGGGTCAGCTATTCATATTCATACTCATTCATAACATGCATATGTCATGCAACTATAATCTATCTTCTCTTTCTGTCATTTTTCATTAAAGCACCTGCTTCGGCCAGCTCATCGCGCTTCACTCAACCGCCCCAGAGCCAGGCCATCGTTGAGAACGACGCCGCTGACTTTAGCTGCGAGGCCACCGGGCCCTCTGGCGACTTGCACTATGAGTGGCTGCATAATGGTGAGTATTCATTATGCCACAGTTAGTTCGACATCGTGACTAAGGCTTCACACACTCCTTCCGCCCTTCAATGCCATTGCAGGTCAGCAAATCAGATACGACAGCCGCGTTCTGCAAATTGGCTCCAATTTGCGTATCGAGTCGGTGCAGCGCGATGATGCCGGCGACTACGTGTGCATCGCAGCCAGTGCGGCCAGTGGAGCCAGGCAGGCATCGCCGCCAGCTAAATTGAGCGTGATATGTGAGTACCCGAACCAAAGCCTAAACTAAAGTGCTGACCATGATTATGATAAAGTAAAAATATATAGATGAGTTTAACTGAACTCTTCACTTAACAAATGTTACGTCGGCAAGCTGTCTGTATAGATATTGTCTATATTACATTTACTAGAACCAGTTCTAGTTCTGTTCTAGTTCTGAGCTCTACCATTTAAAGAAGAAATATATTTTCTAAATATTTTCTAAAGCAAGATTTTAACAATCTAAATATTCCCATCCATCTTATACACTCTCATGCATATTTTCTCGTATTTTTTATTTAAAATCAATTTCGCTTTTATTCGTCTTTTATTATGTATATATGATATATATGGCAACAGCTTTATGTGAAAAATGTTTAATAGTAGAGATGAACAAAGCATTTTATGCAAAGTTTTTTTCTCAAAATAATTTTAAAATGCAAAACTTGCATATATATATTTTTTATTTTAAAAATAAATATTTAAATATAATAATAACTTATTTGAATTGTCTACGATCTGTCGTTAGCGTAAATAACATATGATCAGTATTAAATTTATGATTAGGCCCGTCTAGCATTAGCTGACTTCCCTTTTCCGGCTAGTGCTTAGCCTGATCGGAGGTGCAATCAGGCAAAGGTGCAGACGCATAAAAACCCACAAGTAACAAAAGCAACAACAACAACAATAACAACAACCGCAGAAGCAGCAACATTGATGAAAGATAAAAAGCAAAACTTTTGATGTACATACGTCACGCACAACAACCGCCTACCTCATGCCCCGCCTCCTGCTTTGCCTGTGTACAGGAAGTGCAGTGCAATGCATTTACCAGCCAGCGTTGCGTGGCCAAAACGAAGACACACAGCAAAAGAAATACGAAAGACGGAGATAGAGAGAGAGAGAGAGAGAAGAAGAATGAAGAAGATCCATGCAGCCAAGTGGCAAGTGCAATTGCAGTTGCAGTTGCAGTTGGAGTTGGAGTTGATGTTCCTGTTCTTGTGCCCCTCGTCAGAGTCGGCGTCATGTGATTGATGTTCATTTAGTTGCCTTGCCTTTAAGCAGAAAAATGCATAAATTTAACAAACAGTCGCTGCCCCTTGGCCCGCCCCGCTCTGCCCGCTGTGTGCGCAAGTAAACAAAGCGTGTGGAAGTTTTATGCACAATCTGTGCTGCATGTGTTGCATGTGTTGCTACTGCTGCTGCTGCTGCTTGTTGCTGCTGTTGCTGCTTGCTGTCAGCACCGCCTGCTAACTGATCAAAGAGGCTGCAGCATAACTCCAACCAATTTATAGCGTCTCGCGCGCCTTACACTCAAGTGCTTTAGCTAATTAATTAACTAATTAATTTGTAGTTTTTGGAACTTGATTTTAATGGCAGCTGGCACTCTCTGGCAACTCGCTCTGTTGAAAGGTCGCTAAATGTCTACAGACAAGAGCGAAGCATAAGAATACAATTTATTTCGAGTTTTTGAGTATGGGTGCCACAGAGATACGCCGTGGCGCCACCGAATGGCCAAGCGCTAAGTGGGCTAATGTGTGTGCCCCACTCCTGAATTCTACAGAAGCAGACGGCGGCTATTAAACGATGCATAGGGTCATCGTTCATCTACTCGCCGTTAGATGGCGCTACTGGCAAATTCTTTGCGTCTGATTGAAACTTTTCTCACTACAACAAAATGTTTTAGTAAGACGACATTTCACTTGCAACATGTATACATTATATCAATATCAACATCAATTAAAATCAAATACGATCTTCTCTTGGCTTCTGTAAACTAAGCACAACAATTTCTGGAAGTATATTAAATTTTTTTTAAATTCATCAGCATCAGAAAACAAATTATTATTTACATTAGCAGCTCGCATGAATTGATTTTGTTTATAACGTAGCAAAAACAATGAAATAATAGTATGCTTGAATGCAGTGCATATACAATCGAATAGATGCAACGCCACACGCATATGAATTGCAGTATTTGTTGCAGTGCAAGGCTAACGGATGGCTATACGGACTCGAGCAGACAGAATAGAAAAAGGACCAAGTCAAGTCAACTCAACTAAGCTGAGCAGGAGCAATAGCAATAGCAATAGCAAAGGCAAACGCAACTGAAACAGAGTCAGACTAGAGCCAGACGACTGGCAGAGCCAGTCAGACAAAGAGACAGACGGTGAATGTTGAAGAGACAAACAGTGTAAAGGGGTTGTTGGACTCTCTCGCTGCAAGGATAACTCAAGGATACACACGGACCAACAGCTGAGCTGTGCTATGGAGACGAAGTTGGACACTTTTGCAGCAGGAGGGGTCCCAGTAATCCAAGGCAACGGGCATGCTGAAATGTACATGGAAATGAAATGCAACATTAACACGAAACATAAACATAAAATGAGAAATGGCAACAGCAACAGCAACAGCAACAACAATGGCAACCGAGCAGCCAGCCAAAGTCATAAAAACCAAACAAAATGCAAAGACACACAGCACAAAAGAGAAGGATGGGGAAGGGGGCGGGGTACAAGCGAATAGGCAACCACGTTGTGGACAAACCAACCCTCAAAGCAGCGATACCCACACTTTTCTTTCCCCCATACCACCCTTTTCGCCTTGCCCAGTCGGCATTGTGCACACCGTCACCCCCATTCAATGCTGTTGCCAATGCTGTTGTTGTTGTTGTATCTGTGAGCTACACAAGTTCAAGTTGACTGCAGTTGGCAAGCTGGGTTCTTATACATATTTTTCGGTGGGCCATGTGGATAATTTTCATTTGGTGAATGCCGGAAAAACGCATAAAATTTTACGAGCCCAAGCTTGAAAACATTAAAGGGACGCAGACAGAAATTGTAGTCAGCTTTTTGGCGCGTTTCACTCTCTCTCTCTCTCTCTCCCTCTCTGTCCTTCTGTTTATCGCATTCTCTCACAACGTCCTTTTTTCGCTTTCTGTCTGGTCTATTTAACACACTCTAGACTAAAGTGAATGGATTAAACGGGTATTTTAAATTTCTTAAAAAAAAGTAAGAAGTTTGATTAATAACATCATGTGGAGAATTCGTCAATTTGATCAAGTGTACTTTTCCACCACATGGAATAAAATTAGGCCAAGGTACAATATATTACATTATCTAGAACATTTCTCATTTTAACCAAACTCCCTCACATCACAAATGAGATGATATTAAATCTATGTACATATGTATGTATGTATGTATCCATGTATGTATATGTACATACAATGTAGGTACATACGTATACATATATGTATGTATGTATATCACTTTATACCAAAGATAGCTATAGATTCCAAATATCATTAAGGGGTATCTGCGAGTCGAGCAACTGCACTGCCAGCTTCCTTCACTTGCAGTTACACGAGCTGATCATTAGCAAAAAGTTTCAGCAATTGAGTAGATCTGAAAATATTTTCACTCTCAGATAATCGAATGCTTGGCGTTTTAATTTGAAAGCTCACAGAGCGGTCAACTTTAATTAAAGATACGACAGCGCAGATATATGTATGTACATATGTATGTATACATACATAGATGGTCTCAGCACTGGGCTTAGACCAAATGGCTCTCTGGGCAGTTGGTCATAAATTTGTCGCGGGAATCGCCAGTCAAAACCGGGACAAAATTAATGGAGATAAAAGATTTAGATTGCGAGCTGACAGCCATCTATTGCATGGTCAACGTTTGCAACACCATTTAATGATAATTATTTGTTTCTTGGAAAATATTCAATGCATATACATACATAAGCATGTATGTATGTATGTATGTATGTATGTAGCTACGCAGTTGACAAAGAACAAATGCTTTAACAGCGATTTTAGAGCAATCCAAAGAAATACAAACAACGATCCGGTGCTCTGCGAAATTATTTATCACAGATATCGATATATCGATACGTGAAACTTTGACGAAAAGCTAACGCTTGCAATTCGGGGACTTCATAGAACTGCCAGTTTCGAATTGATTGCGAGCCTGACAAGAGGGTTAAATGATGTCTTATAGCCAGCCGTCAGATAAATTGTTGAATGCCTTCAGGGCAGGCTTTACGAACAGGAGTCTGGCAGCAACTAGCACTGAATTTGCCAGTTATCTGCATACGCTTGAATTGACAAGCGATAATGTCGCCAAAGTGCTCGAAACTTTGCTTGGCATGGAGGACATAGCCGAAATGCAACTGTATGCAAATCTAATGCAGTACAACTGCAACGTACACTATGATATGGCGCGTGAGGAATTCTTTATTCATTTGAGTTCGACGGGCATTACAAATACAGTCGAAGACGTTTTAAACCCTGGCATAGACGAGGTGGTGCTCGTGCCGAGGAAAAGTGCGATGGCTTCAACACTACCAGCAGAACGCATCTTCTGCTTAACTCCGCACAGGTTCGAGAATCTTCCTTGTGAATCAGAAAGAGATCATCGTCACGTTGGTAAAATTACGATGGTAAAAGACAAAAAAGCTTGGTTTACTTTGTGCAAAAAAAAAATCAAGAAAAATCTCGAAATAGAAACAGATATAAAACAAGAAAATAATATCCAAGCTCCGCTATATGTGATTGGTAGAAAGTTCGACATCATCTTTCGTTCTGCTCGAATACCATTTAATTTAAAATATAATGCCTTATCCGAGCTGGCTAAGTGCGATGCTACGCGTCGATACCTTTTTCCACAATCCAAATCCCAGAGCTTGCATCATCAAAAATCATTGGACGATCAATTTCAAACCAACTCTTTATTCAACGAATTGATAGAAAGAAACCCTGAACAGCTGCTAGCCGTACGTCAGATAATAGCTGGGCCTGACAGTAGAGCGCCCTACATTGTGTTTGGCCCTCCAGGTAAGTGACTGAAGTTCTCTGAACCGCTCCAACACCTTCTTAACAACACCTTCATTAAAGGTACTGGCAAAACCACAACAATTGTCGAGGCTATACTACAGCTATGTCTCCAGCATGACTCACATATTATTGTGACGTCTGGCTCGAACTCAGCCTGTGACACAATTGCTTTGAGAATATGCGAAACTCTTGAGAGCAAAAAATTTCGGACACTAGCCAAAGAAAAATCATTGCAAATGAAATTTGTACGCATTTACCCGAGTTCTTACAATAAGTGCATAGATCGGAAACTTAAAAAACATTTCAAATGTGTACGTGCAGCAGCCGATGAAAGGTTTGGAGATATCTTGAAGGGCTGTAAAATTGTTGTGGCTACATTATGCGGTGTTGCCCAAATGTATTTGTTGACTCAATACAAAGCCTTTTCTCATATTTTCATTGATGAGGCGGCCGCATCGATGGAGGCCGAGGCGTTGATGGGCATTGCAGGCGTTAAAAGAAGCAATTGCCATGTTATACTATCCGGAGACCCCAAGCAACTGGGTCCAGTCATAAAGAATAAACGTGCGGCATCGCTGGGTTTGGACAAATCCCTAATGGAGCGCCTGCTACACAACAAGCTGTACAAGGTGGACGACGATGGCAGCTACGATACCAGACTGCAGTTACGCTTACGGCGGAATTACAGATCCCATCCGGAGATCGTTGGCATCTACAACCAGCTTTATTACGATAATCAGCTAATACCCATGGCTCCGCTTCAGAAAGTTAACATTGCCGCCAACTGGGGTCTTTTGCCAAACGGAGAGTTTCCAATCCTATTCAATGCCACATACGGAAAGACTGAGCACAAGCACAATTCCACTAGCAGCTTCAATCTGCTGGAAGCAAAGGCGATCTATTGGTGTGTGAAGCGTCTTCTAACCGATGGCCTCGGTAATGATGTACGAGTGCAACCGGACGATATTGGTGTCATCACACCATATTTGGCTCAATGCAAATGCTTAAAAGATATGCTCAGATGGGACGTGGAGGTTGGAACTGTGGAGAGCTATCAGGGCCGTGAAAAGCCAATAATTATTGTATCATTAGTTAGCTCATTTATGCGTCCTTACTTTCTATCTAATCCCAGGCGCGTGAACGTATTGCTATCCCGTGCCAAGTGTCTGTTGATACTAATTGGCAATCCGGAGAGTTTGGGCCAAAATGAGGATTTTCAACACATCATCGATAAATGCAAGCTGCGTGGCACCTTTCTAAAAAACTTTCAAAAGGTCGAGCAGAAAATGCGACTTGGATCATATCATCATCCTAAAAGATCAGAAAGCCTATGTGGAAAGGTGCCAAAGGAAGAGGTGAAGGAAGCCGATGCAGCAGTGAGTAGCTCTTCCTCTGCCACTTCTACGGGCTACCTGGTAAACAAGTTAAAAGAACTTGATATATGGAAAAACGAAAACAAAACCGAAACATTTTTAATGCTACAAAAATAATAAGCAGCCATATTTTTATATTAACTACTGTATGGTACATACATATATGTATGTATGTACATACATATGCATAAATACTTCAACCAAACCATATACATATATACATACATACATACACATATGTACATATCCAATTTACATATGTATATTCATTTATATTCCATTGAAGCATTCAAATTGGTCAATATAATCTACTTAAGCATATTTTCCACAGAGTCAACCATTTCTCTGATTCTATTTTTTGCCATGCGTACTTTTTTTTTTTAACTAAATAAAGGCAGCCGTCTGTACGAGAAATAAACAATTTTTGATTATCAATTAATTACATTTCGACTACAATAACAAAAATGCAGTGCAGTGCAGCGTAGAGCGGCCTATCTTATCAGCTAACCTATTCGATACTACGTGCATTTCACAAAATAAAACGCAGCCGGCACACTTTCCATACTTTTTGATGATGGTGGTAAGACAGACTCGACAAAGGCTTTAAGTGTCAGCGGTAACCAAAATTGCTGCCACATCGGCTCTTTTCGTATACCTACATATGTATGTATTTACCTCTAATTTTGTTGCCCGTCCTTCCATGGTGAGTAAGTATTGTTTACTCGGGGCAAGTTTACTTCGCGTATCTTCATTGTTATTAAGGTTGCCAGTTCGGGTCGAAACAATTGTTTACATTATTGTGGTTTCTCCTCCACCATTTATGGTTTAAGATTTAGTTGTGTGCTGCGGTACGTTTGCCTGTTCGGTCACTCATTGAACGGTACATCAACGTGTGACTGATGGTTGTCTTCTGCAACTCCTTCCACAACTTTTCGATCAGGTGGGGTGCAGGTGTTAACAGATGTGCCCGTGGCTTTGGAGCTAGAGCTTTATTTCGACAATCTAAACATCAACCATTAATACTGGCTAGTGCATCAACTTAATGATACGCTTTTAATCTAGCGGCGTAAGCATTCATTCATTTCAAATATTCATTTTCATTCATAAATAACACATACATACATATACATAAGAATATATATACATACATACATCATTCATAAATAACATACATACATACATATACATAAGAATATATATACATATGTACATACATACGTAAGAATATTCACATTAAAATTATTTTGTAACAGTGTGCCCACATGCGTGCATTGCTAAAAGTACTAAAATACTATCGATATATCGACTACATAGATATTGACAGTTATATTGAGTTAATTTAAAAATTGATTTTAAAAGGGTATCCAATTCACATTTGTATTTCAAAAGAAGTGTCTTTTTCAGCGAATAATACAATACAATAAACCCAACTTGTTTTTCGCGTTGACCAGTGTGTTGAATATGAATGATGTCATGCGATGAAACCAAAATTACTATCGCTCTTTTTTATAATGCTTTCAAGTTGTTATGAGTATGCACACACATACAGATATGAATATACACATGTATGTAGGTGCATAGTACATGTACATGTGCATTGATAAACAAATAGTATAATTAAATTACAAGTCTGCCAATCCATAGATACCCTTACTTTTTAAACTGCGTAGAATATTGTTTGTACACATGTAGATAGTATATGTACAAACATACAGATATACATACATAAATATGTATGTACATATGCATATTAACAATAGCAAAAAAGCGTAAATTTGAAATTTAAATTAATAGGAATGGTTAACATTTAATAATTTTAAATGTTACGCTAATTTCATGTGCTCCACTATCCCTGCTCAGCTGCTCGAAGTACATACTATGTACATACATATGTATGTACATACATACATACATACATACATATTAAACGAATACTTGTAGAGTATTCGCCTAGAAACCGAGAGAGTAAGTAAAATGTACATAAATGCTGTTGAATGCAAACGTACGCTCACAACGTTTGTGTGTGTCCGTATAAATGTTTGTATGTATGCCTGAATCATCGCAGAGAACTTTGGGTTTTTGTGCTTCCCATTAAATTCAGTTGCAAATCGATCGCTGAGCGAGTCTGGAGTCGTTTAGCAGCTTTGCTTTTGCTAGTTTCAAATAAATTGTTGAACGAGAGGATAGTTATTTACGTACGTGGCATTCATTGTGCGCTGTTATATATTGCTGGAAACAAAATGATGAGTATAAGGAAGTATGAGCCCAGCCCTCAAATGCTGCGAGCCTTGGAGCTGGAATTTTCTGACGAAATTCTTGCGGAAATCGATGCAACTTTTGGCTCATATTTGACGACGCGTAAATTAAACTATGATAATGCAAGTTCGGTGCTTAAGATGTTAGTGACCATTGAGGATATAAGCACAACGCTGTTATATGCGAAGATTATGCAGTCGGATGTGCCAGTTCGATTCACTAAGACGGACAGATTATCCATCAAGCTAAAAGCGAAAGCAATAATGTTTGTACCCTTAGTGGACGAAGTTGTGCTGCTGCCCGTAGGCGATCTGTTGCCTTTTCCATCTCCAGCGGAACGTATTCTGAAAATCATTAATGAAAATCGCAGTCTTTTTGAAATTACGAATATCACCAAAGAATGCATTATGTTTGCTCCAAAATGGTTCTCAAAGGTTTCGCCAAAAGAGATTGGGAACAAAAATTTTGATGTGATTTTTCGATCGCCGCGAATTCCGGCTCGTGTAATGTACTTATCACTGAATCGACTTACTACCGACCCACATTTACGTCGCTACCTATTTCCACTCGAAAATACACCGAAAATAAGGAACAATTTGCTCAAATTGTCATTGATTAACTGTGACATTGAATCGAATCCAGAACAATTGGAAGCTGTTCAGCAGATTGTATCTGGGCCCAACCCGAACGTGCCTTACATTCTTTTTGGACCCCCAGGTAAGGGAGAGTGAAAGTTAATATGAAAAAGGAGCAACTGATTAAACAATCATAAACCGAATTTCAGGCACCGGAAAAACCACGACGATTGTGGAGGCTATTCTTCAATTGATACTTATGAAGAAGGCTCGTATCCTAGTATCCATAGGCTCGAATGCGGCTTGTGACATGATCACCCTGAAGTTAATCCACTATATAGAAAACGATCCACGATTTAAATCATTTTTGAAATCCGACAATCCGGTACTATTGCGCTTGATATCAGCCACACAATTTAGAAAGCACGCAATATCTATTCATCGCGATGTGATGAGGTATTCCAACTATGAATACAATAAGCAGAACAAGAGATATACGCGCCATGGATTGACAAAAGATGATTTAGAAAAGTATGGAATTATTGTGGCGACACTGTGCTACGCTGGCCTGCGAGCTGTACGGAGTCTTTCTAAATTTACCCACATTTTCATTGATGAGGCCGCATCCGTTTCAGAACCAGAGGTATTGCTGGCGATTGCGGGTATTAAAGATAAAGAATGCCATGTTATTCTCTCTGGGGATCACAAGCAATTGGGTCCGATTGTGAAAAGCAAACGCGCCAAAGTCCTTGGAATGGATCGCTCAGCTATGGAACGCCTGATTCTCCATAAAATGTACGAAGTAAACAATAATGGCAAATACGATCGAACGGTACAGTGTCGATTGCGACGTAGTTACAGAGCGCACCCGGAGATCGTCGAGCTTTACAATAAGCTCTTTTATGACGGCAATCTTATTCCAGTATCACCGAAAACACAGGTCGATTGGAGCATGCTGGCAGATAGAAAGTTTCCAATTTTATTTCAGGAAATACGTGGTGAAACGGAAATCGAAGCCAATTCCACTAGCAGCTTCAATATGCTGGAGGCGCAGATGGTCTTCTGGTATGTGATGCTGCTCCTGAGAGATGGAATTGGAGGCGTTAAAGTGGAGCAAGAGCATATTGGCATCATCACACCATATCTAGCTCAATTCCAGCTGCTAAAGCGTATGCTTCGTGCAACCAAACAGGAGAAAGTTGAAGTTGGCACCATGGAAAGATATCAGGGACGTGAAAAACGGATTATGATTGCCTCGTTGGTTAGTTCATATTCTGGGTCCAGTTTCCTATCCAATCCAGGCCGGATCAACGTGATGCTCTCCCGTGCGAAATCATTGCTTATATTAATTGGCAATCCGATCACTCTACGCAAAAATGACAATTTCAAGTACATCATCGATCAATGCATTGCGCACGGCAACCTACAGCAGAAGATAAACAAGACTAATGACGACAGCATTGTCCAGCTAATGAAGAACTTAAAACTGCAAGATATTCAAGATGAATACGAAGAAAGAGAAGAAATCTGCGTTTAATATGCGTTTCAGAAGCTGAGAACTTTATTTCTTTAATAATCCAGCAATGATTTAAGAAACTGTCAAATTTTATAGCCATTCAAACATTAAATTTATAAATAAAAAAAAAACTGAATAAAGATTTTAAATACGTTTTGCCTATTTTGATATGATATGATCTCGTGTTTCAATTGTACATTCTTAAACAAAAAATATGCTATAGAAATCTTTAAATATCTTTGATTCATTTCCATATTTATATTTCAACTCAATCTCTATCTATCTGCTCATCATTTTTATACAGCGTATCCCATATAATTTTATCTGCACAAATATTTTTTATACCCAACGCCATCCGGACAAATGGTGGATGTATGTATGTATACGTGTCTATGGATGTTTTGCCCAGCCCCTCTGAGTGCTTGCCATCTTCAGCTTCAGCCCCAGCTCCAGCTCCAGCTCCGAGACACCTAGCCTGGGCCTGGAACTTGGCCTGAGTCTGCGGTTTGCTGGGCGCGTTAGAAAATTTACATATGCACATAAATCTTGTTTAGGCTTTGACTTTGTTTGTCTCAATGTACGACTGCAGAGCGGGCAGCTGTGGCAGCAGGAAAAATGCTTCTAAATATTTGCTGATACTTATTTGGTGGCATAGAAAAAATAAACAGCAGCAGCAGCAGCAACAACAACAACAACGTGCTGCGACAGCAACAACTCAATAAACATCGCTGTGTCGTCGCTGACTCCAGCGCCGTCGAGGAAGTGTCAAAACTATGTTATGTATTTGTTTTTGTATTTACTCTCCACTGTGTGCATGTGTGGGTGTGTGTGTGTGTGTGTGTGTGTCTTGTGGCTCGTTTGTGGACGACAATACACTGATAGGTACTTTGACTTGGCCACGCTGCCCAGCGGCAATAACTTTGCCTCGTCTATGTATGCTAGGGCCAAAATGACAGTAGAGTGAACTAATTGGCACTTGGACTGGGCAGCGGTACAAAAGTATCTAACGGATAGCCAAACCAGCCGAACTATGAAAATAAAAAAGCAGAACTGTAATAAGTAAAATGTATCAGGGATATATCTCCAATGTATAGCAATTATATGTGTCTCCGATAGAATATGCGATTATAAATAATACACAATGTATCTCGGATTTCTTTTATTTATATATATACAATAGTAATAACTTTAACTGTCTTACTGTCAGACAATTCCCTGTACAGATATATTTAGATAACTTTTAAGTACATCGATCTTTAAGCATTTAGACTTATGTAAATGGCGATTTATTGAGGGTTAATCAGATTTTTGCCTTATATTAATAGCTATTCAGCATCGATTTCATACACCACTTGAGAGTGGCTAATTAAATACGTGCCTTCCAGCTAACTCAACGGCGATTCTATTTCAGCGCTGCCACGCCCTCAAGAGCGCACGCCTTCAACAATAATTTTAACCTGAAGCAGTGCGTTCGTTGCACATTCTTCATTTTATGTTCTGTGCCACAAACAGTTTTTCGCATGCTGCAATTGTTGCCAAGTACCGTTCGCCTCTCGTAAAGCGCTTGCCCCTCGCCCGTCTAGGTTAGAGGCATTCGATACCCTGTAGATGTGGCTAATGCCCATGCAGTTGGGTATTCTGGTTTTGCGAAAAGACCTGAAGTCGCGCAAGTATCAACTGAAAGGGTATCTGCTCGTCCTAACCACAGATCCATCGGACTTGCCGAGCTGCGAAGTTGGCATTTGCATATAGACAGACCCTCGCAACTGACTGACAGTTCAATTTATGCTTCCTCTCTCTGCGCCTTGAATGGACGGCCAGGCAGCCGCGATAAGGGCAAAGACGGCTGCGTCGTGTTTGGCTCGTTGGGCTGACTATAAAATGCACTTAATGCAGCGAGCAAGAAACAAAAAAGCGAATTCACGCTACACGGCCAGCTAAGAACTGCATTCAAAGTGAATATGCATCTTGCGGATATTTATTGGGCATATTAATGGAATGCTGGGACGCAAAACTTTTGGCGTTAAGTTCGCATCGATTTGGTGGAGCCTTAACGACTATATCCACATGATGTTTACAGTAGTTGATCTAAACAATAATTGATATTTTCTGTTCTTTCTTCTTGATTTTTTTTTCGCAATGTCAGCTAAGTTATGGCAAAGCTACGATGGCAGCGCTCTTATCACATTACAAATAAACATTTGACCATATATACATACATACATACATATGTATATGTATGTATCACATTATGATTATTTATTTTCCAAATGCATTTGATGCCAATCGAGCTTGCTTGAGTCTTCAATTTGTTGGTGTTCAGATTTAAATATTTACAGACATACATACATACATATATATATATATATATGTATATGGGTACCAGGAAATCAGACCAGTTTCAATGAATGTAGCAGGGAGAGACGAGGCAGCCCCTTCTCTCTATTTCTTTTTCTCTCTCACGATCTCTCTCTCTCTCTCTCTCTCTCTCTCTCTCTCTCTCTCTCTCTCTCTCTCTCTTCATCTGTGCCTATGTTTAGCAATATATATATTTAGGAACGAAACTGATTTTGAACAGATCCTAGTGAGAGACATCCCCAACTAGAGCTTTTTTGCATGTATATATGCATATGCTTATATATATATTAATAAATTAATGTTAAGCTCATGCAAGTATATACATCATTTCTTTTTATCACTACTTTAAACTCTATGTGGTTTACACAAATGTAAATTGTGTAATACTAAATTAAGCTACCACTAATTGTGGCAAGGTACATTTTTTATAAAATATACATAAATAAAAAAAAATAAAATAAAATAAAAAACTTTATGCAAATTACTTGCTTTGTTTAAGAATATTATGATATAAGATTATTCTAGCAATATAGTGCTTAAATTAGGATGTGATTATCTTAATATAATAATACGAAAAGCAATGCCGACATAGCCAAGCGGATATGGTATCAATTTTTATAGTTATAATGCAATTTTCATATATGTATATACATAAATATACACATACTCATTTCTCTTAGTACTCAATTATAGATTCATAAAATATCCAATTCCAGTTTAATGCTGATTAAAATTAATTTTGTTCTCTGTTCTCTTCCATTCACAGACCTGGATGCGGTCACTGTTCAACTGTTGGGCAGCAATCGGAACGAGCTGCTGCTCAAGTGCCATGTGGAGGGCGCCTCTGGCGATGAGCCGCTGCAGATCGAATGGTATCGAGACAGCGCCAAGCTGAGCAGCTGGCAGAATGTGGAGTTGCAGCAGCACCGCCTGCTCGTCCGCCAGCCAAGCAGCGCCGACGATGGACTCTATCGCTGCATTGCATCGAATGCGGCGGCTCGTGTGATGAGCAAACAGGGCTATGTGTATGAGCATCTGGCTAATGTGGCGCCTGGCTCCACCAAGTGCCTGCCCAAGCTGAAGAGGAACCAAAAGATGCCCGAGTCCTGGGGCAAGCAAGTGTTTCTGTGTCGCGGCAAGCGTGGCGGCTCCACAGGCATGGATCAATCGCAGTCACTGCCGCCGTCGCCCGAAGGGCTGCGCATTGTACAGGGCCCCAACGACAAGGTGATCATCAAGGAGGGCGAGCCGACCGCCCTCAGCTGCCTCTATGAGCTGCCTGCCGAGCTGCAAAATCAACGTATTCAGTTGCGCTGGCGCAAAGATGGCAAAATTCTGCGCCATGTGGAGCTGGGCGAAACAGTTATACCCGGTCTGGGGCTGGACCACGGCAAGGATGCATTGGTGCGCGAGGACGGACGCTTGGTGCTGCACAAGCAGAACGGCACGCTCAGCTTCAACAGCATCATTGCCAGCGATGCGGGCCAGTATATGTGCCAAATCCAGCTGGAGGGGCATGCGCCAGTCAACTCGGCACCCGGCGCGCTAGAGGTCATTGAGCAGCTCAAGTTCATGCCGCAGCCAACGTCAAAGAATCTGGAGTTGGGCGCCCTGGGCAAGCTGCACTGCAAGGCGCAGGGCACGCCCACGCCGCAGGTGCAATGGCTGAGGGTGAGTAAGGGATCAAAGGGTTGATTAAAGCATTTTCTTGCTAATCTGGGTAGAACGCTTCCTCCATTTATCATCCGACCGACTAATTTCAGTAATTGATATCTATACCCAAGCATAAACTGTGTACATATATCAAATCAAATTTAATGGCCAGAACTCGTTTATCTTTCTACCGTCTACCGATTAAGCAAATGTCACAAGTCAGTTACCCATCTCACTAAAAATTCCAGCTCCAAACTGCCTCTCGCTCCCGTCTAGCCATTCCCTCTCACCTGTCCAGCTGACAAATTGAAAAACGCAACGCGACGCTGTGTAAACTTTTCTTTCAACGAACATTTCATATGCAGCGACCCTATTGAGCAGTCCTGCTAGACTAGCTAACCCATCCATCCACTCCGGCCCAGCCCTCCAGTGCTCTTCTAATATTCGCTATTCGCGCGTTGTTTGCAGCTGTTGTGCGAGAACCAACCAATTTTGACAACTGTTTGTCCATTTGCCGGAACAAAAAAAAAACAAACAAAGTAAAAAAACTTTAGTCGAGACTGCTCGACTATGAGATACCCTTAACACATTGAGGAACTATAGCAAAAATCAAAATATTATAAAATACATGTATCAAATTTGAAGACTCTAGCTCTAAAGCTGTATGACATATAATTTTATAGCTTATTTTCGATAAGAGTTTTAACCAATAACAATTGGGATATTTAGTTTTCGGTATGGGGTATATATACATTTTATAACTAGTTTATAAAATGGGTTTTACTTTTATTTAGAAAGAACTGAGAGTAGGTATCGAGATTTTGAAACAAGCTCGTTTTGCGCGTGGAATATAAGGACTAACGCAACAAAGTTACCAATCTCTAGCTCATATATCTTCTGAGATCGACGCATTCAGACGCACAGGGCAATAGCGACCCAGCTCGTCAATAACATATATGAATATACTTAACGGGCTCTGCCATGCCTGTTACATACACCTGAACAAAACTATTATGCCCCGATTTTCCACTTCCAATAGGTTCAGGGTATAAACAAAAACGCTAGCAAAAAGTTAAAACGCCAACGATTTTTTCATTTGGCTACCGTCTAAAACAAACGCACCTCTTACCACCCAGGGGCAGGTGCAGGTTTTTGCATTTTCGATGAAAACACGCACGTCGAGTTGGTCTTTGAAATTGGTTTGTAATAGTCCATGTACCTTCTGTCTACTACCTACACAGGATGCGGCGAATGGCAGCCTGCCCGAGCACGTGGACGACATCAACGGTACTTTAATCTTTAGGAATGTGAGCGCCGAGCATCGGGGCAACTATACGTGCGTGGCCAGCAATAGCCAGGGCCAGATAAACGCCACGGTGGCCATCAATGTGGTGGTCGCGCCCAGGTTCAGTGTGGCGCCCGAGGGGCCCATCGAGAGCAGCGAGCAAGGCGTCGCCGTTATACACTGTCAGGCAATTGGCGATCCCAAGCCGACCATACAATGGGATAAAGACCTGAAGTATCTAAGCGAGAATAATACGGATCGACAGCGGTTCAGCTTCCTGGAGAATGGCACTCTCGAGATACGCAACGTGCAGGCGGAGGATGAGGGCAAATACGGCTGCACCATTGGCAACAGCGCCGGGCTGAAGCGTGAGGAGGTTCGTCTGCTGGTGCGCAGCAGTGGCGATGGCTTCATTACGGAGGAATCGGCCGGCGACGGCTTCCTGGTGACACGCGCTGTCCTCATCACGATGACCGTGGCACTGGCCTACATAGTGCTCGTGGTGGGTCTGATGCTGTGGTGTCGCTATCGCCGCCAGGCACGCAAGGCGCGCCTCAACGAGCTGAGCATCAAGGAGGCGGGCGGTGATCAAGCGGAGTCGGGCAAGAACACAGAACAGGAGCCCTGCCTGTCCAAGCAACGCAACGGGCACGGCAAGTCCCGGACGGGCGCCAATGGCGATGCTCAGAAATCCGACGATACCGCTTGCAGTCAGCAGTCCAAGGCGTCCAAGAAATCCGCCCATATCTATGAGCAGCTGGCGCTGCCACGCTCCGGCCTCAGTGAACTAATTCAAATTGGCCGCGGCGAGTTTGGCGATGTGTTCGTGGGCAAGTTGAAGGCCTCTCTGGTGGCAGCCGCCTCGCCCAGCGACAAGGATGCCGATACGGAGAAGCAGCACAGCAACAGCGAGAATGGCAGCGGTGCCAGTGGTGCCAGTGGTGCCAGCGGCTGCGGCAGTGGCAGCACCACCCTCAGCACTCTGAACGAGAAGCGACGCTCTAAGACATCCATGGATGACATTGAGGAAATCAAGGAGGAGGAACAGCCCCAGGAGCAGGCACAGTCCGAGTCGACGGCCTATCTTCTGGTGATGGTCAAGGCACTCAACAAGGTCAAGGATGAGCAGGCCTGCCAGGAGTTCCGTCGCCAGCTGGATCTGCTGCGTGCCATCTCGCACAAGGGCGTCGTTCGTCTGCTCGGCCTTTGCCGCGAAAAGGATCCCCATTACATGGTGCTGGAGTACACGGACTGGGGTGATCTCAAGCAGTTCTTACTGGCCACCGCTGGCAAGGTGAACACAGCCACCGCCACCTCCTCGCCACCGCCACTGACCACCAGCCAGCTGCTGGCTGTGGCCTATCAAATAGCTCGCGGCATGGATGCCATTTATCGCGCTCGCTTCACCCACAGGTAAGTTGAGTTAAAATCTCGAAAGAATCATCTGAATATACTTGACTTGAACTATAGCAAATAGATTAACAGATTAATATAAGCCAAGGTGAACCCAAGATTTCCAGTTAATGTTAAATACTGGAGCGAAAGAGGTAAAGTTAGGATCTCAAATGAATTTATAGAATTCCCTTATGCTATACATACTTTAGCAGAAAAATCAAGTTTAACTTTAAAATATATTCAGATTAACTAATAAAATTTAAGCTCCAAATTAAAACTCTAAATCAAGCTGATCTTAATGTAGCTTAATGTAGTTGTAGGCAGGAAGAGGATTAAATTGACTGTCTATTATATAGCAGACCAACTAACTAATATAATTTAGTCTAATCACTGAAGCTTTAAACGTCATATGCGATACTGTTATTTATTATTGAGCCAAGATAAACTGCAGTTAATTTATCTACATCCGAGACAGCTGCACACGAGCAGGTTGGAAACGGATTAATCTCAAATAACTCAAGCTTGCAGTAGAAATGGCTAATTGATGCAATACATCTTCAAAATACAACGTAATGATAGCCATTAAACGTTTCTGCCTCTAACCCTCCAACAGAGACCTGGCCACTCGCAATTGCGTCATCTCCAGTGAGTTCATCGTTAAGGTCGCCTATCCGGCCCTCAGCAAGGACAAGTACAGCCGGGAGTATCACAAGCATCGCAACACGCTGCTGCCGGTGCGCTGGCTGGCACCGGAATGCATACAGGAGGATGAGTACACCACCAAGAGTGACATTTTCGCCTTTGCTGTCGTCGTATGGGAGCTGTTCAATCAGGCGACAAAGCTGCCGCACGAGGACCTGAGCAACGAGCAGGTGGTGCAGCGCTCATTGGCCAATACCCTGGAATGGTCTGTGGCCGAGGGCACGCCCGATGGCCTCAAGGAGATTTTGGTACGCCCACTTGCATGGCTCATAGAGATGAGACAGTTAATTAATTTATTTTTCTGCCCCTCCACTGCACAGCTCTCCTGCTGGTTGACCAATCCCAAAGAGCGTCCGTCTTTCAGTCAGCTGGGAGCTGCACTCAGCAAGGCCATGCAAGCTGCTGAGAAATAGACGATGATGACTGACATAGTGTTGGTAAACATTAAAAGGAAATAATAATAACGAAATGAAGCGAAAAACAGTTTGCTAACTATGCCAAATATAATTTGTAGTATTCTCTTAGTACATAGGACCGGCTTAAGTTAAGTTTGATAAAGTTCTGCGTCGTACTGAATTATTTTCATATGCTAGCCGCGTGTTCAACATGCGTACTTAATTCGTAATTCATAACTTAGGAATACGTCTATCTATTACTGTACAAACCATATAAGCATTGATATCTTCTCAAAAGTATTTACATACATACATACGTGGTGCTGCACAGAGCTCTCTGTGTGGCTAAAATGTATATAGGAAAGAAACTGCCACACAGGAAATTCGCATTTGAACCAGTTGAAGCATTTATAGCCGTAGCTCGCTTGGCAGCTCGAATGATGCCAAGAAATATATTTTAAAGGTACCCTAATCAATATTGGTATATGCTAGGTCTAAGTTCGATTTTATGAATTAAATATTACATATAAAATATTATAAAATAAATACATATGAATATATGAAATAAAACAAAAATTATTCATAGAGTTTATTTTAATTTTGAATTGCATAACTAAGCCAAACTTCAATTTAGCGTGACAACTTTTAATCATAGACCCATACATAAATACATACATCATTTACCTATACATATACATATTACACACATATATACATATAATATATATAAATATATATGTATAAGCCGTAACAAATTTATAACTAGCTGTTTAAGCTTTGATGCATGTTTACAAAACATTTAAATGAAATAATAAACACAAATAAATAAAATAAAATAAGCAAAGCCCAAACTTGAAATCATTTTAAGTGCTTAGCCCCAAAAGGCGACAGGGCTTCGGAAAGTAATATATGGAAAAGGCAAAGCACAAATGCAAATAGCGATGAATAGGGTCTTTAAACACAGCTATGCGACTTGGATATGCTCTATAAAATATTTCTATAAGGTAAAGAATATTGGTTAATATTTAAACAAAATTAATATTTATAAGGATTTTTTTAAACAGAATGAGTAAAAATTACCAATTATAAAAATGATAATTTAATTATTATTTATCTAAAAATAATGTTTAAATTATATTATAGTACCCAATTTTAAAGTTTCACTAAATTTTTATTTAAAATAGGAACTTTCATGTTTTGTATGGTTTTATATTTTTATTATTATTATTTTATTTATATTTAAATATTTTATTTTTTATATGTTTCATTTATTTCCTATTTAAATTTATTTGAAATTCATATATGTATTTTAATAATTTTAATCAATTTCAATATTTGGACAACAGATTTTTGTTTCTGAAAAGTTGAAAATAGAATCTGAAATCAGTTTCAATATTCTAGCAAATCTCGACTACATAAAGTCGTTACATCAGAACCTCTGCAGCCCAATTCCCTCCGTACTTATCTTATTGGTTTAGGGTACTCAGAATTGGAATGCCTCCCCTCCTGCGCTACAAATATAGTCGAATCGAAATGCTGAGCTGCCGACCGACCCCTTGTTATGCTGTGTAACTACTTTTTATAGACATTTCATTTGGCGTGGCAAATTTGTTGACGGTCCTTCGAGCACTGCCGCGATTTGCCATCCCGCTCGTTCACACTTCACTTGATTTGAAAAATGAGCATCTATTGAATGTCGGATTGGGAATTCGGCTTCGCTTTCGCTTTCGCTATCGGTTTCGTTTTCGTTTTCGGTTTCGGTTTGCCTAACAAAACAACATGGCAATAAACCGTAAAGTTGCCTAAGCTTATTTGGGCCTTAAAGTTGGCCGGAAGTTCGCCTAGGCCGAGGCGCCTACTTTGCGAAAAAAAAAGAGAAGAAAAGTTTTGCCGTGCGAAAAACTTTAGCAGCCAACCGAGCGATATTTGCATTTGAATCAACACAAAAACAGCAACAACAACAACAACAACAGCCACACCATATACAATGAGTTGGCATTTTTTGTCAGCCTATATTTTGTTGCTTTTTTCTGTTGCCTGCCAATTGTGGCCAGCTGTGGCAAGCTCGGGGCCGAAGGAATATAGGCTGTTTAGCATTTCCTGGCACGTACAAATTCTCTGCCATGAATTTCAAATGCTTAGGCAAAGGCTGATTGAACAGTTCCCAAAAAAAAAAAAAAAAATGTGCTAAAAGAAAATACTTAGCCCTTTTTTGTATTTAACGAATCGCCGTTACCCTTAAAATAGGAGCCAAATTAAATTGGGTCGAAAAACTTTAGGTATTTAGCAAGGATTAAATTCGCAAATAATTCATTTCAATATTTAAATACAATTTCTAATATATGTAAGTAGTTCAGAAAGCTGAGCAACTTTATAATTCTGTAATTCCAGTTAGAGAGAGAGAAGAAAAAGAGAAAGAGAGGGAAAGAGTAGAGAGAGAGAGAAAGTTATATATATAGAGAGAGACATAGAGATACAGAGAGAGAAATATAGATAGAGAGTTAAAAGCTATTAATTTTACTACATTTATTCTGATAAATAACTCTATAAGCGAATGCAATATATTTCCTTCTTTAGTGAAATGTCAGTATGTTTTATTAAAAAGTTTCTACAACTACCTTTTTTGGCAATTTCATCAAGTTCAATATTTGCTTGCTTGTGCTGATAAAACTAAATAACATTTTGCCTCATTTAAATTTATGGTTAAGGCAAGAGAATGTCCATATAATTATACAACGGAAATATTAAATTATTTCTTGCAAGCTAAAGCTAATATATGTGTATGAGTTTAGAATTGGAAGTTTTAAATTATAGCTTACAAGTTTAGCAGCTAGAACATGTTAAGCTAGTACAGCCTCTCTCACTCTCTCTCTCACTCTCTCTCTCACTCTCTCTCTCTCTCTTTCTCTCTCTCTCTCTCTCACCGTCTCTCTCTGTTCAGTAAAGTAATTTCTTTGACTCTTTATTAACTATGGAACTGCAGCAGAGACTTTGAATTTACCTTCGGGCAATTAGTTGATTGAATTAATATGGTCGAAGCATGCGTCCTATATTACAAGTTCTAAATAATATAAACAATTATTTAGCCAAGCTTAAACCAGGCAACGTGATTTAAGGAATGCAAGATTAATGAACTGAAATTCCAGGCATAGAATAAGCTTGAATGAATGAATCAATGAACGTATATCAATTATGTATAGATATTTGCTGTTAAAATTTAATGCACACCCTTTGTAAGGATATCAACAGGATTCTATTAGTGTACCCAAAAAACTTAAACGTACCCTTTATTTAACTAAAGTTAAAAATCTTTCCTGCGAGCTGTTGCCAAAAGCTAACAGAAATTAGTAGAAAAATAAAAAAAAATAGCTCGAAAAAGCAAACACAAACACAGAGCAAGCAGCTGCATAGAGACAAACCAAATACATTTGGCCTATGCAACTAGGCCTCACTCTACCCCTAGGCCAGAGGTTCATGAATAAATCAATGCGAAATGCAGTTGAAACTCGACGTCAGCGTTAACGTCAATGTTTGTGTCCTGTGTTTTGCATGGCTGATGTCCAAAAATGAATTTGCTGAAATATACATGAGGCCATAGCGCACATGGCGTATGCGCAATATTTGTTATTGCTTGCCATGTTTTTGGCTATGTTTGCGGCAGCTGCAACAACAAAAGCCTAAGCTTAACGGCATTTTCACATATACATATAAATGTTTTTTGTATGTTTGGTGGTATTTTGTACATTTGCATATCACACACACACACACATGGCAAAAATGCCATTCAATTTATTAATATTATGTATGAGCATAAAGAGCGCGAGCTGAAATGGCTTTGCCAATTGAAGCGTAAAATGTGCATTACTCATACGCCGCATATGCCTCACACACACACACAGATACGTGGCCCCCAGCTGACCTATGCCACTTTATTATGCCTTTTACCTGTTCACGAACGCACACACACATACACTCACATAAATTATACATTACGCATACGCCGGGTAAATTTATGCGCTCCAGAAGTAAATGTTTGGCAAATAAATTACGCGCTAAATTAAGGCTTTTGTATGCGAGCCCTAAGTGACTCGGCAATTGACTGCAAAACTCAACTCGTTGCCAAAAAACAAAGCTCCAGATTGATGGCCCGCAGGCAACTTCAACTTGCAGCATCCAGCAAGGAGTGGCAGCAGGAGGCGGAGAGGACGAAGGACGGGCATAGGGCACATCAACCTCATTATGTAGTCGCCGAAAACATATTTTCGCATTCATCAGCAGGCAAAAGTTTTGCAGCAACTCTGCTGACTGCCGACTGCCGACTTCCTGGCACATAATTGAAGCACATCGCAGACTCATTTGTTAGCGACTCCCCGCAGAATCATATTTCTGTCAGCGGGTGGAGCAGCGGATTTGATTGCTTGGCCCGGTTTTTATGGCATTTTCGCTTGCAGCGCAATTAGTGCTGCGCCAGAGTTTGACAAAGTTCGGGAATTGTGTTTTTAGGCCAAGCCCCGACTGAGCTTGACGGCAACTCTTAAAGGCTTAAACATGCTGCAAGTGCAACATGTGCATGCCAGACAATCAACCACAAATTATCATCCCCTCGCTCCAGAGGAGATGGGCAGGTCTCACACATTGCCGGCAACTAATTTAATTATTTCACTCAGCCACTGCAAAGTCTCAAAGTCTCCGTAAATCAGTGCAACAAGCCAGCAAAGCCTCGCACCCCCACAGCGTCGGCTGCCACGCGCCGCAACTGCAAAGCTTTTTTGAGCGTATAAATTTAATTAAATTAGTTTCAACTTGCATAAGTCGAGTCGAGTCGAGTCGAGAAAATGAAAACGAAGAAACGCGAGAAAAAATTGAATATTTCTTTGCCTCTGCCCTCTGCGAGGGCTGTTCGGCATAATGTGTGCGCCGCACGTAGCGTGACCCCAAAACTTGCCACCCCCCAAAAAAAAAGGCAATCAGACTCACGTTTGTGCCGCTGCCAACGTTGACGTTGATGCCACTTTATGATTATTATCAAAAGATTATATTTGCCTAATTCCCAGCAAAGCTCACACTTTTCTGCTGATGTCAGTCGAATGCAGATACCGTGGATCGGAGTGTGAAATAATTGCAAAAAAAAACTGATATTATTATAAATGAATTAATATAAATAAAATATTATAAATAATTTAAATAAATAAGTAAGAATGCTGCTCCACTTCGAGATCCCCTGAATCCCCTTTGAGGCACTGGTATTTAAATTCATTGCACAGGCATATACACACGCACATATACACGCACGCACACATGAGGCAGCAGTCAGTGTTGCCAGACTAGCATATTTTAGACCAGATCAAGCCTATTTGAAAATGGCGTAGCCTATTGACAATAAATAAAATAATGGAATTGACAGAAATTGAGGCTGACAATGCAGAAGTCTTACTCTCTAAGAGAACTGAAGGAGAGAAGATCATGGTCTTCACTTAGTTTTATCAAGCATATGTAATTTTGTAATTTCTCTCTCTCACTCCCCAGGGACTTAGAGAGCTACAGAAGATCATTTCAGTTATTTCTATATGTATGCAGCAGTACTCAGTAATACGAAGCTAGAGTGCTTGCAGCAGCAGGAAGTGTTCCGATTGGTCACATAGGCTCGACTGCAACGGTCTCTACCTGGCATCGGACTCAACACTTGTGAGCGACTTCGGCATTGAATGAAAGTGGCCCTATATAAAGGGCAGCAGCTGTAGCATTTCTTCAGTCGCCCTGGTGGGGGTCAGTCGTGCAGTGCAGTAAATTGAAGTGGGTGATCATTCACCTAAGCATTAGAGACTCGGAGGAAATATTTGAAATAAATACTGAGAAGAAATACTTACAGGAAATACTACTTATAAGATATACTAATAAAAACTACTTATAAGAACTACTTATAAGAACTGCTTTTAAGAAATACTTAGAAGAAATAATTAGAAGAAATAATTAGAAGAAATACTTATAAAAAATACTCATAAGAAATACTTATAAGAACTACTTATAGAAAATATTTAGAAAAAATACTTAGAAGAAATACATAGAAGAAATACTTGAAAAAAAATACTTGAAAGAAATACTGGCTCATTAAATAGATTTTCTTCACTTATGAACTTAAAAGCCTCTATTGATATTGATCACATAAACTCATTGTCCACATTTCATGTTATCCTCGCTGTTCACCCGTGGAAACGTCATAGAACAACTCAATGTGCGAAACCGGTGCTAAGGCGAAAAAGGTCATTGAAATATACAAAAAGCGAGCTGAAAACTAATTAGCAGCAAATGAGGGTTAACTGGCAAATGTGGCTGACAGTTAAAGTTGGCCGGGCTGACAGTGGAAACTGTTATGAAATGTTACGAAATGTCTGAAATGAGTTGGGCTGTATCCAGCAGCAGTAATCAGGCAATCAGTAGGCAAACAGACAGACAGACAGGCAGACAGGTAAACGTTATGCTAGCAGCAATACTAAATTAAAGCCGAGCTGAGCTGAGCTCTACTGAGCTCCGCTGAGGTTTAAACGTCGGTTATTTGGACAAACAGGCGAAGACTTGAGCGCAGACAAAGGCGACATTGAAACAAAACGCTTGGCAACAAGCCACCCCGAGTGTTGGCAAAGGGATTTGAAATAGAAAAAAAAAAAAAAAATTCAAAAACAAAGCAAGAAAAAGAGGGCAACGGGATGAGACAGGACATGCATTAACCAAACAGCTGAGCCTTTGTGTTGACTCATTAACGCACAGGCCATAGAGAGCGAGAGCGAGAGAGAGAGAGAGAGAGAGATAGACTGAGAGAGAGCATAAATGAAACATCAGCCAGCAGCAAGGCGAGCGAGCACGAGTTCTACGTAACGTTTCAAGTGAAATAAATACCCCCAAAGTCATAAAAAACAAACACAAAGCAACAACAACAGCAACAACAACCACCCTCAATGGGTGCCACGTCTGGCAGGCGACATCATCGTCGTCGTCGTCTGCTCGTTGTTGTCGTCCTCGTCGCCACTCGACTTGACTTGAATGGCTTGGCCCTGTTACAACTGCGGCTGCTGCTGCTTCTGCTTCAGCCTGCTTCTGTTGGCCCTAGCTGCGGCTCTGACTCTGGCTCTGGCTCTGTCTCTGACTCTGGTTGCCATTCTGGCTCCGAATCTGGCTGTGTTATTCCGTTCGAGCTTCGTGTTCGGCGTGTGGCAACAATTTTCATTTTCAACGCCACAGCGACGGGCGCAAAAAACGCATAAAATTTTACGAGCCACGCCAGAGACTTGACGCAACGACTCCCATGGCAAAAGTTTAGCTTTCGTGTTGGCCATAAAAAGCCTGGCGGGCTTTATGTACCAGAGCATGCCTCCTAAACGTATGCAGTTGATTTGGAGTTTGTAGAATACTGAACGCTTCAATGGAGTTAGCGCCGCTACTCCACCATCCAGGGATTTGCTTTACCAACCGATGCTCGTTGGGCTGGCTGAAAGGGTTTGAGGTTTAAGTTTAGCCAGAAGTTTTAGGCTAAGCACAGGGAGTTCAGAACGCTTTGGAACTGTGTTCAGGTGATGTTTGCCATTGAGTTTGTCTTTTTCGCTCTCTCTCCGTCTCCCTCTCCCTCTTTCTCTTCTTCGTCCTCTGTTTATGTTTGTGGGCGTTTATTGAGTCGCTGCTTGGCTGGCTTTGTGTATTGGCTGAGCGCGTTAAAGTTTTTGGCCCAAATGCCTTCGCAAGCTCATTGGTGGCAATAACGGTAAGTGTGGCATTAGCCGGCTTGTTATGCAAAGAGATTGGAGCATCGTGAAATTAGCGGTAAATGAGGCTGCTTTGTGGGGCGAGACGTCGAACAGACTCTAACAACATTCACAGCATCGCATTTAGGTTCAATAGGCAGAACGCCAGGATGAGCCAAATTTGTAGGGGCCATGGGGAAGGTGCGCCAACTGGAAACTGTGAAATGAGCAGCACGTGAAGTGAGTTTTAGCAACCGAATTCAAGTATGCTAAATGAAAGCGAATAATAAAGCGTTTCTTTCGAGTGCTGCCGGTGATAAGACTGCCACTAAGGTAGTCAACTAAACACCTATATTTCATGATAAGCAGAGAGAGAGAGAGAGAGAGAGAGAGAGAGAGAGAGAGAGAGAGAGAGAGAGAGATAGAGAGAGAGAGAGAGAGAGAGAGAGAGAGAGAGAGAGAGAGAGAGAGAGGAATTTTGGATAAACATGGGATATATAACTAAAGATTATCTAACTCTGACTTATTTGACATATAAAAATACTGGTTATTTTACTTTATTATCTCGTTCTCATTCATTTCACCATACATCCGAATGTCTTTCCATGTGAATGCAGCGATCTCATAAACCACAAAAACTGCGGACTTTATTATTTATATTTTAAATAAATTGTATATCCTTAATATATTGTATATTCTCTTTTCTACTCTTCTGTTATTTATTCATTTGATTATATCATATTAATATATACATATCATATCAGTTCATCACAGGGACAGTTTCAACTACCCAACTCTTGCTTGATGTTAGTTAAAGTCAAGCTTGTTAATTTCCCTATATTTACATAGTCTGCAATTTAATTCACCTAATTTAATTATGAATTCATTTTAATTTTTTATAATTCTTCAATTATTTATGGAACGTTTAAAATAAAGACACACTTCTGTCTGTATTCTCCTAATAATCGAGTCTTTGCATAACTGCTTGCTATATTTTATAATGCCTCACAGACTCGAGCACAATGTCAGAAGCTGTTCCGTTCGTTATTTACAATGTTGACTTTGCTGAAATTCTTTTCTTACAGTCTGACACCCATTGACACAATGGTTGGCCTTTTAACGGTTGCTGAGTCCTTACCTCAAATAAATGTGAACGAGCTACAATCAGTAAGGCTGTAAGGACCCACTCACACACACAGGCGCACACACACAATAGCAGCATAAGGCAAAAGAGCAAATAAGAAAAGTAACTAAAAAATTTAGCGCTATGTCAACACATTCACATTCCAACAGGCAGCCCAACGGCCGGGACGGACAGGAGCAAAGGACAACGAGCTGGACCCACAGCCCGGTGCTGTCGCTTTCAATGGCAATTGCCCAAAAAACGACTGAAACTAAGAAGAGAATCGTTGTTAGCCTCGGTCCACTATCCGCAGGCATAGTTGTGGAACAATCCATCAGACAGGAGTCAGTGAAGCGAGGGCGCTGTGGCACAATGCCGACTGTCCGACAGCCAAAGAAAGGGCCAACCGGTTCACAAGTCACGTGTGCCGTCACTCCACACAGCTGCACCCTCGCCCAAGCCGTAGCCCCTAGCAGCTCCTAGCCGAATGCAATTTGTGCTGTAACAAGTTAACACCCGCAGCTAGCAGACTAAGTAAGACGACAGCCAACGAACTAACTATTTTATACAAATAAAAATAGATAAAGAAGATGCAGCTAAGAAAAAATAGAAAATTCTACAAACTTTTCATGTTAGTTTCATGCAGCATACAAATTATTTTGGCCAAAAACTTTTCCACAGTTTCGAGCTTTGGCAAAACTTTAAGCCAGGGCTGCGAGCTGCTGCAAATATTTGCGGTCGATCAGCTAATGATTTGATTTCAGATTCGTAAGCAAAACTGAAGTTTTTTTTAATATAATTAATAAATAAACATTTTTTTAAAAACTAATTTTTATTTTTTAATTTAATATCATAAACAAAATAAACAAGTTCTTAAACTTTTTGATATTTTTTTCTTGTTATTTAATATTTTTTATTTTTTATTTATTTATTAGCAGATTTTTTTTAATTGGGTAAAATGTTCTTTTTTTGATTAACGCAATTTAGATAAATAATTAAATTTGTTTTCTTAATATTTTGAAACAGTTTTAGTTTTTGTTTAGCAGATTTGATTTATTAATTTTAGTTATAAAGTTATGTTAATTTATTGTACAAAATTAATAAAATATCTTTATTTTTGCTTATTCAATTTTTACTATTATTATTATTATTTTTTTTTTCATCCTATTATATTTTTTTTTTTCATTTATTTATTTATTATTATTATTTTTTAATTCAATTTTATATATAGTTTTCTTCAAATAAAAACATTAGTTCACTTCACGACGAATGCAGCCTTGCTGAGAACTTACGAAAAAAAAAAACTGAAAACTTTGTAGCCACTTTTAGCAATGCACCACAGCACCACCGCTCCGCCGCATTAATAGCAGAGATTGTCTTGCTCAGTGAGCTCAGCAAAATGTTGATAAATTAAGACGCAGCCCACAGGCCACAAATCATCGAATTGAACCGCAGTGCGACGAGGCAGCTGCTTCCGCTACCGTTCCCTCTCACTCTCCCTATCACTCACACTCTTCCTTTTCCGCTCCAACTTCTACTGCTTCAACTCATCCAATCTTCATTTGCCTGCACCACTTGAACTGTTTCACTTCAATATGAAATCGATTTTGCCTCTGGCCTCAGTGGCACATGTGCTTTACTAGCGGCTCCTACACAGCTCCTACACAGCCTGCAGAGCCTGAAATGCGCACTGGGCTCCATGTTATCTGCGCCAAGGAGGTGTTCAACCCAAACATTTTTGGTAATACAATTTCTTGGCATTTTCTTTCTTTACTGCGTCGCAGTTGTCGTCTTGAATTTTAATAAAGTTGCCTGTCGCTGTAGCTGGAGGGGTAAAAGGGTTGTGCCACGCCTACTCGCCAGCTTGAACGTTGTCAAAAAGTTGTCGCTAACAATTTTATCAATAAAATTTATGGCGTCTGTCCTATTCGACGGAGTCGACCGAGGGGAACCGAGAACCAAGCGACAATTATTACAGATGATTTTAATACTCTTTAAATGTAAAATTCGAAGACAATTGGAAATGAATAAGCAAATAATGGTAATAAAAATCTAAGAATATTTCATTGGAAATTCATATGCTGAACTTGCAAAACAATTCTTAACAAACCTTATCAAATAACGTCGAGTACATAAGGGAAACGATTTGGTTTTAAATTTTGGATTTCAACTAGAGAGAGAATTATTATTTTAGATTACGATTCTGCAGTTTCTACTGCAGCTTTATGAAATGTGATCAAAATTAAAAATATGTATATTAATATACGTTTCGATTGATTAATATTTATATTAACATATAAATCCCTTAACTGAATTTTTTAGGCTGAGTTCAAAATATAATACATACATACATATAATAATTATACATATATAATTATATGTACTCTGGAATACCAGTTGACAAGATTAAACTCTTTTCCCACCACTTCAAATAGTAAATAAATAATGAAAAACTTATAAAACCTCTTGAATAAATTGGTCTGTTTGGATCTGAGTCGAAAGGGTGTTACTCTAATTGTTTTGTGTTTGCATGGCAATTATATGAAGAGAGCAAGTTTTGGTTTAATTGAAAGCCAAATGCAGCTGCCAAAATCATTTTAGTTATTTATGCAATGCCAACAGCAGTTGCAGCAGTAGCAGAAGCAGCCAGAACCAGCCAGGCTTGAGACGAGAAACGGGCACCCTCTTAAGTGCGAGAGGCGCGTCTAACCGCGATAAGGATGAGTTGTTGCTGCTGCTCCTTCTAGTTGGGGGACTATAAAGTTTCATGCCATTTGCATGGCCAACGAAAATTGCAACCGAGCTGGCAACTGAGAAGCAACTGTGGCTGGTGCTGGAGCTGGCGCTGCTGGTGATTCGGTGTCCCCAAACCCAAGTGGACTCTGTGCTCCCTATGTGACGGTCTGTCGCGACTTCGCCAAGTTGCATAATACATAATTTTGTTTTTCTTTTCAGTGTGTGTGCTCGTTTATTTTTCACTTCTTTTTCTTCAGCTTTTTATGCTATGTGCTATGTGGCACAACAGCTATGCGTCTTCAGTGTGGCCCTCTCGCACCGCCCTCTCCTACCGCTGTCTACAATGTGGATACTCTTGGTTGCATTCATATTTTCACACCCTTTAGGATTATTTCGTGCATGGCATGTAGCATGGCCGTGTGTGCGTCGGCTCAAGAGCTCTGCTCGAGCTGCTTCTGTTGCCATTTGCACTGTAGACGCTGCTTGAATACCCTGTACGCCAGCAAGCTGCAAGGCAATGAACGACGAAGCAGTTACTAATGTGTGAAAGTAGTAAAAATACAAACTTGCTGCTGATCCTTGCAGAGTACATGTTATTAACAGCGCACTGTTGACTAGCAGCTGGCTAACAGTCCAGAGTTAATATGAGAGCTCTTCGAAGTATATAGAGATGTTAAATGCATAGACGGTGACCATCGATAGTATCGACGTTGTGAATTTGTGCGATAGACCGATTAATTTTGTTCGCTTGCAATTTAACTGATCTGCTGGTGTAGGGTAATTTTAAATACTCTCTTCTTTATTGCCTATATATGTATATAAAGCCGAATAATGCTTTGCAGCTCTTGGTACTGGGTATCTTAGACACTATCAAGTTAGCTTGACTAGAGTTTTGACTTGCATTTTATTTTTGCATCTCTGTAGCTTTTTTTTAAAGCAATTTAAATTAACAGCAATGGCGTTCTACGTGTGGTTAAGCGTGCGTGTGTATGTGGGTGTGCGTGCGTATGTGTGGTGTGTGTGTGTGTGTGTGTTTGTATTTGCTTATGCCTCATGGCTGTGACTTCAGTGTGGCAGGACAGGACGCTGCTGTCAGGACTGCGACGGCACGGCGACTGCTCGACGTGCAATTGGAATGCAATTTGTTATGGAAGTTAAGTCTCCACTTGTCAGTTAAGTTTACGCTTGGCTGTTTGACTGTTGTCGCATGCTGCCATGTTGGCATGTGGCCCATGTGGCCCACGTGGCCCATGCCCCATCCGTCTACTCCGATGGCAATGTTAACTGGTGGCTGCTGCTGAGAGCTTGACTCGCCTGTTACAAATAATTAAAGTCTTTAAATATTTAAATTAATTTGCAATGCTGCACAATATAGGTATGTACGTATGTATATGTATACTGTCCATGATAATTGGCCCCAGACGCAATTCCTTGCTGCATAACGAGGCGTATACGTAATATTTTTTGCAGACAATCCTCAGCGTAACAAATGTACAATTAAAACTATACAACAATGCAGCTTTAGCTGTACTAATTGTTTAATTTATTTACATGAATATGGTTTGTCTGTGGTCCGGCAACAAACTGACATAATTGGAACTTTAATACTATTCTGTAGTAACGTTGATCGGAGGAAAATGAGTTGGGCCTGCAGATCCTTTGAGTTCACTATCACAGAATAATCCATAGCCTCTCTCTTATATGTATTTATATACTCCAATATCATTAAAATATATAATTTAATAATTTAAAATATATATTGATTTTTTATATAATATTCACTTTTATGATTATTTAACTAAAACAAAAGACATTAATATTGATTCTCTCCCGTTTCTTCTAGAGATATGATCATAATTATATCATAATCCTTTATACCTTTCAAAGTAAATAATTTGAAAATTCTATTAAAATTCGTGGACTTTTGCTTCTGTTAGACAATCAACAGACGAAACTATAGCATAGAAAATCTTAATTGCCGCACGCAACATTTGGGGTCAGGGAGGGCAAACATTTAAATCGATGGCGCCACTGCCAGCTGGGGGCTGTTAGTCCCCTTGAGAAGCCGTTAGTTTGACATATAGCGACGGCTTAGGCAACTGGGAACTAATGGAGCTGAAGGCCAGAGCATAGTTAAATACAATAACAACAGTTAAATACAGGGCCAAAAAATTATGGTAAAACAGTAAGAGCGAGAGGGAGACAGAGAGAGAGAGAGAGAGAGAGAGAGAGACACATACACACACATGCACAGTCCATTCAGAAGCAGACGATTTCCATGCAGGAAAAATGTTGATTAGAAAATTAATTAAGGTTTTTACGATGCCGCCAGCTTTATGAGTCGAGCCGCTGATCCAGAGTGAAACCAAGTTGAGTCGTCGGGCTTTCATGCTTGGAAAAACTTTCGCTCTGCGAATTTACGATATTTTTATGGCGCGCTGCCATGCGAGGGCGGCTCGTAAAAACTGCGTAAAACTTTGTGCTCGGGACAATTGATAAGCTCGACTGCTGTCAGCTCCTTTAGCCAACGCAGCGCCGGATCCTGCTACTGTTTCTGATTCAGCTGCTGCTTCGACTCCCGCTCCTGCTCCTGCTCCTTCTCCTTCTCCTGCTGCTGGTAAATGATTCAGCTCGTCTTTCTGCTGTTGGCTTTGGGCGCATATGCAGATGAGTTTGTCATAAAACTCGAAAGTAAATTTCGCTCAATAAATAAATTGTACGCCCAATGTGCGAAGCCTTTCCTTTTACGTGGGCGTGGCACAGCCCACGAATTTTATAGCATTTGTTTATAGAGAGCGTTGAAGAAAAAGGTTTCAGGTTTGCCTCGAACTTAACGTAAGCATTGCTATAAAATATGGTTTATGTGGACTTTAATTTGAGTTTATATGAAGAGGTATCTTTATAAGCTTGAAGTGAAAAATATAATATAGATTTTTTTTAATACATTATTGATTTGTTCAAATAAATCAAATGAAGTGTACAAACAATTCACTTCAGCTCGAATCGGGCCTCTTAAATTGATATCCTTTCTGAAGAGCAATCATGCTTCGCATTAATGTAAATAGTTCGAGAATACCCTATATTCCTGTGCTGTGCTGCCCAAGTAGCCAACCACCCGCTTTGACGCGAATGCACCACAACGAAAGGGGCGCACAATAGAAACGGTAACAGCAACAGCAACAGGGGCGGGTTACTCCGATTGCGATTGCACAATGGCTCGACTTGACGAAATCATTATTTCGCCTCGACATTTATTGATGCCATAAACTTGAAGATTTATGCGTGCACCCCCTTCGCGGCTCAACCCAGAGCAGTGTGTGTGTGTGTGCGTGCGTGTTGCATACTGCAGGAGGGGCACCGCAGTGCCAATGGCAATTCGCTGGCAATGCTAAGCCCTCGGTAACCGCACGCAGTGAGAGAAACCCACCCGCCCGGAGTCCGGACGCCGACAATGTACATTGATAGCCCCTGTCGGAATGGGCGATGCCAACTGCGATTCACGTCGCTACGTGGCCATGTCAAATTTTTTGGCATATTGCAGCACAGTGGGACGCATTTGCCATACAGATATGTATATATGTACATGTAGATATGTATGTGTGCCATAGTGTTTCATTCGTGCTCGATAAGTCGCATTACGCTCTCGCTCTCGCTCTCCCTGTTCACCCACACACGTGAAAGAGCGTGTTAATTTATTTAAATTGACTACGTGCAAAGTTTACTTGGTTGAGTCTTGTGTCACGCTCCCGAAACCTCTTCCATCAAGGTGCATTCGGGGGTATGAGACTGTCTCAATGTTTGCACAAATTTCACATTTTACTGCGCTCCGTCGACATCGACGTCGCTGTCGTTTTGTCTTCAAATGCAAACCAATTTGCAAACGTCTCCGGAATGTGTGGCTGAGATTTCAACGAACATAGGCGACCCGCCGCAGGCGCTACTATTTTAGAGTCTATGCAAATATGCATATTTTTGGCTAACTACGACTATCTATTAAAAATTAAGAAATTTTCAATAAGTCAACAAATTTTCAATTTCAGGCATTATTATTATCAAGATTAGGTTCTTATGGATTTTTCCAACTAATTGAGATGTAAATAATAGGCTAACGATGGGAATAATTACCCACTAATAGACAGTTACTGATATAATTACACGTAATATTTAGATTTATGGCTAGATAAGTATCAATAGAATTCATTCAGGAAATATATAAATGTGTTAAACAATTAAAAATCCCGGACCGAAAACTATACTGTACATAAAAATATTCTGATTTAAAAAAAAAATAATAATAATGAACAAAAATAATAAATAGCACATGAATAAATTCCATTAGTGTTAGAATTTTTATACCTTAAATTAAACATTTTTGTATAAACAAGAAAATAATAAAATCGATCGTAAATATAAATAAATATAAAATATGAAAAGTATCAAAATGTGATTGATAAATTCATCAAATTCAAAATTATCTTTAATTAAAGAAAGACATATACATGACATACCCGTGGACCTGCTCCATGCATTTGGCTGTAGCGCAGCTGGCAAACGCGCGCGCATAAAAACTCATTTGAAAGAGTGCCACGACGACTCACACACAGCGACTCCGACTGCGACTCCGGCGCTGTGGCTGGACGACGACGTAGAGCGAAGACAACGACAACAGTTTGCGAGGCTGAGAGTTTGAGTAGCCATTGCAGCTGCACCGGGCTGGGCTGGGGTGGTCTGGGCTTTTGGGATTGGGTGCTGGAGCGTGCGTTCAAGTGCGCATTGCCTGTGGGGCGGTATGCATGAGCACAGCTGCTGCTCCATCTACTGCTGCAGTTACCCGTGGGTCTTGCCAACACAATTCGCGTGTCAACAATAAGCGCAATAACTTAAGTTGCATTCAATGGCTGAAGCCGGAACGTTGCACGCAGCCAATCCCTCGCGCTGAAAGCATCCATTTGCCAGGTGCCATCCGGGTACCACCTGCCTGGCTGGGCTTGGGCTGCCAGTCTCCAGCCAGCTAATTAACTGGCAAATGAATTCCAACGACAGCGCCATATCGCCGAGCTGGCTAAACAAACAGTGTCCACTTGTGCTGCTCCAACTCCTGCCAGCATCAGCTTCAGCTCCAATGAAGTGGCGTGCGCTCCGTCACGCTATGCAACTCCAATGCGCCACTTGCCCAGTGGCAGTTTTTCATCTTAAATTATTCATGCCATTGACAAACGGATTCCTCCACAAAAGAAACCCAGTCCCGAAGCAGGAAGAAATAACTTGAGCGTATTTTCATTTAGATTCTTTTAATGCTTTGGTTGTGGTCTATTCCGATTAACAGTGAATGCGGACAATTAATTTGCTTATTGTATTTGTTGATCCACAGCTTTAACAATTGTCTTTCATTTAAAAAATTATCATTTCAATAAATAGAAACCTAAAAATATTTAAATAAATTGAGCAAAATCATAAATTTACAACAATCTAGGTTAGTTAACTTTTTGCAGTGAGTATAATATATATATATATAGTTACATATATATGTATGTGTAAATATATACCAATACATACACATAAATATAGTTAGTTAGGTACATATCGCGTATATACCAATCACAAAACTTTTGATCTACAAATTAAGCAAACTAAGGAATTACACTAAGGAAAAGAAATATATATAATATATAAATTACTAGCTAGATTAAACCATAAATTTTGAATGCGCTTTTGAACCTACATACATATTTGTTGTGACTAGATTTCCGAAACGAAAAAACTAATTGGGCGCAAAGGCCTGCCGGCAGCACCTAAAAGCATGCGAAATGCGCAGCGCCTAAGCTAAGCGATTGTTCTTTAAAAAACTGGCCAACAACAGCAACGCGAAGGATGTGGTTAGAAACACACTGCCCGGTATTGAGCGACGTATTGGCAAATTGGGATCCCGTTCACGCTGAGCAAACAGCTCCACATCCGAATCATAAGTCTCATAATTATTCCAGTTCAAGCACTTCTTGACCGCATAGTCCCAGCGACGATAAAGCAGTTCGCGACCTGCAATTAAAATTATATATTATAGATGCACAAACACCTTCCGCATGCTAGTCCCTTACGATTCTGAGTAGTTGTGGGTGAGAAGACGTCTGTGGGTGGCGCATACATACGCGTCGCATATGGCAGGGAGACCACACGCATAGTTATGCCAGCAGCTATCATAGCACCCAGACCAGCGGGCGATGTTGTCTGCGGCCGTTCGAGCATCCAGCCAATAATGTCCGCCACAAACTGCACCAGATGAATGTCCTCCGCATACTCGCCGCCAAATGTCAAGACCGGCTGCATGCATGACGGGTCCCAGTTGGGCGTATCTCGCTTGAAGGCCTGCAGCACTTCGTAGATCTGGAAGCCAGTCGCTTCGTAGGCAGCCTGTGTAATGTTCTCGGCCGTCGTTTGGCTGGTCAGACCAAGTATAATTCCGCGCGCATCATAGCGCCAGTAGGGCGCGTATAAGCCATGGAAGGCGGGCACAAAGGTGATCTCTGAACGCTTGGCCGCCAGTCCGCACTCCGCATTGAGCATGCTTGAGGAGCAAGAGGAAGAGATCATTGAGCTCTCGCCCAAAAATGTGTTCAGCGATTCGACAACATTGTCATTGGAATTGATTTCGGTATTGATTCGCAGTCCCTGACGCAGCCAATTAACAGTGGATCCCGCATTGGAAATGGCTCCCTCAAGCGTGAAATGCGTATCTGCTGTGGGTCCCAATTTGTGCGCTATGCCAGTTATCAACCCATTCTCCGACTCCACTCTCTGCTGCGCCGTGTTCAACAGTACAAAACAGCTGTCGTCCAGTGTACAAACATTCTGACCGGCCTTGACGCACAGCTGTCCCAGCAGAGCAGCTGGATGCTCGCCCATTACGCCCGCAATGGGCACGCCCATCAGAGCACCCTGAACAATGTAACCGAAGATCTCTGAATTTGAGCGAATGCGCGGCAGTATGCCCATTGGCAGTTTGAAGAATTTACACAGCTTATTGTCCCATTGCTGTGTGGCGACATTCATAAGCGATGTGTAGTGTGCATTGGTCACGTCTGTGGAATGAACGCCCACATCGACGCCACCAGTTAAATTCTATAAATAATAGTTTATATCAGCTGTAAGTTTACATTAGTTTGGACTGCTTACTCACCCATATCAGCCAGGAATCCAGCGTACCAAACAAGCACTGATCCTCCTCAATGGCCTTGCCCACCGCCGGCACATTCTCCAGCAGCCACTTGATCTTCAGAGCGCTAAAACAGCTACTAAGTGGGAGACCACTGCGATAGCGCAAATAGTTCACATTACGCTTGACATTATGAAGGAGTGACTTTAGCAACGCCGTGCTACGGCAGTCGGACCAACCAATGGCATTGTGCAAGGCCTGACCCGTTCGCTTATTCCATAGCACTGTGGTGCCGCGTTGATTGGCAATGCCCACAGCAATGATGTCATGCGGACTGATTTCCAGTATCACCAGGTTTTTATAGGCTGTCTACACGAACATACATACAAGTGTGAAACGATGCAATTAATAATGGTAGGGGTTATATATGGGTGATATAATCGAAAACTTTTGCATTACGCACCTCAATGCACTCTTGCATGTGCTTCCATATCTCTGCGGGATCGTATTCCAGCCAACCGGCATTATGCACTATCTGCCGCAGTTTGAGCTCGTGATAGGCCAGCACTTCTGCATTTTTTGTCGAGTAAATCTATGAAAATAGACATTGAGTCAGCGTGCGTGTGAGCGTTTGCATAGGTATGTGTGTTTGTGTGTGTAATGGATTGTTGTATGTGCGTTTTGTTTTTGGATTTTGGACTCCCTCGCTCTCTCTCTCTCTCTCTTACCAGAAATCGGCAATGGGTGCTGCTCACGTACGCAACGCCAATGAGTGCTCCAAATCTACCATAGCGGCCCTCGTTCATATTTTGCTGCAATTCGTTGCAAACAAGCACGTGCCGTTTTTTCCAAAGCGGGACGCGCGCAATTTATCGTCGCTCACAATGCTGTTGGTACTGAGATTTATTTGTTGTGGTCACCACACGCCTACGCCTTGCTGACACCGACGACCAGCCGCCCCGAAAACAAAAGTCCTTTGTGTGCACAATTAAATATGATGCATAATTTCACGAAATCAAGTGAGAGTTTTAAATAACTCATTGATTGTTATTTAAGCAGCGGTGCACTAGTGTGACCGCACGCGTATAACTACAAAATACTAAAGTCTACTGTCAATCTGAAAATTGAACGAAAATAAACGAAAAATACAAAGTAACGCAAATATTGTATGAAAGCTAGAAATTTGAATTCAAATTAATTTTAAAATCCAATGAATTTATTCAAAAGGTTACAGTGCAAAGAAACAAAGCGAAATTGCTTTTATTTATTTTTGAATTGGACAGAAAAAACTTGTAATCACATGCATACATGTTTATACATATGCACATATATAAATACAAAACTGATAAAAACCTGTTTTTAATTTGTTTACATTTTAGTTTGCTGGAATGCGGACTTATTATTCTTTTATATTAGATCTTTTGCATAGGCTGAGACTACCCATTTTAAAAAGAATACAGGGCATAAAACTGATTAGTAATGCACAACATGCTGAATTCTTCAATATAAGACTAGACTTGCATGAAACGTATAAGAGTGGATCTCCCACTCTTCTGTTAAAGCTGCTTGGAAGTCTCAACAACAATCTTATCTTGTGTTTACGAGCGAGCACTTGATATTTATAAACAACTTGAGGTCTTATATGCCAGTCGTTCTCGGGAAACAGACAAGACGAGTTCGCTTTGATATGGTCTATCCCTGTATTGTGATTATCGCAGTGTTTATACTGCTATACTGGCTACTTAAGATCAATAAAGAATATTATGTATTGGCTTTTTTTGCGCGTCGAGCTCGAGCTACCGATGGACGCTTCGTGGATAACATTGCCCCTACATTGAAGGGCAATACGATCTTTGGAAACGTTTTCGATCTATGTGGAAAAGACGATGGTAATGAAAATCAAATGTTTTTTATGATTGACTTATTAAATAAATGCTTTATTTTAGCGGGAACTTTTAGGTATTATCGTGATGCGGCTCTCGAAATAGGCAAAAGCTATTTGATCTATGCCTTCGGGTCACCCATGTACAATATTATTGATCCTGTTAATGCGGAATTTGTATTGAGTAACACGACCCTCATAACAAAGAGTATAGATTATGACTTCATGCAGCCAGCACTGCATAAAGGATTGCTGACCTCAACAGGTAGTTCCTCCTTAAGATGTCGAAATAAATTAATTAAAATCCTTCATTGAATATTTTTTAGGTAAAAAGTGGCATACGCGACGTAAGATGATAACTCCCACTTTCCAGCATAATGTATTAGTTCAGTTTGAGGAAATCTTTAGGTGAGTTTATTATACATTTATGAATATATAAATATATATTTTCATGTACATACATATATATATTTTTCTATTTCAGGGCGGAAAGTCAAAAGTTTGTAAGGCAATTCGAGCACGAAGAGGAGAGCATTGTCTCACTTACGGAACTTATACCCAGATTTTCACTCAATAGCATTTGTGGTAATACGCAAGGCAATTCTTATCAATAAATAGTCGATGACTTATAATAATTTCATGCTTATAGAGACAGCCATGGGCATCAATCTGGATGATATGACTGAGCGCGGCGATCGTTATCGCGAGAGCATGAAAATGTTTGAGAAATGTTTTGTGAAAACTTTCACCAATCCACTGCATTATTATGGGGCAATCTACAAACTGTTTCCAATCAATGAGAATATCCCATATTTGAAAGTGGTACACGAATTCACCAACGATATTATAGCGAAGCGCCGGATTCTCCTAGAGGAGGAGCTAAATGAAAGACGCTGTCATCAGTTGCCAGACGATGATATGTAAGTGAACTGTTAGTACTGAAATTTATATAGAATTTAATCTGATTCTTACATCCGTTACCTTATACCCAGATACGTTAACATGAAACGGCGCTTTGCCATGCTGGACACACTCATATGTGCCGAGAAGGATGGATTGATCGATCATGCTGGCATATGCGAGGAGGTCAACACACTTATGTTCGGCGGCTTTGATCCCTCGTCTATTGCCTTGATGTTTACCATTTTTAATTTATCGTTATACGAAGATATGCAGGAGCTATGCTATCAAGAGATATCGGAGCATATACATGATCAGAACAATTTCGACATTAATCAGTTGTCAAATCTGAAGTATTTGGAGCGCTTCATAAAGGAAACATTGCGAATATTCCCACCTGTTCCCATTATAGGTCGTCAGACCTCAGAGGAAACTGTACTGCCAAATGGGCTTATTCTGCCTACCGGATCACAGATAATGATGCATGTCTTTGATCTGCATCGAAATCCCAAGTACTGGGATAATCCGAATGTTTTTGATCCTGATCGTTTTCTACCAGAGAACAGCCTAAAGCGACATGCATATTCATATATACCATTTAGTATGGGTCTGCGTAATTGTCTAGGTAAGTAAATAATCTTACAACATTAATAGATATTCAATTGAATATATATTCAATAAAATTATTTGATTTCTGCCCTTAGCTCAACAATACTTTATGATTCTAATAAAAACGCTGCTGTGCTTTATTTTAAAAAAATTCAAGATTTTGCCAGTCACCACTTCGCAAGATCTAGTCTTTCATATGGGATTGACCCTACGCGTTGCAAATAATATCAAAGTTAAATTTGTCTTGCGAAATAAATAATAAACAAATCAACTGAAATATAGATATTTTGTTTTTTCGTTATTTTTTTAAATATGCTGGCAATGAAAATATACTAAAACCGTATTTAAGCAGTTTAGAAAAAAAAAGTTGGCATTTCTGTATTCATAAGCAACGTTGGCAGCACCAGACACCAATGAGCGTGCGCAGAGCGCGTAAAACAAAACTGAAAAAACAGTGAAGCCGAGAAGACATCGCGCACAGAACGGTGTTTTTACAATTACTACGAGAAAATAAATGTAGCCATTGATATCACTGCGCAATTTAGAGTGTTAATCAATGCAAAGAACGTGCGCCACTATAGAGAGCTTAATTCAAATTAAGCCAAACTGCTGCTGCTGCTATTGCAAACATAAACAAATACAAAATCGCCGTGGATATCAAAGCTGTCAAAATACCAACAAAAAGGAAAATGATAAAACGAGAAATGCAGCGATATTATGCAGAACGTGAGACAACTGGGCCCGAATTCGGTAAGAGAGTTCTTTTTTTTATTTGATAACTACAATACACAATTGAAAACAGCAGAATCAACCCCCCAGCGGCATCACGCACACACAACAGTCTTCCCCTAAAACAGAGAAGACGGCCTAAGGGTTGGTTCTGCCACTGTTGTTGTTGTTATTGTTGTTGCTATTTGAGAAGAACGTAGAAAGCGAAATGTACTGCGACACAGATTTTAACGATTTTTCCCAAAAAAACGCACACACACAGATGATCGCCTTATAAAATTGGTTCGCGCCAATCCTGCCATTTACGATGTGAGCCATCCGCATTACCGCCGAAATCCCGTCAGAGTGGACATATGGGATCGTATAGCTAACGAACTTGGCGCTTCATGTAAGTGATTTCCAAATTTACAATATCAAGAGAGAAAAAATTGGGAAATTTCCAATTAATTTTCTTTTAATATTGTAAAATGAGAATATAATAAACCCTTTTTTACCGTATCTACTCCCTATTTAAAAATCAAACTGTGTCTTTTCTATTTAATCAACCCCATTTTTATACTCAAACAGCACGATTTCTGCAAACGAAATGGAAGAACATACGCTACAATTATCTACAAGAGATTAAGGCTCTGGAAACAGGCCAGGTAAATCCGAATGTGCGCAAGCGACGCTTCACAGAGGATCTATCATTTTTACAAAACACAGCACAAACGTACAATGTGAGAAAGGCGCAGGCCTACATAACCCAGACCAATAATAATACAAGTAATAATAATGGTGGTGGGAGCAGCGACAACGACAACGACAGCAACAGTTTTCTCTACCCAGATCCGGAGCATTTGCGAGTTGATCTAACGGAGAACTATGATATCATTGAGCTGGACGATGATAACAGCGAAGATGGCTCGACACATGCGGGTGGTCACAGTGATAACGAGATTGTGCCTGAGCTCATGGTCATGGAGCCCAAGCCCGACGTCAACTTGCAGGAGTCGATGTCTGTCAATGGAAACGGCAGCACCGACAACCACAACGATACGGAAGCCAACTCGCCGGCCTCCTCGCCGCTGCTCATGCCCATGGTGATAATGGGTAATGTCGATGAGGCGTCCCAACAAGACACTAAGTCCCATGGTCATAATGAAGACATCAAGCCGCAATACCACAATCAAAACGTTAAGACCGAACCCCAGTACAGGCAAAACAGCGCGTTGTCCAATGGCGAGGTGACCATAGAACCTATATATAAGGCAGCACTCACGCGACGCAGTGCACCCGGCAAGGACATTATGGCTAATGCGGCAAAGCGGAAAGCCATGGCTGCTCCTGTACCCCGATTAGCGCCAATCAATGATCCCATTGAGCTCTACTGCCTATCACTGGTGGACACGCTACGCAGCATGCCCAGATCGGAGCGCGAGCGAGTCAAGTTCGAATTTGCTAACATTCTAAAGGACGCTAAGTACAAGGACGAGGCCTAATCTTAATTACAAATCTGTTTCTCTGGGTATTTACGCATACGAACAATTCTAAGTCACATTAAATGTATAATTTTTACATAATATGCAAATTATATAGAATTTTCTAAGACGCTAATTAGACTAAGTTTTCTATTTAATTTAGATTTTATTATTAAAACGATGTTGTATGTTTTTCATATCTATTCAGTTGTATCAACAAAACAAAATAAATTATACGTACGCATTCTAAAATTATTAACAAAACTAATAATTCTTTTATTTTCGACCTAAAGATAACGATTGCTTCAGACTGAAGATGGATCGAAATTTGTTACCAGTTTTTCTCTCAAGGGTTCCAGTCTCCCTTACTCCCATCGCACAGCCAACTTAGAGAGTTAAAAATAAGAATAAAACAAATGGTTTTAGTTTTGTTTGCAGCTCAAACGCTTTCAAAATTTATTTGTATTTCGCATAAGTAGTATTTTTAAGGTATAGTGTATATATTGTGATCGAAACGTTTTAGATACTAATGTTTTTGTATACACTGTCTATTAACTATGTTTTTTTTTTTTTTATATATATATAACTGATGTTCATGCAAAATCCCGACTATTATATGTATATAATCAATATGTGTATGTATTAATTCGATCAAATTAAAACTATTACTCGTTTTCACTTTCGTCAATATAAAATCTAGGTAAACAACGTTTTTAGTCTTGCAAAATCGAATTACATCTAAAAATAATTTTGCAAAACGAAGGGTTAGCTCCAGAAAATCATAGGATCTCTATATATTTTATATATAGGGCGTAAGGCATATCAACAGTAAGATTAATAAATAGTCATGTTAGTTTTCTTCCAAAATAAAAACCATTGAAAACTATTTTAAAAAAAGAACTAAAAATAAAACTCTTAACTTTAAGTTAAATTTATATATAAATATATATAGATATAAACATATATATATTTATATATATATTTATTTACGTTATATATACATTCATATATATATAACTGTGTTTGTATGAAATTATAATATTGTAAAAACAATTTGTTCGCCCATGTTCTGTTTGAGCTGCTGCTATGACTAAGTCTTATTATCTAGAGCTATCTACGAATCGTGGCGCGGTGTATTCAGGACAGAGCTCTGAGTCAGCAGTTCACGTCCATTGGTTGCATCCTGCCCCGGTTTGTTGGTATCATCTGTGTCCAAAATGTCAGAGAGATCATACATATTGGGCTGATATGCCATTAGCTCAGAGCCGCTATTCGCTGTAAATTTCACAAATTTAATTTGACATAATGTAAAACATTAAATATTATGATTGTTTACATACCTTTCTTGTCACAAGTCATGTTGTCATTCAAAAAGGACAGGCCATAGTTATCCATCACATCTGAGTCATTGAAAAGCTGTAAGCGAAAAGCAAAAATAAATAAAATTTGGTTCAATTGTTCTCTAATTGTTTGATCAATTATTTAAAAGCGCGGGCGCAAATCAAAACTAGATAGACGCACCGCAGAGACCTTCAGTAGCAGCTCCTCGTCGGACAGCTGCAATGCGGGATTCCTGGCAGCAACACCTTTCGGCGCAGACTGAATGTTCACATAGAATAGAATATATATATTATGTTATGAATTGACTGATAAGACGGACACACGGACACAGCTCAACAAAAAGCTACAACTAAAAAGCTACTTTCGTCGGAGTGATACTTACGCCCTTTAGCATATTCTGATCAATGGAAACACCCTCGCCGCGCAGTAGATCTTTCAGGGTTTCAAGCTCATCTTGTAGGCTATCCAAGTGACCGGAGACTTCCTCCCTATAGGACGATATTATCGTTAGTTACCGATTCATTATTGGTTTAGGCTTAGTAACTTACACTGCAGGTATTCGAGAATCGTTACCATTATCGCCAGTGTACTTGGTAACTGCCATTGCTTGATGCGGTTGCAACTGTTGTTGGTCTTGTTGGTCATTATTATTGTCCTTGGCAGCTGCGGCCGCTTTTGAAGTCGAGGCCAAATTGGCATCAGCTACCAAAGGATTATCAGGGCTACTGTTGGTCAGGTCAAAGGTGATCGGCATATCGGCAAACTTTCCACTATTTACAGTATTACGCCCAAACTGTTGTTGTTGATCCAGTTTGGCAGATTGCTCATCCATGCCAGCGGAGGACATCAAGGAGTCATCCTATAAAGCCATTATTCATTTAGTCTGTCAATCATTTTTGTTTTTTTTTTTTAACCTACCTCAAATATATTTGTTGGCATATCGTTGCTAATAAAGTTCACATTGTAGAGATCCGCATCATTCGAATCAGGTTCTAGCAAGGAAGGCATACTCGCAGCCACACCCCTTGCCTCCGGCTCTGTCTTGACCAGCACCGCTTGGGGCATATTCACCTGTGACTCGTTTTGCCCATTACGTGTGCGTGAGGATTTTGGAGACATATCCAAATCAACCTGGCCCAGCATATCTAAATTACGGCGCAGTTTGTTCTTCTCCTTAAGCTGCTGACGCTTGCGCGCCTCTTGCTCCCGCACCATGGGCGTGGTGAGCACATTTAACTGCTCATCGCTATTGTAGAGACTATTGGGACTGGGCTGAAATTGTTGCTCCTGCACATGAGTTTCGGGTGCCTCTGTGACGGTGTAGAGCACTTGTTGGCCACCCGGAGAGCAGGGGACGTTGGTTGTACCGTCACCGCTATTCAATAGCTGAGCGGTAATAAAATCTTCGGCGCTCTGATTCGAGTAGTCATAATTTTGAGAGCTGGCAATGCTAGCATTAGAGCGAGGCCGCTCCATAGCTTGCGGTGAGACGCTCTCTCCTTCATACTGCTTGGAATAGGGACTGTTCGGGTTCATGACCTCGCCAAGCAGCTCCTCGCCCAACTCGTGGATAACGGGGCCGCCGCCTTCGCTCTCCGACTCGCTCGCGTTACGCTTGCGAGCATTCTCCGGTGTATCGTTGATCATCAGCTGCATGTGACGCTTCACACCGGACATGTTACGCGATGGCTGTACTATCGAGATCAGAAACTGTATCAGCTTATTGACGATCTGCTGCTGCTTGGCATGCTTCTGGCGTAGCGAGGCTATTTCGCGCCAGAGAGCTTCGTTCTCCTGTTTCATCACCGAGAAACGCGAGTCCAAGTTATCCTGACGGCCTCGCATAGCCTTCACATCGCTTAGCACTTTCGACACAGTCTCCTGCTTCAGCACGCTCTTCTCATCCACGGTCTTGGTATTGGATATCTTGCGCTTGATGTGGTCCAGCAGATAGGGATAATTGCGCTTGAAGCACGGATGCGAAAACTCAATCTCATCCCGATCGAAACGCAGTCCGCCATTCTCAATCGAGGTGATCTTATGAAAGCCATCTGTAATTTATAATAAATAATTAGTTTACTGTCGAGAGCTAGTCAATTAAGCCAGAATTGTTAACTTACACATATTCAATTGACGTATGAAGCTAGCCATGTTGTTATGCTTGTAGTTCAATGGCAGCAACTCACGAGCGAATTGGGCCTGATTTCTAATAATGAAACTGCGTCCATCCTGATATAAAAATATAATACAAAAGAGATAAGATTATAAAAATTATGAAAAATTGTAAATCACAAGCATATATCTATGTATGTATATGTGCTGTATGACAAAAATTTCGTTTACTGAACCTTAAGCTTGAAATATATTTTAAAAAATAAATGGTTAAATAGTTAATGAAAGATAATGTCTAAGCGATAAATATATTGGATGAAAACAAAATAAATTTAACTAAATCAGATTCGAATTTTTATAATCCGCTAATAATCAAAACTAATTAATTTAATAATAAGAGTTGAATAAGAATCCGAATTAGGCTATGCAATTTACTTATTTATAGCTTTGATAAACACAAATTATTGGCTTACAAAATTAGGAGTTCATATTCCCTATCAGACATTAAAACACACTTATGCGCTGATAAGGTTGCCAAAATAAAAAAAAAATTACAACAGGCAAAATATTTATCTAATTATAAAGCCACACACACGAAAAGCGTGTGAAATATGGCAAACAAAAATGGAAAAAGAGCTTGCTTATCTCGGCAAACACTTGGCGAAAGCAAGCCCAAAACAGAATGAGAAGCACTCAGGGCAGAAAAACAAAATTGAATTGAGTTGCGACAGATAGATGAACGGACGGACGGACGGAAGGGGAGAGACAAATGGAAAATTTTCAGAGATGCATTGGATAGAGGGCACGCACGTACGCACGGCCAAACAGCCTATGCAAATTGACAACAATAAAAGTAGCATACAAAAAGAAAAAAAAGAAGAGAGCAATCCTCTTTCATACGTGCGAGCGAGCATACTGACAACAACAACATCAACGAATGTGCAGACAAACGATGACGTAGTGAAAGTCGAAACAGAATTAAATCACCTGCATTGGTGTTGTTGTTGCTATGTCAAATGAAAAAAAAAAAAGATGTAAATAAACAATATGGCGGCCTACCTTGCTCCAACAAATTAAATTATTTGTATCGCTATCCTCAACCAGACGCCAGAGTTTGGCCAAAAAGGCTGGCACTCCGCTGCCTGTTTCTCCAACCGTATGCATGTTGCGACGTGGGCGCTGCTGCTGCTGCTGGTCCTCCTCGTCCTCCTCTTCTTCCGTTGATTCGTGCTTTAGTTGCACGGCCTTAAGGCTTGCACGCGTTTTGGACATATAAAACGTCAATCAGAACTGCTTTACGAAATTTGAAAATTGCAGAAAGAAAAAAACTGTATCAATGAATACGAAATTTTACTGTTGCCACAGTTCATTCCACATCCAGTCACCATATATTTTCTCATATGTGTATGTGTATGTTACCTACCGCAATACTACTTTACAGCTGTTTTCTTGATTTATATGCGTTTTATGAGTGGAAATAAAATGTTTTTCACTTAGTTTACACTTTCTTCTTGTTTAATTTTTCAATCACTTTTCACAATTCGGTTTTTTATATATGTTTTTTAACACTTTTATGCACAGCGTAATTGTTGAACTTCACGAATAAAATAATTTTCTTCCTCTGCACTGTCTATCGCAGTCGGTCTCGATGCTGTCGAGCAAAAACCTATCGAAGACAACGCTGCAGCTATTTATATACTTTTTGAAAGTATCGAGTACTTGCTGGTATATTCTAGTAACAGACAAAAATACAAATGATGCAATTTAAAAATAAATTGCGTTGATCAAATTGTTTTGCATCGTACAAATATTAATAGTGTGATTGATAATAATTTATTATTTTAATTCGCTGAAGGGCCCCAATTAAAATGCATTTTCCAACACTGTTCAGTTACACAGGTCATTTGCTAACACTGTGCATCTGCTGAAAAATGGCTGACACTTTTAATTGCCGAATCAAGTGATTGTTTTAGTGTATTTTGTTTGCTATAATGCTAAAATATGCACAAAATTACTTAAATATTATTAACGAATGTAATTTAATGCTACACTAATTTAATATATGTGTTGAAACACAATAAAAGGTATGTAAATGTAGGTTTTAAAATGCGGCTCGTCGTGCACGGCTGCGTGAGAAAAAAACGTAGGTAAGAAGTAGAATACAAAAGGGCCCGCAAACGGTTTCAGTGTTCTCTTTCTCCGTATGATTATGTGTGTGTGTGTGTGTTCGTGTGTCTCTGTTTGTAGATGTGTGTGAGCAGCAACAAATTGCTTGAAAAAAGGCGCCAGTTTAGTGTTGCCGCAGAAATAACAATTTATGAAACAGAATTTAATAAATCTTTCTTTTTTATTTTATTCTTTTGTATGTTATAGAAAAGACTGCGCACAAAGTAACTGCACAATAAAGCTATCCAAATGATGAACAACCATTTTCATTTGCAAGCACATGACCACGGCAGCGCGTCGTCAAATGTCGCGCCGCAATTTGCTGGCGCTGTCGCTGCGCCAACAACCACATACAGTTATTTAGCACAACCATCAGCCGCGGTGCCAAGTCCCCAGCAATGGTTGACCTATCAAATATTGCCGCCCCCACCGCCGACACTTGCGACAAATACAGTTGGCCAACTACCGCCGACACTAGGTGGCCCGAAGCGATATTATACAAATGCGACAACAACAACGGCAGCAGCAACGCATCCGAATAGCATTCAAATAACCAACAACTATGCGCAGCAGACGCAGCCGCAGTCGGGTTCCTTTAAGACGAATAACATCAACAATATACGCATTATAAGCACAGCACCCAATGTTTATAGTCTTAATAAAACCGCAGATCAATTAAATCAGCTATATGCAACGCCCACATCGTCAACTGCCGTTACTCCTGCCACGGAACTGTATGCCCCAGTTGGTGCATACTATGCAGCCCCACCAAATCTACAGCCCAAACTGCAACCACCGCCGCTGGTGCCAGTTAGCAACAACAATAACACTAATCACAACAACAACAATAATGTTGCCCTCAGCAATGTCACAAATAGTGCAGCACCTTCGTCGACCGTTGTGCTGGATCGCATTAACATATGCATCAATAATCACTACACAGAACCAAACCTCTGCCAGCCTTCGCCCATTATACCCGCTATACAGCACAAAGCGGTTATGCCGATCATTGATAGCAGCACAGCTGACAGTAGTTGCAGCAGCAGCAGCAGCTGCTCGACGGGTCGCAGCAGCAGTGCGGCCACATCTGCTGCTGTCATAGTCATAGACGAGCCGGACTCCACAACAACAACGCCCCATACTCCACCCACAACACCAGAGACTCTAAGCTCGCCCATTAAATCACCCGGCAGCAGTAATAGCTGCGTGCTCTTGCCAACGACTGTACTGAAGCAGAGCTTCACCACAGTCACACAGAGCATTGAGGAGGAGGCTGTTGAAATATCAGCGGCGGCTGCTGCACCTCCCACCCCACCCACACCACCACCACCAGCAGCACTAGCACATAGTCCCCCTCCGATCACATATGCGCTACAGGAGGATGTGTTCATAAAATGCAACGATGGACGCTTCTATTTGGGCACCATAATAGCACAATCTGATGATCAGTATCTGGTGCGTTTCGACGACAAGTCGGAGCAATGGTGCGAGGTGGAGAAACTTCGCAAATTGGGTAACGAACCGAGCACAGGCGGCACAGCCGCCAGCCAAAACGGACCAATGTGCGTCGCCTGCAAGCGGGCGCAGCACGAGGATGTTGTCGAAATTTGCGAACGTTGTGGCCGTGGCTATCATCGTGGCTGCACCACCGAAATAGCCAGTGGCGTCTGGTGCTGCAAGCGTTGCGCAAAACCCATGAAAATGCAACCAGCTCTCGAGACCAACAAACCGCCCGGCATTTGTCGCCAGCTGCCCTATCATGTAAGTTCACTGTTCATCGAAATAAATGCAAGAGGTATACGAGGACTCATGCATTATTCATTGTTATTTGTAGGCGGACAAGCTGAGCTGGGATGAGAAGCACCGCGTGAATGAGGAGCAAATCTATTGCTATTGCGGCAAGCCTGGAAAATTCGATCACAATATGTTGCAATGCTGCAAGTGCAAGAACTGGTTTCACACCCAATGTATGCAGAACTTTAAGCGCAAGCTGCTGCGCGGCGATATGTAAGTGTGTCAGGTTGATTTACCCAATGAATCAGGGTCATGTGGATTATATACGGGAATGTATATATATATTGGTATACATTGTGTATTGTAAAAGCCATCTTGGTATCAAGATATATTTAGTTAAATTTGAAAGTATTTTATGTGTCTGAGGAATCTATTAACGTATTTACTTATAATTTAAAATAAGAAAAAACGGTTCATATACATGGTAAAAAATATATGAAATTTAACCGCAAGCTGTTGCGCGGCGGTAACTGTTGTTAAAGTAATGACATGTCTATATGTATGTACACATATCTTAAATATGAAGAAGAAGAATTTATTATTATTCATTATATAGAGATGTTTTTAGATCATTATTATTAGAAGTCAAATTGAATTTAATGATAACTAATCCAATTATTCTTGTATTTCAACTTCACAGCTTCTTTGTATTCTGCTGCACTGTGTGCAACAATGGCGTTGAATTCATTCGTCGCCTTCAAATCGATTGGGTGGACATGCTGCACATAACGCTCTACAATTTGCGCAAGCATCAGCATCAGAAGTATCATCATTTGCTAAAAGACATTTGGCCGTTTATACTGGAGCAGCGACATCAGCTGCCCATTTGCGAGGAGTGGCGCCAGTTGCCGGAGACAACGCTAATGGAGCGAATTAAGCAGACGCTGAAGGAGTATTCGGATCGATTTATATGTGGACGGGAGTTCAAGCGTGCGCCTGCCTACTACGCACTGCGACACAGCGGACCGCCATTGACGCCGCGTGTATTTCTGCAGCCAGACGATGTACTATGCGATGAACTGTTGGTTAACAAATTTAAGTTGCTTTTGATGCCAGAGGAAGGCCTGGAGACCAGTCAAGGGCAGTCGAACGCAGTTAAAGAGAGCGCGAACACCAAAACTTCGGTGGCCAAAGATGTGTACGAGTTTCATACGGACGATGATGAGGAGGAAGCAGTCGAGGCTGAGGCGGAAGTCGACACCAGCGAAGATGAGATACCCATCAAGCAGATTATCGAGAAGGTCAAAAAGCAGAATAAGCAACAGCAGCAGCAGAAAGAGCAGCCAGTGACATCGAACGAAGATCTGCAGGTAGATTCTAAATAATTCATTAAATTTATAAATAAATCACTAATAACATTTTGCCAGCAGATAAACAAGTCGGGCAAGCGCACGCCTGATCTGGCAGATGATAATGCCAACGATGGCGATCCGAGCAAAATGCAGCAAATGGGGCCCGCTCCACCACAGCTGGATTCCACTGCCAACAATAATGGCATTAGCAACAGCAACGGCAATAGCCGCAAACGCAAGGCATTCCGCTTGTCGAAACGTTACGACAACAGCCGCCACTGTGATCTCTCTTCAGATGAGAATTCGAGCAGCAGCCGTGGCACCAGCTCGCTGGATCTCATTATACCGCCGCCGGCAAATTTTCTGGGTCGCAATAATCCCTTCTTAATGGCAACGCCCAAGAAGTCGACACAGCAACGTGTCGGTGCTGGTGCCGCTGGAGTGGCGGGCATCATCAATAGCATTTTTAAGCTAAAGAACGTGAAGCAGTTGAGCAGCAGTGAGCTGGCCAAGGCAACGGCTGCCGCACAGCAGCCACGAATGGTGCGTACCATTAAGCGAAGACTGAGTGCCAAAGATATTACCATTGGGCCGAATCAGGAGGTGCGCAGGCGGCGCACTCGTCGTCTGACCACGGCCATTGAGGTGAGTGTACATATTAATTTAATGATTAAAAATTATAGCTAAAATTATTATATCTATTTTTCTCGACAGGTGATCAACACGACTACAATAAATCCCATACCCAGCCACTACTTTCCCATATATGCCAAAGATTTGCAGCCACCGGCCCCACTGCTGCCACCAGAGAAGCCCAGCCATGGCCGTTTGCTGCGCCAGCGACCCCAAAAATCTCGATGCGGCACACCGACAGACAGTCGACGCAATTCCACCAGCTCCACAGTAACCAATGGCAGCAGCAGCACCAGCAGCGGTGGAGGCGGGGCACCCGGTGCCAATGGGCATTCAATGCTTGATCTAAAGCAGTCTGTGAACAGATATTTCGGTGGAGCCATGAATCGGATCGATGCCGGCGAATCGTTTGCCATACGCGCCAAACGCCGCATGAGCGATGGCCAGGTGCAATATCTGGTTGAATGGGGAAGTGATTCGGCGACTGCTGCTGCTGCTGCCGTTGCCCTCACAAACGGAATCTAAGCATTTGGCACCTGATGCTGACAACTGATAACTGATTACGGATTACTTATTATCTTATTATTTTTCATTGATGGTATTTTTAGTTATGGCTTAAGCCGAAAATTGCTGCCAGGTTTTTAGGCCCAATTTTGTTTTGTTAATCTTAAAAAAAATGAAAAAACGCCACTGCCAAAATAGCAAAATGTTTTTGGCATTTAACAAAAAAATGCAACTGAATACAGGTTTTAATAGTGCAATGGCAGTATATATTGTTGAAATAGTTTAAAATGTAACTGAAACATAATTTTCTTTGTATATCGAAATTTGGCACTTGAAAGTATTACAACATTAAACTGAAGCTATTTGTTTAAATTTTTTGCTGAACATGGGTAAACATATTCAAGTATAGAAATACATGCATATTATTAATTGAAAGAATTAAAAGAATGTGTAGAATTAAGTTTCAGTTCAGTTCCAATTATTTGATAGCTATTACTACATACATATAACAAAATATATATATTTTTGAAATATATATGTGCTGTACTTGATCTAAAAACGTAAACTTAATGAGAAACAAACAAAAAATTACACAAATTTCTAATCATGTTATGCATACAAAAATATTCGAGGTATACTACATATAATTTAATCGAGGTAAAAATTAAATACAAATTAGGCATAATTAAATGTACCCATAGATTAGACCTAATTCAATAATAATGGATAAATACAATTTAATTTTTAGTATTATGAAAATACACACAAGAAATCAAAATCGAGTTGAACGGAAAACAAAATCTCATGAATTTGCATTATAAACAAGAAGGAAACAAAATATACAATCACACTTAAGCATTATTCTATATGTGTAAACAAGTTTTAAATAAATGTGTATACAATAAGTGCATTGGTATAATTTGAATGAGTTTTTATGGCTCGGCTCAGTAAACACTTTTCATAAAATGATAGAAGCAAAGTGTACTATGCATATCAATTTCCATTAAGTAAATAAACATCCGATAGAATACGAAGCTGACTCAACGAAAGAGAGTTAACGAATATACCAATGAATATGTATGTATGCATGTATGTGTGCACATATGCGTGTATTTGTGCATATGTATATGAGTGTGCGACTGTTTTTCGAAAAGTATGATAACTGTAAACGAAGTAGGCGATGCAGGCATCGAAAAAATGTTACCACATTAGCTGAGCTCGTTGTCAGTCTGCCTGCCACCTCATTAGGAGACACACTAAGAAATTAAAAAAATAGGTTTATTAGCCGAAAAAAAAACTCAAAAAAATATTAAACAATTGGTTCGATGCAGTCTTTTGTTCGGTTTGTTTGAGTGTTGTTTATTTCGTATAAAATACAAAAAACCAAAAAAATTTTATTCTGTTTGTGTGTATTCTAAAAAACAACAAAAAAAATATAAAATTAAGGAAACCCTTTTGTCTTTTGAGGCGTACCTAAAAACCGCGCACCGAGGCACTTCCCGTTGCATGACGGCGTCTGAGCTTTGGTAAGTAAGAAAAATTAAATTGCAGACATGCATATGTATGTATGTACATATTACACATTATTGTATGTATAAATATTTAAGAGCTTGTGGTCTGTCAGGCCTCCATAACTATTGCGGTAATATTAATAATTAATAACCAATAATACGCAATCAGTTTTTCCTTAAAATTGGGTATGTTTATTATAAATCAGATTTTTCTTTGCCGCTAATTAAAAGTTCGCTTCTTCTGAGGGAAACAAAATTTTTGTTTTCGCATAAAAACTGTCAATATGCATAAATATCTGAAAGCTTCTGGTCTGTGAGCCCTCCATAACTATTACGGTAATAATAATTCATTTCATTTTTACTTGTCATACATATATTAAAATTGGTATATTTATTGTAAAAAATTAGATTTTTCTTTGCCGCTAATGAAAAATTCGCATTTGCCATTAACAAAATATTTTATTTTCTGACATGAAAATTTGTAATTGTAAATGTAGGTTTTTCGCATGACAGTTGTCAGATTTCAAAATGAGCGAATTGCGGGGAAACATGATAAAAAAAAATTAACATTGAATTGTAGAGTCAGTGTTGGTTAATATCGAAATAACATTTGACAGTCACTAAAACCACAGACTTATCGATAAGCGAGTGTCAAATGCAACGAGCTGTTTTCTCGTTCTAGTAAGTGAATGCTGGAATTGGCGAGTCGAGTAGAGTCCGTTTAAGTGAGCGGTCGTGGTTTCGCTTAGCACACGACTTATCACATATTTTTTGTGAAGAAAAAAAAAAAATCTTAAAAAATAAAAAAAAAAATTAAAAAATATAAAAAGCAACAAAAAAATTGTAAAAAGTAGCAAAAAATTCGAGCAAGTGCTGAAAACGTAAGTACAAATACTACTGTAAAATGCCCAATGCAAAGCAAAATTAAAATTTTCTTGTGAAATGTGATTTGTGTGCCACGCAAGATGGCGACGTAAGCTATCGTCCAAACAGAGCGCAGTAAATTGCTAAAGAAAACGAACAAAGGCCCAGCCCACTGTATGATTTTGCATATTAAGTTGACTACAAAAGATTTTGTATGTAATATGGAGTAAATTTAATAATTCTAATGCGGGCTTAGCGTTTCTGTGTTCGTGTATATACGTTTGTGTGCGTATGCATGTGGAAATTTTCCAACATGCTTTCTGTCTGTTCGTATTGGGCTGTGAAAGAAGGAAACGGCAACAACAAAGCACATGCCTATGCCGCCGCGCAGTGTTGCCATGTCGACTAATCGACCGCCGTTCAACTGTCACATGCGTCAGTATTGCCATAGAGACACGCACACACACAAAAAAAGAATAGCAGAGAGCGAGAATCACGCCGCTTAAGTTTTGCATTTATAAAATTAGTTTTTGCAACTTTTTTTGTTTGCCTGTCAAAAAGACGTTTCCTGCGAAAGCTTTGTCAAAGCTCTGCTCGTGCATCTACTCATAATTTGTAATAATCGATCTACAGCCAAAATATATGTTTATTAATACCAGGAGGACCTAATCATCAAAAATGGCTTCTTTATACGTGGGTGACTTACACCAGGACATCAACGAAGCGGGACTATTTGAGAAATTCTCCTCTGCTGGTCCAGTTCTGTCCATTCGTGTCTGCCGCGACGTTGTTACCCGTCGCTCATTGGGCTATGCCTACGTGAACTTCCAGCAGCCAGCCGATGGTGAGTAATCATTAATTATACATTTGTAATTGTAATACAAATACATATAAACGTTGCCAAATAGGGACTTCACAATGACAGCAGTAAGAAAAACACGTGTGCAATTTTCTTGTACGCTTACACAGACACAGCAAAAGTGCCATCATACTTTTCTATGTGTGTGTATGTGTGAATTCCAGTTTTTGTGTCTGAAAGTGAAAGAGCAAACAAAAAGGAGAAGAAAAACAGCTGGTCCTCAGTGACTAGTCATCACAGAACTAGAAGTTTCTTTACAGATTGCAATTTATATGCATATTTATTATAATTTTTTTCTACAATGGCTTATCACATACACCGCGCCCTCTTTTGTTCTGTTTCCGTCTCGCAATGGCGTCGGTTTTGCCTTGCAACTATTGTTTCCAAGAGCTGTTGGCAGAGATTGCATGTGTGTGTGTGTGTGAGTGTGTTTGTATGAGAGAGAGCATGCTTATTTCATGTGTGCGTGTCTCCATAAACATGTGTTTATTGTTTATTTAACTTTTTGAGAAACTAGCTAAGAAGCTTTTTTATCGATCTATTTATAGGTTATATATGATTAGCAAATATTTGCACGTTTTTACATTAAAGTTTGAATGTCGCGTTGGCAGCATTTTAAGCTTTCATTTCGCACATCCAAAAGTAAGTGAAACGTCTTTTTGTTTTGCTTTCACTTTTTATATAAAACACAAGGCCGTCGTCACCGTGTAATACCAGTGTTGTGCATTCATTCATTAACACGTGTAAATTCTTGGCATGCCTAAGTCCAGCAGATCAAGACGACATTGAACCATGTTGCTCAGTTTTTGTTTTTACCTACAAAACGAAAACAAACTTAAACTTTCACCACTACAGAAACTACGCTCAGCTCAGCTATTGTATTGTTGATCTCTCTGCCAAAAGGTCGTTTACATTTTCAGTTTTATTGAATTAAGGCACACCGTCCCTGGTTTGTGTGTGTGTGTGTGTGTGTGTGAAAGCGTAGTCATCGCATCGTCGCATTCCGCTAAGTTTACTGAACTGTCTGCGTCTGTTATGAATCGCTTGCAATTCCGGAATTTCTATTTCTCTTCGAAGTTAGGTTAGGTTGAGTTAGGCAACTTATACCCATTGGTTGGTCAGATAATCCCATTTTGAGCCAGCTAAGATTCAAAGTTGCTAAATTAATTTGCGTGACTTACCATGTAAATAAGTCATTAACTCTTATTTACAGAAGTAGAAGCGTTACACTATTAATTGAGATATTAGGCATTGATCAAATTTTGCAGCTTATACCCATTGGTTGGTCAGATAATCCCATTTTGAGCCAGCTAAGATTCAAAGTTGCTAAATTAATTTGCGTGACTTACCATGTAAATAAGTCATTAACTCTTATTTACAGAAGTAGAAGCGTTACACTATTAATTGAGATATCAGGCATTGATCAAATTTTGCAACTTATACCCATTGGTTGATCAAAATTATTCCTTTTTGAGACAATTAAGATTCAAAGTTGCTAAATTAATTTGCGTGACTTACCATATAAATGAGTTATTGATTCTTATTTATAAAATTATAAGCGTTACACTTAACTAGATAAAAATATAATTACTATTAAATATGAGAAGTTACACCCATTGGTTGATCAAAATTGTTCCACAATTAAGATACAATGTTTCCAAATCAAATAAGACAACTTACCATGTAAATGGCTACAATTGTCATTTGCAAAAGCAGAAGCGTTACAGATTTCAATTACTACATTGCCCATTTGCCCATTAAAATTAGATATATTTATATGTATATTTATAATTTTATATTTACCTTATGTGCAATATTTATTTATCTATATTGTTTCCAAGAACATATTCGAATTTCATCATATTCGTCCGGTCGTTTTTCATATTTTACAGCTGAGCGTGCTCTGGATACAATGAATTTTGATTTGATTCGCGACAAGCCCATACGCATTATGTGGTCGCAGCGCGATCCTTCATTGCGTCGGTCCGGAGTTGGCAACGTTTTTATCAAGAACCTTGATAAGGCAATTGATAACAAGGCTATCTATGACACTTTCTCCGCCTTTGGTAACATTTTGAGCTGCAAAGTTGCCACCGATGAGAAGGGCACTTCCAAGGGCTATGGCTTTGTGCATTTTGAGACAGAGGAGGCTGCCAATACATCTATCGATAAGGTGAACGGCATGTTGCTCAACGGCAAAAAGGTCTACGTCGGTAAATTCATTCCACGCAAGGAGCGCGAGAAGGAGCTGGGCGAGAAGGCCAAGCTTTTCACAAATGTCTACGTTAAGAACTTCACTGAGGACTTCGATGATGAGAAGCTTAAGGAATTCTTTGAGCCATACGGCAAGATTACCAGCTACAAAGTATGTTGACAGAATGCGTCACACCAAACTAAAACCATTATTTTATTAAAATTTGTATTGATTTGCAGGTCATGTCCAAGGAAGATGGCAAGAGCAAGGGCTTCGGATTCGTGGCCTATGAAACAACAGAAGCTGCTGAGGCCGCTGTGCAGGCGCTCAATGGCAAGGATATGGGCGATGGCAAAACTTTGTATGTTGCCCGTGCCCAAAAGAAGGCCGAGCGTCAGCAGGAACTGAAGCGCAAGTTCGAGGAGCTAAAGAAGAAGCGTCACGAGTCCGTGTTCGGCGTCAACTTGTACGTTAAGAATCTGGACGATTCCATTGATGATGAGCGTCTGCGCAAGGAGTTCTCGCTGTATGGAACCATCACATCAGCAAAGGTCATGACCGACGAGGAGGGCCGCTCCAAAGGCTTTGGATTTGTTTGCTTCATCTCGCCCAATGAGGCCACTTGTGCCGTGACTGAACTAAATGGCCGTGTGTTGGGCAGCAAGCCCCTATACGTGGCCCTGGCCCAACGCAAGGAGGAGCGTAAGGCGCACCTTGCCTCACAGTACATGCGTCACATGACTGGCATGCGTATGCAGCAGTTGGGACAGTTGTTCCCGCCAAACACTGCTGGCGGCTTCTTTGTGCCTACAATGACGCCCAGCCAGCGTTTCTTTGGCCCACAGATTACCAATCCGATGCGCAGTGCGCCACGCTGGGCCCAGCAACAGATGCGCCCCGCTACAGCTGTGCAGAGTGTACAGGCCGGTGCCGCATCCGCTGCTGGCGCTGCCGCTGTCGGTGGCTTCCAGGGTGCAGCAGGAGCTGTGCCCACTCAGTTCCGTCAGTCCGGAGCCGGTGCCCGTGGCGCCCAGCCCCAAGTGCAGGGCACACACGCCGCTGCCGCCGCCGCCGCTGCGGCCAATAACATGCGCAGCTCCGGTGCTCGCGCCATTACAGGCCAACAGTCAGTGGCTGCTCCGAACATGCAGATCGCCGGCGCTCAGATTGCTGGCGGTGCTCAGCAGCGTGCTGCTAGCTACAAGTACACCTCGAACATGCGTAACCCTCCAGTACAACAGATGCAACAGGCGCAGCCGTTGCCATCGCAGTTGCAGGGCAAAAGTAATTACGCACACTTGATTACAACATCTTGGTAATATATTGTAATAATACTATTTTTTCTCTTTTTGTAGACCAAGAGAAGCTCATTGCCTCATTGTTGGCTAACGCCAAGCCCCAAGAACAGAAACAAATTTTGGGCGAACGTCTGTATCCAATGATTGAGCGCATGCATGCCACATTGGCTGGCAAAATCACTGGCATGTTGCTGGAAATTGAGAACTCTGAGCTTTTGCACATGCTGGAGGATCAGGAGGCACTCAAGGCCAAGGTGGAGGAGGCTGTCGCTGTGCTCCAGGTGCACCGTGTCACCGAGCCAGCTAACTAAGCTCGAAAAACAAAGCGGATTAAAATTTTTACAAATCACTCGACACCCAAAAATGTAAGTTAATCATGATTGTTTGAATGTTTATATATTTATCCATGATTTCTTTGATCTCCTTTTACAGTTTTTTTCCAACATTTACTTTCAATTCACACAAACTGAAAAAAAATAAATAAAACAGGAACACAAAATCTATAAAAAAAAAAAAAACAAAGGAACAAGGATTCGCTTATGGATGCTCAAGCAAAGAAAAAACGCAGCGAATAACACAACAACAAAAACAAGATGAACAACAAACTTGAATGGCTAATGAATAAGAGAGAAACCGAGTATCTATTCAATACCGATAGGGCAACGACAAATAATATCAATTTCAATCATTTAATTTCGAACGCATTTAACGCAAGAACACATCGCAGAGGGAATCAGCTACCTGCTTACAACAAGAAAACATGCAACAGGCGCAGATGTTTTTTACATATATATATACATATATATTTTTCATTCTTTTGGATTTTTCAAACTAAAATGAAAAAAGAAAAAACACACCACACACACACACACACTGAAAAATGTGTATATTAAAACACTTTCCATATATATATATATTTATATATACATATGTTTATATATATGTGTGTACATATCTACATTTATATATGCATGCATATGTATGCATCTATACGTATATATATCTATATATTCAAAAATTAATTTTTTCTTAAACTGAAATATTTATTTTGTATGCGTATAAATGCAAAATAAATGATTATAAATGCAAAATCAGGCAAATTGATATGTTCAGCCTTATCGGCCAGTTTCTTGTTACATCTATAAAAAAACCTTTGAAATAATTTTCACACACTTATTTTTCACACTTTTCAACATCCAAACAAATATGAAAGTCAAATGTAATCATTTTTCTGTCATTTCAACAGAAAAGAGCTACTTTTAAAAAAGATGAAAAAAATAAAACAAAAAAATTGCAAAAATTGTTAAAATAAATAAAAACGAAAAAATGAAAAAGTAAACAAGAGAGGTATAGAGCTAAAACAGGAGAAAAAAAAGGTAAAACACAAAACAACCAACAAACCGCAAAAATATGAGAATCAAGTTTTTGCTACTTTGAAAACAACAGTAATCAATACGTTGAGAGAAAGATACAATTAAAAAAAAAAACAAACAAACGTAAAATATAAAAAAATATACAAAAAAATTGCAAAATCTATGTAAAAACAAAAAAAAAGTATGTACATATATGCATATATATATCATATATGAATAGTTCACGAAAACATGAGGGCGCTAAAGCGCGGAACAAACGTGAAAAGTAGAGTTTGATGGAAGAAGTGCGATCAAGCAAAATTTTTATGTTTAATAAAAAATGAATTAAAAATAATAAAAAAAATTACACCTTGCAAATATATATATACATATATTAAAACAACAGCAAACAATATAAAAACAAGCGGGACGCCAAGTTATTTTTTATTATTTGCGTTCAGCCTTTTGTTAGATGTTTTTACACCATACATACGAGTATATTAAAGCAAAATAAAAAGAAGAGGTCATGCCCATGTAGCGCATGAAGTGAAATTCATATTTTTTTATTAAATAAAGTGAAAAAATACAAAAAACATTTGAAAAAATTGCAAAACAAGAAAAAAAAAACATTTATACGCAAACTGCTGCAAAAAATATTACAAACTTAAAAAAAAAAAAATATTAAAAAGTCAAAACCCGATTTGGAATAATCAGATTGTTCTTTTTTTTTGTGATGATATTGCTGAAGAGTCGAACCAAAACTTACTTTTTATCAAATATAATTACAGAATCACCCCCACACACACTTGAATACATAATATATATTACAGATATATATTAAGCAACTAATTTGTATAATTCCAAACTGTTTGTTAACTGATTGGATTGCTCCTTGTAAGCTGTGCACTTGCACGGCAAACATTGTCAAATAAACATAATATTCAAATCAATCTTAGCAGCGGCGTCTGCACAGTGCAAGCAGTCGACAAAATTAACAAATTAACAGCCACAACTTTGTACACCCTGAAAATTTAATTAAATAAAATTCCACTTCGGCAAAACACTAAGCTAATTCATTTCAATTAATTTAGCTGGGAAAAGGGAGATTGATCTTGGGCAAATATTTGAAAAGCTTAAAATAATAATAATAAATAAAATAATAATAAATTAAGATCATTCGGATGTAAGAAGTCAAATTATTAATTTAGCTTAAGCATAAAATTATTAAATTAGTTACAGTACCACTTCGGCATAACGGAAATCAATTTCAATTAACTAAGTGCGCCAAGCTGGGACCTTAATCTTGGGTAATGGCTGTATCACCCTTATTTGGATCGCACAAATCGAACTGTGCGTATGAATCTATATGTATATTCAGTTATTTTTATATCATTCGCGAGTTTTATATAACAAATACCACATGTAAACCGCTTAGTTTTTCAACAATTTTATTTAATTTTGCTATAACAATCGTCTATTATTGAGAGAACCTAGCAGTTATTAAGTTTTAAATCATATTTAAATAAATATCTGAAGTATTTGTAGATTTCTTTTAAAATTGGATTCGAAATAGCAGAGGTACAAAAAATTGAATCTTTAATCTTAGAGCTACGGTAGTAACAATGCAAAATGTTAAAGTGAGTAAAGTTTTTGGTTTGTCGTGTTAACTGAGGCAAGCAGATTCTAAGATGTTGTCTTATCCAATTCTGACTAGAGCTTGCTTCATTTATGTCTCCCGTTGCTCACACTTAGTCCTCATCATCGTCGTCATCGGATGGCACAAACAAATCATTTTCTTCTAGAAAGTTCGCCACGTTCTTGCTGATGGTGGCCCCCACAAAGAGTCCAGGAATCACAGCACATAGTATGGCAAACAATCCGAAGGGCATCTCCTCAGGTTTTGGCTTGAAGGCACCGCTACGGTAAACTATGCCCGACATCTGACGACGAACAATGTTGTTATTGTTGCGGGCAGCTTGTTGGGCTAATTGTCGTAGAGCTCCATTGAGGGGATACGCTAATCGCGAAACAATCATGGTTGTCCACTTTATTAACGCCTTGTATATATTTGTGTACTTTGAGCTGTTAATGTAAGTAGTTTGGTAATTATACACCTCTTTAAATATATGAACGGCGAGCAGATGAATCTTCGCTGGTTAGGTGATGACAATTATTCATAACATCGAGGCTCGTGAGCAAAAATCGATACCGATACTTTTGGTTTAAAGAATATAGGAAGTATCGTTGAATCAGCTGTATAGAAGATAAAACCAGTGTTGAACAGAAGATGAAGAGCGCGTAACTTCAATTATTATTCAAGTTTGTTTTTTAGATAAAACTGCTTTATTACTGATTTTCTTGATGTACAGCTTATAGGTGTGTGTTTTTGTGTGTATATATTGCAGAGCTCTTAAATATATATATATATATATATATATATATATATATATATATATATA
>NW_022045870.1:400788-450361 GCF_001654015.2 Drosophila navojoa | reverse complement strand
TATATATATATATATATATATATATATATTCATTTATATGCTCAGTTGTTACATTTTTCTTTATGTGTATAAATATATATATATTCATTCTATATATGTTTTCATCTAGTAAAAGTTACAAATTTGAATAGCCATTGAATTCGCATCTATGCATATGGAGATTGTTTTTTCTCTCTTTTTTTATTTACTAATATAAATATTGGGTAATAGAATATCAAATAATAACCTTTATTTTATGTAAATATAGACTATCAATGCGTTAAAATGCAACATATGGAATTACTATCTAAAATAATGATCAAACAAATAAATATGCGCTGAGCATACGCGCAAACAAAACCTAATTACATATTCAAAGACTTGGGACTACATGAGTGTAGAGCAAGGTTATTTATTTATTTATTTTGTGAAGCTACTTTCTGTTTTGCGCACTCGTAAATACTTTTTGCTGATTATGAAAATTGTGTAGGACGTTTTGTTGATCTTAGTATATAAACAACTTAAGTAATAATTTATGTGTTATTATTAATAGATCGATTTTTGCCATACTCTATCTCTCTTTTTATAGTACAGGTATTTTAGAGTCGAGTAAACTTCTATGGAAATGACAAATCGTGGGGGTTTCAAACAACTCAATACATTGTTTTTTTTTTTTTTTTTTTTTCAATTTTTTTTTTTTTTTTTTTTTTTTTGCAATTTTTTTTTTTTCTTTCTTATATATATAAGCTTAAAAGTCAATAAATAATTGCACTAAATATATAGAAATCAAACAAAAACTGAACACATAAAAAATAATGCAATAAAAAAAAAAACACTTGAAACATTAACAAATGAACATTAAATTGGCTACATTTTGATTTTTGAATGACAAACTGATGAAGATAAGATTTAATTGTTTTTTTTTGTTTTTTTTTTTTTCATTTCCTTTCTTTACCTGGCGAATCACCTGTCTGCGTAATCTTTACTTTTAGCCTGACTCATTATCAATGATAACAAAGCGATTTGCTGCAAAGCGGATGATAAAAGAATGTAGAATGTTTAAGTGAAGTGCAACAATAAATACTTGTACATCAATAAATGACGTATGCATATTGAATGTACTTTTACATTGTATATGCTTTATATACATACAGACATAGACATAGACTCGGATAATACTCTATATCGAAACAGAATTTGCTATCGCTTCATGGATCTGTTACACTAACTCTGAATTCCACTTAATAAATTAAGAATGCAGGGTTTTTAGGGAAGGGGTTCAACATGAGCCACAGCTCCATATCAAATTCATTGCCAAGTTTCTAGTTTCTAGTTTCTATTTGCTAGTCTGAAATTGCAATTTTCATAGCGTCACATTTTAATTGACAAAAACAAAGACAACTTCTACAAATTCGGGGACACTTCGATAATTTAACTGATTGATAATTTATGGTAAAAATTGCAATTTTCTTGTGACATACATCATCAACTTGTGGGAGCAGGGAGCGCGAATGTTTACAGGTGCACTAGGTGGTGATTGGTGCTAATTGTGGATTGGATCGACCGTGGAGGCTTGGCCTGGCCCAGCAGCAACATCAGCAGTAGTAGCAGCAACAGGAGCCGCTTTAATCAAAATCGGAAATCGGCGTACGATTGGAATCCTCGCATCTGTTTCTACTGCTGTTGCGATTCAAATCGATCTGCTTGACGGCGCTCGGCGTATTGGCAGCTGATGAGGACGACGATGATTCATCGCTAGGTCATAAGTCCTGAAAGCGCCGCACATCCTCCCAATAATGTGCGGGTATCTCGAATAGCTTAGCGGGTATATTGTCGCGAAACTCAAACTTCTGAAAGGTCACCTTGGCGGTAACCGTATGGAGCACGGGTATCTCAATCTTAACGGGGAAACCCGTGGGCAGCTTGAGTGTGACAAACTCGCGCAGCTTGTTGATATGCTTGAGCGGTGCCACCACCTCCAGTACGTCCAGCAACATGTCCACGCTAAGCGGAAAATCTGTGCTCATAGCAACCGTTGCCCGCAGCGTTTTGTTTGATTGCTTGTTAACCGGCGCCCGGCCTAGCTGCGGGCATTTTCCCACGGGCGCTTCAATATACTGCGACCAGGTGACCGTCGTGGTGGGCGGCGGTGGCAGCGAGCTGCGACGCGGCAGCTCCGGCAATGTTAGATTGCTGCCATTGGGAGTTGTGGCCGCATTCGAATCCGTATGGTTGCCGCCTTTGGTGATTGTCTCAACGATGGCGCGGTTCTTTTGCAAATCCTCGTGCGACAAGTGCTCACGCCGCTTTCGCTGCTTCAGCACCAGACCCTGAATAGTATAGATCTCGCATTGATATTGCCCGCCTATCAGTTCCTTGCGATTAGCCCTGAACAGCCAGCCACGCTGAGCCCGTGCGAACTGTATTGTTTTCGTGGACATTTGGGTGGCCAAAATGTCGGTGGACATCAGCACATCAACTTCGTCCTCCATGTCGGACTCCTCATAGCGCAATCGCTGATAGCACTGCTGCTCGTTATCCAGCAGCACTAGGGACTCATTTGGCGCCGCCTCGCCACGGAATAGAAACGATATATCGCCACGATCCCAGCGCATGTCATTGAAGTCCACCAACGTTGTGTCTAGGCGCAGGGAGGCACCGCACTTGTACAGACGGCAAATGTCCGAGGGCAGAATGCGAGAGACGAGCGGCAGCCACGACTGAAAGTCCCACTTGAACTCCATGTAAAAGTCCTGCATCTGACGTAGTGCCTCCACGAGACGTTCACGACGGCTCTCCATGTGCTCACGCGACTGCAATTTCAGCATGCGTAGCAGCTGCGTGATGGTTTGCCGATGGCCGTAACTGATGGCCTCGGCCAGCGGTGACCAGCCCTCGTTGTTCTTCACTTTGACGGGCGCATTGTTGGCGAGCAGCAGGCGGACACAGCAGGTGCGCCCCAGCATAACGGCCAGATGCAGGGGCGTATTACCATGTTTATCTTTTTCGGCCACTTCCTTTGCGGCAGTGCTCAATAGCAAGCGACGTTGCAGCGTTCGTATGTCGTTCTCGAAAACGCTGCGATGCATTGGAAACTCGACACAATCATCTGATAGTGGGGAAGGTATGATGGGGGCAGCTGTGGCTGTTGATGTAGCTGTTGTTGCCGTTGCTGTTGTTGTATCGTCATCGTCGTCACCCTCGCCCGCCGATTGATATTCATCCGATTCCGAGTCATCATCGTGCGACACACTGTTTGTTGTCTGTTTTGTGTGTTCTACTTTCTGATTTTTGTCACAGTCGTCCACTTTTTCGTTGGACATATTTTACTCACCGTCTCTTTATCAAACACTCTTTGTATACAGTTTTTTTCATACAAAAATTGGTATTTTGCTACCCAAAATTGCTCTGTTTATTGATTATTATTAGCGATGGACTAAGTGCAGCACTGTGGCCAACATATCGATATCTTATCGATTAACGCAATTTTGCATTTAATGAGTAGAATTACTAAAAGTTGTAAATAAGCTTTCGTTAAATCATAACTACCGATTTCAATGGTAATTTATGCAGCAATTTGCTGCAAAATATGCCGATGTGTTAAGAAAATAATAATTTAAGTCTACTATTCTCCTGCTTTTTTGTGTCATTTAATAGAATATTATTGTCACTATTTGACATTTGTCACATTTTTGCATGCACTGTTAAGAACGGTAAATATGAAGACAGACGAAATGTAAGTAGTCTGTCATGCAGAAACCGCGGCCACCACTAGTGTGACTTGTACACGTAACAGCCGAATTTCATACAGACATTTAATGTTTAGCCTGTAATTTTGTGTTTTAAAAAGTCACAGCTGCGAAATATGTTTTTATTGTGTCTAAATATATATGCACATACATGTAGAACAGCGCTCGGTTTGCTCGCAACGCGACACTGCAGCTGATTGCAACGTGTATGGGTCACTACTGGTAACAAAACAAAAATAAAAGGGAAGAAAAAAAAGTCGAAACACAGCAGGCGATGCGAATCGAAACGGACAACTGCAAACGGCAAAGGCAAGGCAACATGCAATAATAAATTGAGCAAGTTTCATAATCCTCTAAACAATTCTAACCACTAGATAGATAATGTCGAGCGATGAACTGCTGTGGCGTACTAAGTATTCAAGTTCGCGTTATCAACGCCACGAGAGCGCAGAACATCGGACGCCCTTGAATGCCAGCACGTTGCACTGGCAGCGTCAACAATTTGGCTGCGATGTGGACGAACAGTTGCGAAGGCGACTGCAAGCGTCACCGGCTTACATTGACCGTCTCGAGCAGGAGGCGTTGCTGACCGGTCACGATGGCTGTGTCAACTGTCTCGAGTGGACTAACGATGGCCTGCTGTTGGCCTCCGGTTCGGATGATTATAAAGTGATGATATGGGATCCGTTTCGGAAGCGGCGCGTCCATACTATAGACACTAAACATCTGGGAAATATATTTTCCGTCAAATTTCTGCCGCGTCATAACAACAGCATTGTGGCCACCTGTGGCGCTGATAAATATATCTATGTTTATGACATAAATCATGGGGATTCGACGCTGTTCACCTGCAATTGTCATACGATGCGCGCCAAGCGCTTGGCCACTGCGCCAGACTCACCGCATATATTCTGGTCCGCCGGCGAAGATGGCAGCATCCTACAATTGGATATGCGTGAGGCGCATCGCTGTCGCGGCCCCGATGATCAGCAGCAGTCGTCGGGTGGCGTACGACTGCTCAGCCTGTGCACTCAGGTTGAGTCCACAACGGAAGCCAAGTGTCTGGCCATTAATCCAAGACGTACCGAGTACCTGGCCGTGGGTGCCAATGATCCCTATGCACGACTCTTCGATCGACGAATGCTGCCAGGCGAAGGTAATTGCAGATCTGTATCAAGTGCTCAACCAGTATATGAATTTTTCTGTCTACCTTTCAGCAAGCAGCTGTGTGTCCTACTTTGCGCCGGGACAGATTGTACAGAATATCAGTCGCAACATCATCCACGAATCCCGCACCGTTACCTATCTGACTTTCAACAGTTATAACACAACGGAGCTGCTGGTGAACATGGGCTGTGAGCATATCTATCGCTACGATTTACACAATGCCACACCACCAATATTCTACGACCTGCCCGAGTACACAGCAGCGCCACCAGCAGTGCAGGCGGAGCAGGAAGAGGTTTCCGATGCGGCGAACAGTAACGGTGCTAAGCTGGAGATACGAACCAAGAAGGAGCAGAAACGTCGCACATTGCCAGCGAGAATCGAGCGGCACAAGAAACTAGGCAATGAGCAGTTGGAAAATGGAAAATTGCTGGCTGCGATTGATACGTATTCTGCGGCTCTGGCTGAATATCCCCAGGGCGAGGTGCTTTACTTGAATCGGGCTACAGCATTGATGCGCCGTGGCTGGTTTGGCGATATATATGCAGCGCTACGAGATTGCCACGAAGCGTTACGATTGGATCCCACCTACGTGAAGGCGCATTTTCGATTAGCGCGTGCCCTACTCGAGTTGCACCGGCCTAACGAAGCGGACAAGTGCCTGCAGGAGCTAATACAACGGTTTCCCAGCTTCGCCAATAACCATGGTGTGCTCATGCTGCACAAGGACATCAATGAGAATCGTCTGCAGCAGGAGCAGCAGCAATCGCAAGAGATCGGAGCTCATATGTCCGATCACGAGCCCAATTTGATTGAGAGCGGATTACGCTATTTGCGCCTGACCGACGATGACTATGCCCAACGTCGCGCTGCCAAGGACTACAAGCAGCGCTATGTGGGCCACTGCAACACCACCACGGATATTAAGGAGGCCAATTACTTGGGCCTGAATGGCGAGTTCATTGCCGCTGGCTCCGATGATGGCAACTTTTACATCTGGGAGGGCGACACCGCCAAAATTCGAGCCGTCTACCGTGCCGACAGTGCCATTGTTAACTGCGTGCAGCCACATCCGAGCATTTGCATGCTGGCCACCAGTGGCATCGATCACGACATCAAAATCTGGTCGCCGTGTGCGCCGAGCGCCGACGAGCGGCCCAATCTCATCAAGGACGTGACGCGCTACGTTGAGGATAATCAGGAGAAAATGCGCACTGATCCGTTCGAGCCGAATACGCGAAATGCGTATTGTTTTAATAATTAGATTTTAAGCACATCTAGTATAATGTAAATTAATTTTTTAAAATTGAAATTGCAATACAACCTCTGCAATACTTGGCCACACTTCACCGATCATGCCTGCTCTAAAGATATAGTCGAAATATATATATGGAAAACCTGGTGTAATCCGCGCGAAGTGCCATCGATTTTGTTAAATTGTCAATAATATATAAAACGGAATGGAGAAATGTATACATATTTGTATATATATGTGGGAAATATAATAATATGGATATGTCATGTACGAAATCAAAGTAATAAAATTCAAAGAATTGCAACATTTAAATTGATTTGTTTTAGCCAAGTTTACAAGCCATTTGCATTTCAGCCCAATTCCCCAAGTTATCAAGATGGTTATATTTTTATTTTTTGGAATTATTCTGTTTATTTATCGTAGTTATTTAAATCTATGCTCACATGTATACATATACATACATATAAATATTTTACTTTATGTAATAATATTCAAGTATCGTTTTTCTTGTTTTGTTGTTTTTAAATTTTTCATCAAGTTTATGTGTAATCTTTAGAAAACTAAGTAGAATTGATAGCTTTACATGAAAGTTTCTATCTTTATATCGCAAACGGTAAACGTTATTGTTGTTGTTCTGTTGTTACATATATTTTAATGGGATGAAAGTTTAACTATATTTCTTTTCCAAACAAAGTAATGTAATTAAAATATTGCATTCGAAATTTTGAAAATTTATTTGTTATCAATTTGTTTTCTTTCTGTCCTTAAGTGTGTTTGTGTGTGTGTGCGTGAGGAGGGTGAAACGTTGTGGATTTTAGTTAGTGGCTTAAAATCTAACTGAATGTGTTGTAAATATTCGCTGCCGTGCGGATGATCTTTAACTTCCTACTTGCACATTTTTCACATTACATTATGTATATAACTATGTTTCTATATATTTTTAGTTTTTGTTTATTTTTTTTTCATTTATGAGTTTTCTTTTATTTACTTTACAAAAGTGCGTACATTTTCATTCCTTTGTTATGCAGGGTTGTCCATATTTTGCTTTTTATACAGTGTTTTGTGTGTTTTATTTTTAAGAATAGTATATTACAAACTATTTTATGATGAAATTAAAAATACGATTCAAATCAAATTCAATGGGTCGACAGTGTTCATAAATATTGCAAATTTGTGTTTGATCTAGTTAAGGGGGAGGGATATAGGGCGGTGTCAGGGGTCATAAAATCGTAAACGTTACTTTTAAGTTTGAACTATTCGTAAATTTGTCAACTTTGTGTGCTTATGGGTGTGCATTGAGTTTTGAAATGAACTTTGTGTCTCTGTATATCTCAAATGTTGTTGTTTTTCTTGTTGTTTAGCTATGTTCCACTATTTTTTTTTTTCGTTCTGTTGTTGGAATTTTGTTTTCTTGCTTGCGTATATAAGTTTCTTATAGTGTTTATATTTTGTTTATTTGTTTAAATACCATCAACCCTCCCGCTTTATAGAACTAGGTGTCTCTGCAAGACCTTTCACTTTAAGTCGATCAGCCGTTTTTAGAAATGCTGGCAGCTGTTCTTGCGATACATTCACTTCACCGGCATACATAAACTCGAGTATTGCCTGCAGGTGTATGTAGGACACATCTTTCAGTATGATGATTGGATGCTTTGAGGGATTTTCCTGCAAATCAAAAGTAATTATATGAAATTATAAGTGGAATCATATATTGAAATATGACTTACCTCTAATAGCGCCTTGAAATAGGGACTGCAAGCTGAAAGCACCATTTTATGTGCCTTGCAAGTTTGGCCTTCGCAGGCAAGTGTTACCTGAACAGAAAACGGAGTAAAGTTTAGTAAAGAATACAATCAAATAATACGCATAAAATAGGAACAGAATAAGAAGAATGATGTATGATGAAGTATAAATGAACTCTTGTTAGTCATTTCAGTATTATAGTGAGATAGATTGGTGGATTGCTTGGCTTTTGATAAATGAAGTGGTTAATGTAGTAGGAGATATTTCAAAAAGTCAAAACTTACATCTGTGAAACTCTTCTCATCACGCAAGTGACGGAACGAGGTCACCATATTCGTTTGAAAATCGTTCCATTTTAGAAAAAACTGTTGGTCCGACGACATCATGTAGAAGCTTTTGTATTATTTATAGGTTGTTGTTTTTTTGTTATAGCCTGGAGAGCGTTTGAAGAAAACGCGCGCTCAGAGTTCTGATACACAGGCAGGAGAAATACAATTTAGACGTACGGCCAAAAGACTTTAGTAAACTATCTCTTAGCTTCACTGATGATCTTAAAGGTTCTCCTTGAGTTCTGCAAATAAAAAACAAACAACGTTAATGGTATGGTACAAAAAATATATATGTATATATAAACAAAACGTGACTTTTAATAGCTCGCGAATACAAAATAAGCACAAACTTGGCGAAATTTCACACAGTTCGCATCGAGTGTGACCGTCGTGAGAGCACCGAGCGCCGAGCCAAACTTGCAAATTGCGAAAGAGTAGGCAGCCGCGCTGACGCTGTCGCTGTCGTCTACACTATCGCTGGCGACGTCTTAAGCGTTGCACAACGACAACGACAACGCCAACTGACGAAGACGACGATCCACAGCCAAAAACATTCTATATACAATAGCAAAAAGTATTTTGCGCAGACGCAATGTGCAGTTACCGGGCATGGAATGTACTGAGCGTGTGTGTTGGAAAATGTCAAATGTGCAAAGTTGGCCCGCAGTAACACAAGTAACAAATAAGAAAAAAAGGAATAACAACAAAAGAGCGACAAAGGTTAAACAAAATATCAAAGACTCGCTTACTTGAGCGCGCTCACACTGAATGCCTTTCACTTTTCAAGGCAATTTCTGCATTTTAGTCATTTGCGTTGCTTATTTGAAATATTTTTTTTGCTCTCGCACAGTGTGCATGATATGTACATATATATTTATATACATATGTATGTTATGTGAATATAAGAATATTTTAAATATATACACACAAGTCAGCTGTTCCTTTATTGTGTATGCAAACGTTGACATTTTTGAAACAATTTTATTGAAATTAAATTATTTTCGAAATAAGATAAGTAACTTTACTACGGTCAACGCTCCACTGTGCAGACAACATGTGTTGTGCTGTTGCGACAGTCGCTGGGACCAGCTTGTCGACACTTCCATATGCGCTACACTTGCGCCGGCTCTGTGTGGGCGGCCTGAGATCGCAGCAAAGTAGCGCGTACAAACTTCGTCTAAGTATAAGCTTTACAGCAAAGGCAAAGGCTCACACATACTTGTAAATATACATATATACACAAACTCAGCACACACATACACTTGGTTAGGCGCTCTCAACTTTCAACTGCCGTTATGATTTCGCAATTACATTACAACAGCAACCATAACAACAACAACACAGCGACAGCAAAGACGGCGAGGGTAGACATTTGTTGGAAATTTCAATTGCATTTGTGTGCGTGCATTTTTAAAAATGCAACTGTCTCTCTCACTTGCACTAGTTTAGAAGCAGTTAAGCAGCGCGGCAGCAATAAGATAAGTTGTTGCTGTTGACTGATGTTGAAATTGTCTAATTTGTATTACTATTGGTCGGCGGAGTATTGATTTTTCCCCCTTTCTGTTTACACACGAATAGTCAGAAAAAACACCCACAATCGCATGCATATGTTTATTTCTTCATTAAGAAAAAATACCAGTTTTGAAACTGAGAAAAGACAACAGAGAAGAGTGAAAGAGCGAAAGAGTGACGGCAGCCACAATAATTTGAAACGAGTTCGAACGAAAGTTGCAACACTCACAAAATTGATGAGCCGCCGCTCTCGCAAATGTTGTTGCTGCTGTCTCGTGTATTACTCAACATGGCGCTCACAACAACAATATTTGATGAGGCGAAGGAACGAACGAACTACTCGAAATTCACTGAAGAAGAAATGTGCGAGAGTCGTTGTTGCTGCTGCCTCCTAGACAATGGCGGCGGCAGAGCCAGCGGCAGCAGCGAGGGCAACAGCGGCGGCACACTCAACAACTCTTCGTGGCATGCCACAACAACAAATGTTCGGGTTAATATTGCATTGGTAATTTGAATTTTGCACGTTCTGTTTCTCTGTCATATTTGGATTTGTTTATGCAAATATTATTGTAATATGTAGATGAAAATTAGGTCGCGCTTCGTTTTACTTTAATTCACAGAGCCACTGACATATACACGCACGCACACGCACACGAACGCGATACAGCAAGCGCACACAGTTGCATACACGACACACACATACACTTGTCTTTTTCTACACTTTCCTAATCATTATTTAGGTTGCACTCTGTACTTTTACCAATGTGTATTATGTGCAATTGATTAATGATCATTGCAAATGCATTTTGTATGCGCTCTGTCCACGTTTTTGATTCCTTTTTTGTTTCAATTTAATACATACACGCTTTTTTAGCACGCACTCACTCACCTTCTGTACACGCTCTGCTTTCGCTAATGCTTGCTTTGCTGCTTTCTTTTTTCTCTTTTCCGACGAGTGTTTTTTTGCTTTTTCCAACGCGTTCATCAACACTACTAGCTCTCAGCACACTATTTAACAGCACTGACACTCGACAGTTTTATAGCGGCGAGAGTTAGTTCGCATGCCTTGGCCTTAAAATGTTAAAAACTAGATTTTTAAAGAAATTGAATGAAAATATTTTGTGTGTTTGGAAGAGATTACAAAGCACGACACCAAATGAAAAACAGAGCTTCCGTCAAAGGGCTTGGCATGCGGCACGGCAGCGCTATGTTAACTATGAATACGTACACTACAGCTCTTTCCTCGAGTACTATTTGGGACAGCGAAATAAATTTGACCAAATGAATCAAGCGGTTTTCCCACCACTGGAGGTCATAACTGCCCTGCAAAGTGATTTGGCCTCACCGAATCCTCCACCATACCCGCCCAATTGGATGGATGACTATGAGTTCTATGCTGGTGCAAGCGACGGGACGGGCAACATTGATTCAACACATGGAACTGCCGATGCAACAGTGCCGCCATCAACGGTGCCCTGCAACGGATGTGGAGCTCATTTACACTGTGCGAACACCTCCATGCCCGGCTATATACCCAGCGAAATTTTCAAAGTGATTATACAACAAATTATAATTTGTATTTCACTCTACATCATTTAAATATTTTTAGGGTCGCACAACAACCGAACTACAGACAATTACCTGTCAGCGCTGTCATTTTCTCAAGAACTATAATATCGCGTTAGATGTGGAGGTACCGCCGTCGGCTTATGTGGAAACGATATCACGAATACAAGACAAATATGCTTTGGCAATTATAATTGTCGATTTGCTGGACTTCCCGTGCTCCATTTGGCCGGGCATGCAACAAGTGATTGGAAGCAAGCGTCCAGTTTTCTTAGTGGGCAATAAGGTGGATTTATTGCCGCGTGACTGCAATAGCTATCTAACGCACGTGAAGAGCTGTCTGAAACAACAGTTCATAGAGCACGGTGGCTTCAATGCTCTCAATATTAAAAATGTCAGCCTTATATCGGCCAAGACGGGCTTTGGCATTGAGGAACTCATAACGCAGTTACACAAAGTTTGGGCATACAAAGGCGACGTCTATTTGGTGGGTTGCACCAATGTGGGCAAGAGCTCACTGTTTAACATCTTGTTGAACTCGGATTATTGTCGCACCGAGGCCTCGGAGCTGGTGCGCAAGGCGACGACTTGTGCTTGGCCAGGCACAACTCTGCAAATGCTTAAGTTTCCCATACTGCGACCGTCCGATATACGCATATATCAGCGTTATAAGCGTCTCTTTGCCGAACGGGAACAACGTGCAGCGCTAGAAAAGATCCGTCAGGAGCAGGCAAAGGATACGGGCGCTGTGACATCGGCTCAACTTATTGGAACAGTTGGACGCACCTTTGACAATCGCCTAGAAGTAGATGACGCTTTCGCAATGTCAAGTGGTACGCAACCCATCGTCACACTTAATGAGCGGAAGGCGGAATATCGGGAGGCCCGTTGGGTCTATGACACGCCCGGGGTTATGCAGCCAGATCAATTGACGCCGCTGCTAACGACGCAAGAACTGCTTCACCTGCAGCCAACGAAAATGCTAAAGCCCAGAGCTGTTCGCCTGCCATCCAAAATGTCACTACTTTTGGGTGGCTTGGCCCGTGTGGATTTGCTGGAATGCAATCGGGACTGGGTAAAACTGTTTGTTTTTGCCACCGAAACACTGCCGATTCTGATAGCGGATACATCGGCAGCAGAGCTGGTTTATAAACGATATTTAGGGACGCCGCTGCTGGGTGTGCCCATGTCAAGTGGAGATGAAACGCGCCTGCAACGCTGGCCGGGATTGCAGTGCATGGACAAGGATATTGTTGTCAATAATGGCGCCTTGGATAGCATTGACGATGGCAAACAACTTAATTGTGATATAGTTCTCAGCTCCGCCGGTTGGCTTGGTCTGTTGATGCCAGAAAACTCCGAGTGCATTATGCGTGTGTGGACGCCACAAGCGGCTGGCATATATGTTAGAAAGCCGGCATTAATACCACTGGCCGATCGTTTGGTGGGCAAACACATTCGTCATTCACTTGCATATAATACATCGAAGCCATTTGTTTTCCAAAAATAGTTGTTACTATACCTGTACATCAAACCAAATCAAATTAAAGTGGAATAAATTTATAGTGTTGTGAAACATATAATTTTGCAATTATTGAGGTTGTCCGATAATTAATGTGTTTAGCTAGAATCACATATTGTCACACCGATAAAACGATATTTTTGTGTACCATCTCTAACAAGAAGTATCCACTTTTTCACGGCAACAAAGAATTTGTATGGCATAGAATTTAGTAAATTAACCCACATTAGAGCCATTAAAATGCCATTTAAATAGTGCAACACAACGGAGATAAGTGCAATTTAAAGTTAAAACTGTAATTCAAAATTTACAAACTGCGACGCAGCCTTGAACATCAATTTTTTTATGCTGTAAAAAAAGCCAGGATAATGGAGCAGAACTCCAGCGCTATTTCAACCGAGCAGGACCTGGATGTCAATAATCCAATAGCAACTGCTACTACAGCCGCCTGCAGTAGCAGCGGCAGCGGCAGCGACATCAGTGCCACACATGAATTCCAGACCATGAAACCGGGTGCAGGAAATAAACTGCAACTACAACAACAACAACAGCAGCAGCAGCATATGGGTAATGGACGCACTGAACTGCCACACAGCGAGCTGGTAAAGATGCTTTACTACTTGGAGGGTGAGCTGCAGGCACGGGATGTGTGCATCGCTGCGCTACGCAACGAGCGCGTCAAACATCTGATCACACAGCTGCGCACGAAGCGCGTGCAACCAAATGATCCGTATGCATCGCTATTCCGAGATAAGATTGCCTTAAATGGCAATCTGATATCGCGCGAGTCCTCGACACAGGCCGCCCAAGCCGAGATGGAAGTCCGACAGATCATTGAGCAGCAAATGGAGCAGCAGTATCAGATGGTCAGCAAGCAGCGAGGCACCCATGTGCGCATGGTTAACATATTGACTGAGTCGCTGGAGAACAACCAGCGCATGTTGCAGCAGCTGGAGGAGGAGAGACGCAAGCACGAACACGATACCGCTCAGGGCGATGACATAACCTATGGCCTAGAAATGGAGCGCACAAAGCTGCGTCAACAGTTGGAGGCTGAGCATGCCCAAGTGACCAACCTGGAAAAGGATCTCAAGAAGCTACAGGAGACACTCGAGTATGAGCGTAATAGGCAAAAACAAATTGTGCTGTTGCTCATCGCAGAGCGGAAAAAGATTCTAATGAAGTATATTGAGGAAGGTTAGTAACATCTTAATCGAAATTTAAACGTGCAATATTTATTAAAAAATAAAACGAAAATTTACAGGCAAACGCTCTGAGGATCTAGCTCAAATACTAGCCGAAGAGAAGCAACGCTCGGATACCATTGCCGAGGGTCTCGAGGAGGAGAGCAAAAAGTCGCTGCGAATGGAGGAGGAGCTGGAAAAGCAAACCCAAGCCATGGAACTGGAACGCAAAACCCTGATGTCCAAATTGGCCAAGGAGGAGCTGCGGTAGGTGCTCCATTAACACATTTATCTCATTTTCTAATTGGTATTAAATATCTCTTATGCAGTGTCAAAGAATTGGAACAGGAACTGAATGCACTGCGCACTGAGCACGAGGCCCTGAAGAAACAACATCAACAGCAACAGCAGCTGGTCGCCAGTGGCTCAACGGTGGCTGCCGCCACCAAGGCGCGTCAGTTCAGTGGTGCGTATGGCTCAGCTATGTGGCTGAAATTGTGCTGTTGTAATTATGATTTAACCTTCTTCTGTTTTCTCTGATTTATTTGATTTACGAATAATTCTATATATACTTTTTTTCGTGTCCCTCTCAAAGATGAAATATTTTGTTAGAAAATATCTTACGCAATTTGCAAGGTGATTTGTGTTTTCTCTTTCCTTCTTTTGTACTTGTGATGACAACAGCACCATAAGCCAACTTGCGCATCTGCATCCCTCTAAAAAAAAAAAAAACCCACACACACACGCACACAGAGACACATATACATACACTTAATACACACATCCACAGGGAAAAGAAACGTCACTCAATGCTAAGTTAGTAGATTTAAAGAGATGTATTATAGTTCCCAGACAATATGCGAACCCAGCTGATAGTCGAGTCTATCGGATATACATATATATAATACCTTACAGATCAACCTTAATTTAGTTTCATTTACTATTAAAGCCAGTCTTATGTGCCCTCAAATTGTTGCACACGCTTTTATCACGCTTTTAATTCCAAATAACTTTCACACTTACTGCCCATGCACAGTGGTGCAAATGCCAAATATTTTGACAGAAATTATACAAATAATTCAGTGGTCACGGTATGAGAAAAATGTTAGTATTTTAATCGTTTTGATTTGCCTAATTGAATTAATTTCAAATATATGATATGCAAACGTATTAAATTAAATGATTTTGGTAAAATACTTTAAAAATTTGCAAGGCTTAAAATAAATAGAAGAAATTGATTTTTAACTATCTGAAATAATACTATTAATATACTCACTCATGCATATATATTAAATATAAATAATTTTGTTCTTTTTCGTGAAATATTCGTGCCATTTAGACCACTGTGCAATGCTTAATGATAACCATGTACTGTCAGCAAATCGTATAAAATTCAAATTATATAGACCATAGTTTTTAGGAGATACCATAATCAGGAAAAAAATATAGCACTCAATTGAACTAAGTTTTTAATGTAATTAATAATTATAATTATATACTTTAATGAGTGTAATTTAAACTTAAATTATATAATTATAGTATATAATATAATATAATATAATATTTAGCCGAAATACACGTAGAGGCTTAATAGTATTGAAGATTATTTTAATTGTAGCTATTTTGTGTATATATCAATGTAAACATTTAATTGTACTATAATAATCGATTGTAATAATATTGTTGCAGACGACGCATGTGCCGCGCCCTTGGTAAATATTGCGAAAATAGTTCAACCTACTGCGACAGTGACCAGCATGCCGGTATCGGGCCCTCAGACGGGCATTGCACGCTCCATTGTGCCGGGGCAGAACATACGCAGCGCCGCTGTTACGGGCATTGCCACTGTGCCAACGGGGACCGCTACCGCACCCACGGCCCCTCCAGTCCTGGCCACAGTCAATCACACCAGCAGCATTGTTGCCGCCGCAACGGATGCCAGCGGTGCTGCTATATCCAGTGCGGCTGTAGCAGCTGCGGCTCCACCATCTCCCTCGCCGGCTAAAATGCAGCCGACGGCGACCATACAACGTGCGCCGGGCGGCAAATATGCGGCACTGGCTGCTGCAGCTGCGCTGGATCAGGCCACAATAGCACCGCATCCACACCCTGTACCCATCGCTGTACCACCTGTGACTGTGCCACCAGCCGGTGCACGCGGCGCACCGCCACCCATACCGACGAAGCCAATCGTACCACCCAAGCGAGAGCCATCGCTGTCCCGCTTGGGCTCCATAACGAGCGGCAGTGCTGCTGCAACGGCCATTGCCGCTGCCGCTGCGGCAGCAACGGCTGCTGTCGCGGCCACCGCAACCACAACAACTGCCTCCACGACCAGCGCAGCGGCAGTGGCATCAGCGACCACGGCGAAGCATAATTAGACACCTTCCTAAACGACTTTCGACATACATATATATACGCGCATTATACCATATAGCATATAACAGAAGCGAAAATACTCAAAACCGAATATAGCTCCACATTATAACTGGCCGTAATACTAGTTAAGGGTATCCACGTCTGGAGACATATATATTTATATATATATATATTATTTTTTGATAAATATGCCAAATTCATACAGTCAAAATGCGTGAATTCCCCTTAATTTACTCACTTATATCGTTGAGGTCTTGAACTTTGAAAGTTTTTGCCTCGAGTTTTGTTCAATTTTGTTATTATTTATCGTTTTACAGTTAGCGTTTGCAATTTAGTGATTTTTAAAGGGTTTTAAGCAACAAATAATAGCCAAAGGGCTACAGTGTTTCGTTTGAATATTTCTCGGCTTTCCTTGCTGGATTTGTGTATGTAATTCCGTGTTTAGTCGTTAGTAAATAACATTTGTACAAGGCCGTGCGATTCTCATTATTATTATATATGTATAAATACATATATATATATACATATAAACTATGAACATATAGTAATTATATACCCATATATAGTATACGGAATACTCCATTGTGCTCTGTGCGTTGTTTCTTAGTTCTTAGGTGCGTTACCCTAAATATCCCGTGCAGCTATAAACACAACTATGTATTTAACCGTAGAACACTTTAGGTTTATAATTTCGTTTTAAGTTCGTCATAAGATTTTAATTTGCCTTACGAAACGATGAAGAAAACATAATCCTATAGACTAGCATGTAAAATTGTAATCCTGCTTACAAAAATTCGTCAACAGTTAAGTACCCGAGAATACCCCCATTTAATAATTTTATGTTTCTTAAGTTGCATAGCGGTCAGTTGCTTTCGGCCAAATGAGACAGTCTTAATTAGAGACAATTAGCATTGTTGGTACTTACATTAAATAATAGCAGACAAAAGAGGCACAATTAAATGAATGATTAGCAATGCAATAAACGTTTACAACAAATTACGATTACGATGTATTGAAAAGCGAAAATATAAAATAAACTACACTACAAAAGAAATACATATGTATATATGAAACAGTTAAGCTTCGGGTGCAGTATTCTCAATTATCGTTGCCCTGGACAGATTGCGGGCACATGCTAAACGCATCAGATCCAATATCTCCTCAACATTCTCCACGCGGTAGTCGCTGAACACAGTTTTCGAGGATTGCTGTTCGAGGTGGGCAAAGGCAGAAACTAAGATTAATTAATTACATATATTAAAGAGCTTCGACTTACATTGTTAAACTTGGCAGTGTTCAGTTTGTTGCGTTCGATAATTGGCACCAGCTCCAATTCCAGATGCTGGAGTATAGCAATAGTTTCCTTGGCGAAAATCTTGGGATCTCCAGACTCCAGCAGCGGCAAGGCATCAATCAACAGTGAGGGCCAGAAACTGTAAATGTAATACTAGTTAATCAACAAAAATATCATCAAATTTATAACATCTCTTACTAATCGGGCGTTATTTTTGAGGCTAGCAGATTGACAAGTAGCTCAGCACCAGACAAAAAGTCACGTTCCCGGTAAAATTCATAGAACTCGAAATACTTGGTGAGAAATACCAAACGGGGCGAGACAAACATCCGTGCTCCAATACTTGTTATAACATCTGGGCAGAGCATAACGCCAGTATTAGAATAGTGCTGTGAATGAATGATAATTTAAATTAGTTTTCAAAGAGCAGAAATACCAATTAAAATCATAGATACCTTTAGTATAAAGTCGGCTATGGCTGTAACTAGTAAAACATCTTTGGAGCGCATGGCCCATTCCAGTGCATTGCCATAACGCTGATCGGCATACGCTCGCTTCGATAGAACTTTGCAGATGCTCTGCTCGACATTGACCAGTCCACGTTCCTTGGCCATTGCGATGATCTTGAAGGCTTGCCGCTCGCTCTTCAGTGGAATGCGTGTCAGCAGCAGCTCTATTGCTGCGGATCCCTCCTGCTTGCAGCAGTCTAAATAATCAATGCCCAGCTGCCAGAGTTTGTGCGACGTCATTAAATAGCTGCCGTACTCAAAGATCATTGAGAAACGTAATGAAGGGAGATCACTATTGGATAAAAGGGCCATATTAATAGGTTATATATGTATGTCAGGGTATTCACGGTATTTACATGTGCTGCTGCTCGAAATATGAATTGAGCTGTCCCGAATGGTAGATCAAATCGATGAGATGTGTGGCAAACCAATGACTGTCGCCTAGCTTCTGCGCTTCATAGATGAAGAGTTTGATATCATGCTCCATCAGTTGCATAATCATGCGACTCAGTTGCGTCATCTTCCAGTTGGGGCGAAGCCCGGACCAGCGGTTGATCCAATTGGTGGCTGCAATGCGCAGCTCAAATGGCTTGCAGGCGGGTCGAGTGAAGAGCAGATAGCCGGGTAGAAACTCATACCAGTCCTGAGATTTCACAAGTTCGGCGTCCCAATGCTTGTTGCTGCCCGAAATCAGCTGCATGAGCAGCTCAAGTTGTGGCTCGGTGGCAAACACATGTGCGGCTAATTTTCGCTCCAAGTCTACGTGCCAGTACTCCCATTGGGAGCAAAACTTTTGCATTGCATACCCATCCTGATAAACGGGCATTGACTTGAGCACTTGGTCGGCTGTTTGAAATACAGTCTGATTGAATTTGCGGTGCTGAGAGAGAATGGCTCGTGTCACGTCCAGCTGCCCGAGCATTACGAGTGTTTTCAATGTGTCCCAATAGTTGTCGCATTCGCTGGCTTCTTCGGCCATGAGCAACAGGTCAGTAGCCGAGTCTTCCGTATCGGGAAAATGGAAGCGCGTCCACTCCAACAGTTCGCCCACAATCAGCTGATTGTGCTGCTGCTGTATGTAGAGGACTTCAAACAGATTCCACAAACACTCGATTGCATAGAAAGTATATATTGCTTCCGTGTGGCGCTCTTTGGTGGCCTCATTCTCTTGTACCTCTGGCGATTTCTTAGCGTGTTCCACCTTCTCGAGAAAACAACGGATTATACTGCGATAGGTTCTGGAAATTTTTAGGTAATCTATGGATTTTTTCGCGTCTCCCTTTGGCCCTTGGCTTAACACTTGTAGAGTCGTAAATGCGGCATTCGTTTCAGCAAGTAGACTACGAAGCAGAGGCTCTGTATAAAGCGTCGTCTCTTGAGCCATATAAATCAGTACTGGTTCCTCGCCAGCCGATTCACTTGGCGCGTCGGGTGTGCTCCATTTGACAGGCCGATAGGCACTCAGCGCTATTTTGGAGCCGCCTGGAACAAAACTTGCGGTTAGCGTATTGCCGCAGCGCATGGCAAGTGCGTCGCCGATTTCCTGAAGAATAGAATTATGAATTGGAATACAGTCATATATTTGAAATAGTCTTACGAAATGCGGTATGGTGTCCTCAGTCATTTTAAATAATTCTTATTACAAATTGAAGAAAACAAGCAAACGAGCGCGATTTTATATGCGGCACATGAGCCAGTGTTGATAGGGCCTCGCGTGTAATGCAGTGCTGAGAAGCTTTAGATACTTATCGATTATTTTGAAGGCTAGTATGCTGTGGAATTTCGTAACGGATTTTGTTTGTTATAAATAGGATAAGGTATGTAAGTGCATTGTCAGTTGGGATGAGCTGGAATAAAGTATTTAGTTTGTATTATGTATGTATGTATATAAAGATAAACCATTATTCTAGATTTACATAAGTTGCATTTGTGTTAACCATACGTTATATAGTTAGTGATTAGAGCTAATTTCAGCTGTAGCTAAGTTTATACACTGACCAGAGTGTTTATATGCTCTTTTAGTGCTCAATAACGACGTTGAAATGTTGACAGATCCAAAATGTTGCAGTTGCTGCTTTGCCGCTATCTCGTAAAGTTCTTTAAATTGTGTGATTCTGAGAAAGCATTTTATTATGGATATGGACGGTCTTTTGTCGATTTTGTCGTTATTCGAACGCAATGTAATTAAATTGCAACAAAATCTCAATACCTATCAAGTGGAAGTTAATGCTGTGCGACGAACACTTGAAGATAGCTGGTCTCACGTTGGTCGCGCCGATGGTCGTATTATTGCCGTCCACGACGGCCTATTGAGCAGCGTGAACGCAGTCAACGAACATATTATCAAATTGAATTTACATATCGATTTAAATCGAGCCATTGGAATTTGCAAGAATGAGGACATCAATAAAGCAACATATAATTATAAAGGAAATCACACAAATCTCGATGGCATTGAGGTGGGCGAACTCGACGTACGCTCTGGCAATACTAAGTCAGAGGATCAGGCCGAGGACTTTGCCCTACAGCTCATCACGTCAAATCATGATATTAATGTGCACAAATTGGAAGTACGTTCTGTCCATGCTAAGCGACAGGATGAGGCCGAAGATTGTGCTCTACAGACCGTCACGCCAAATCATGACAAGAACGTCAATGACCACCTGAAAAAACTGGACGTAAGCGTTAAGCGTGACGACCAGCCTGGTATTGTGGTGGGTGAACTGGGTGCACGCTCAGTCCCTGCTGTGCCAGAGGATAAGACCGAAGAATGTACCCTACAGCTCGATATTCCGAATCATGATATTGCGGTGGGTGAACTGGACGTAGGCTCTGTACATGCCAAGCCAGACGGTCAGATCGAAGAATGTGTCCTACAGCTCACCAAGCCAAATCACGATATTGAGGAGACCGAAATAGAAGTATGCTTGGCTAAGCCAAATGATCAGACCGAGGACTGTGTCCCACAGCTCGCTACGCCAACAGATTGCCTTGAGGTGGGCAAGCCAGAAATAGTCTCTGTCCATTCTAAGCCCAAGGATCCGACCGTCACGCCAATGCAGTGTGGTAACATGATAAATAATCAACACAGTTTTACTCCAATTGCCCAATTATTGCCCTTCCCAACTCGTCAATCGAAACTGTTGCCCCCAAAAGGCGGTAGACAAATGTCAAGCAATGCAATTTACGATCAGCTTAACAAAAATATAAGCAGCTTTGTGAAGGGCAGCGTGATGCAGGCCACAATGATGCATCTCAATATAGCGGACGATTGCATTTTTGTAGCCAGGTGGAACGAAGAATCGACGCCGATAATAAAGTTGCTGGAGTGTCAAGGGACGGGCCAGTTGCTGGACCAGTTTCCCGATTTCGGAGAAGTCTTTGTTGTCTATGATGCCCAAGAGCGGATATTGCCACGTGTTGTCATCAATTCCCGTGCTGAGGGTGGCGGCTATGATGCGTATCTTATAGACTATGGAGAGCATATTCGTTTGGCCGAAGACGATGTAATCCTGGCAATACCCAACGAAGTCAAAGCCCTACCAGCTGAGGCCATCAGATGCTTTGTGCGCAATCGTGAAGTGGTCAGCATGTCAAAGTTTATCTATAAGAACATACAGCTGCGTGTCCTAGTGAACAGTGGCAACGATTTGGAAGTGGAAATCCTTGACGATGGCTCGTGCGAAAAGACGACAGCATCCTCAATTCATATCGATAATCCTGACTTAGATCGTATAGATGAAGCCAACAATATTCCAAATATGAGTACAGAGCAAGAACCCAACAAATCAGTTCAAAAACTGTCTCCAGAGGATTTGGAAATGCTAGATCAAGTTGAGTGCAGCACCAGTAATGCGCTCAAGGCTGTGCTGGGCTATATACCAACAGATGAGAAACGTATTTGCCGACACTACGATCCAAAGATTAACGGCTGCTTTAAAGGTACTGACTGGCTGATAACCAAACGAACGTCCAACTAAATCTTGAATCTTGGTATATTATTCAATTTTAGGATCCAATTGCCGTCTGTTGCATCAGCCGTTTGCTCCGAATGGTGCCACCAAGGATGTCGAGCTGGTTGAGCCGCTGCCAGAGACTATTTATACATCTGAACCTCCTAGGCAAGTGGGCAGCATCATACGCGTGTTGGTCACCTATATCAGCAGTCCGACCGAGGTGTATGTGCAGTTCGTAGACGCTGCGGTGCCTCCTCTGGTGTGGAGCAAGAAAGATGTGCCCGAATCGCAGCGCAATTTCAAGCATCGGCCGCGTCTTTTGGACATTGTGCTGGCGCTTTACAGCGATGACTGTTTCTATCGGGCCCAAATCATTGAAGAGATCGATGGCTTATATAAAATCTTTTATGTAGACTATGGAAATACAGAGTTTGTTTCCATTAGATCGCTGGCGCGATGCACTGATGACATTAGCCTCAAGCCGCACCAGGCCAACAATTGTTTCATTGGAGGCGTTAAGCGCCGTTCGCTGGCCACACAGCGGCAAACCACCGAATGCGTGGAGTTTCTCAAAAGCAGAATCCTTAACGTAGAGTTAGATGTCAAGCTGATTGGCCAAATGCCCGATGGTTATGTGATCAAGTTAAAGGATCCGTATGCAGATTTGCCCAGCCAGATGATCAAACGCGGCTACGTGGAGCCAATATGTTAGTTCTAACTTGAGCGAAGCTTGTCCATCACATCATCATCATCATATTATTATTGTTATTGTTACAATTTGTTAATTTTTTTATTGTTAAATGCCCGGAGAGCATAGCGCACAGTGAACACTATGCTTCCGATTTATATTTAGTCAACGTATTGGACTAGGCAATTACATGTTGAGCTCTTTGCATTCCTATTGACTGAAGAAAGATCAATATGAGGAATTACATTTGTTTTGTTGTTGGATACTTGTTAAATAATAGACTAACAATTTAGACTAACAATTTATTAGCACTATACTATACGACAATGTAATAGATATATTAATAGCAAATTATTTTCATTTAGTTTCATAATTCTGAAACTGCTTTCTTTATGATTATAATTCTTTAGACTACTATAGTACTATAGTACTATACCAAATCATATGACGATTAAATGGTAAGCAGTTATGAAAGATATAAATTCAAATCATAGAAACTAATTTTGCTGTACTTTTTTAGATTTAGTGAATCATTTCTAACTGAAAGGAAGTTCTTTATTTCATTGGTCTTACTCAATGCCGGTTCTTTTGTATTTCCCAAATTAGATATTTTTCATTTGGGAATTGAACGAGATTATTATTCAATTAAAATTAAAAAAAGGCAAACTCTTAATTTAACTAGAGCTCGAATTTTATTTTAAAATTTTGCAATTAATTTGATACAATTTATTTATTTAGAATATTTTGTTTACCTGCCGGAAATTTGAAATTAAAATTGAGGCGCATAAAGCTCAGTTCTAAATTTAGTTGAGAAACAAAATATGTAAAGGACTTTGCTTTAACTCAATTAATAAATATTTAATATAATATCTATTCATTTTGTGGACTTTTTCCATATTAGTGAATCAATCCGGACTGAAAAGGATATAAAGAGAGGATAAAAGTGTTGTGTCTTGGTCTTTCCCCTCGCCTAACTGTAAATAAAGATTTAACATTTAATACTTATTCAGAGAACTGAACGAGATTATTAAATAAATATTCATAAATAAAAAACTCTTGATTAATAGGTGCGGCCCATTAAAAGTCATTATCTCACCCTAAGCTGTTGTCACAAAGCTTGAAAACAAAAGCAATAAAACAATAATAATAATTGCTCATAATGTGCAACAGCAGCTAGTTTTAGTCCTGGGCCGGGCTCGGTCAGGTCGTCGTTGTCATCGCCAGAGCCAGAGTCGCGAGTGCTAATAGATTATGCGGCAACGATTAGAAAGGCAATAAATAGCACCTGACGGAGATCACATGCGTGTACCGGTCACATCGTTGGGGAATTTTCAGGAAGTACTTGGAGTATTCGTGCAATAACGTCCACATTCGATCATTCTTATGCCTGGGTATAACGGGGTTCTGTTGAACTGCCATTAGTATGTAGAAGGAGGCATAGTGCATATTCCTTATCCACATGACAAGCTGGGTCGTTCGCTGATTAAGTGCTCCTCAAATAATCGATAAAAATTTTACGGAGAGTTAATTTAATTAAAATTCTGGTTTAGCTTTAAATATTTATACAACTTTGACATTTATTTACATAAGGCACAACCATAGTAGCTATGCGACTCTCAAGAAATTCAGAAATCATTTGGTTTCGTGTCTTGCTTTTTCCTCTCGCCTGCCTAGAAATAAATTGAACAATTTCTCATGTGGTAAATCTATTCGTTAATGCAGAGCACTGGAATTTAAATAGCAAATAAACCAGATTATCATTTAAACGTCACACTCTTGATTAATTATGGGGCGGGTCATTAAAAGCAAAGAAAAAAACCACCTAAACTGTTGTCACAAAGCTTGAAAACAAAAGCAATAAAACAATAAAAAATAATTGCTCATAATGTGCAAAAGCAACAAACTTTTGTCCTGGCCCGACTTCGGTCAGGTCGTCGTTGTCAACGCCAGAGCCAGAGTCAGAGCTAGAGTTAGAGCTGCGGGTGCTAATAGATTATGCGGCAACGATTAGAAAGGCAATAAATAACACCTGTCGGAGATCACATGCGTGTACGGCTAATATATCGGGTCATATGGGGATGAACAATATGACGATTCTTCGTTCGACCAGCTATGTTTTGTCCTGGTGAGGTTATGGGTAGAGAGGGTTAGGGGTAAAGGGTAAAGGGCTGGCACTCAGTTTAACCAAAGCCAAAACATATTCAGGGATGTGCTGCAGTGTGAACCCGAACAACTGCAGAGATCTATTGGCAAACATGTCAAATAATATTAAATTTGGGATAAGAATGAAATTTTAAATATTTTTAGAGATATACTATTATATTATATTACTATTCCTTTACAGAAGAGTAAGCAAACAATAGCCACAGTCAAGTCTGAGTTATTTAACATGTCTGGATTGTATATATGTATGTATGTACACATAATATATACTAGTAGGAAATACCATTTACCGTGGACAACACACCTGCTGGGACCACCCTCGGCGATAATTATATGAGAATCAAGCACAGGGTTAAGTGTCAAAAGGATGAGAATGTTGGGGGAGGCGAGAGACCCCTTGACATATGTTTGAGCCAGGCAACACTCATATAATGATGATGAGCCTGAACCACCCTCAATATACAGAAATAAAGTACACAATTTGGTTTAGTCTTTGCTATTATTTCGGGTTGAACAATAATTTGGATATGAAGGAGGACGTGAAACAAAACTATTTGAATTTATACAATGGATGCATTGGATGCCGTTGCGTGGAACAAAAATATTTTAACGAATTAAAAAAAAATTATAAATATGAAAATCAAAACGTTTGCCAGCTAGGCTGCCTTTGGCTTTTTAGCCAGCTAGCAACTGGTGCCACGCCTGTTGCACTTGTGGCGATGGCTGTTTAGGGTGCAGCTGCCGTCCAGGATGTCCGAGTTGACCTTCTGTAGCTCGGCAATGCGCTGCCAGGTGGCGCAAAAGTGACGCACGTTCCGTGCATTGGCCAGCTTGGCGATCGGCCCCAATGTGCGATATCCGTTGTTAATATAGCGTATGAAGCCCTTTGCCGACAAGTCCATGACGGCTGTCTTCACCTGAGCCTCCAAGTCGCCACAGGCAAAGGGTCTGCACGGATAGCAGATTGTGATTATAGATTATATATATGTCATGTGTCCAGTACTTACTCCTTGGCCAACATATCGACAATGTGATTCTCCTTGATGCCATTCACATATTTGGGATGATCCTGGAAAATGCGCACCATGTCCATGATGTAAAGAGGCAAGTGGATGTGATAAGTGTTCGAGTGCATCATCAATGTGGTCGGCTCACATTCGCATATCGAAGTTTCTTCGCACATTTTGAAAAGGTTTCGATTTTTTTTTCGTATTTTTGGCAAATTTAGTGGTTTATACTCTATTAATATATATATTTTTTTTATTGGTACATATATTTATTTATATATGTATATATCTGTATGTATACAAATTTGTGTAGACGTATAAGGCACGGCTAATGATATCTGTTGTCCACATCTAGTAGGCCTACTGGGTTTCAGCCCTCGTTCCAAGTGCTAATGTCATCCACTTACAGGTGTCATTAACAGTTTGTCCGGCGAGGTTTGCTTTCGGTTTGCTCTTCAATTACGAGTTGAAGCCGGAGCCGTACAAATATTGTAACAATTACATGTTCCCTTCTCTTTTCATTATTACCTGGTAATTTGCCTAATATATAAATAGATGTGGGCCTCCCACTGCATTAGCTTCGAGCTGACAGTCCCCAGGGGGTGTGCTAAGTGCCAATGAGGTATGTGAGCGATATAAAGAAAAACAGGCACAGAATGAGTTAAAATACTGTTTATTGGTTTCTATTTTAGATGTAATTTGGAAGTTAAAATATTTTATTTTTAATTTTGTCAAGTTATATCTAAAATATACTGGCGTTGTATTTTATATGTTCAAGAAAATTCAAATTTCTGAGCTTATATTTATTTAAATATTTCTGGTAGTATTGAAATATTTTTATTATAGCGTATGCAAATAGCTGAGACTTTGTTTTCCAACTAATAATATAATCTCAACTTGGATTACAATTATTTATATGAAGAACTTATAAGCATATACCAGATATAAGGTCTAGTATACTATTGTTATTGAGTATACATATGTATACTTTATACAAGTTCTGTTATGTTAAAGTAAAGTCTGGAATATCCTATGCCTATCTGCTTAAATTGATTTTCATCTATAAAAACTATTTTTTTTAAGACATTTTTCTTCAGCTCCTTAACAAAGGTTTCTGAAGCTCATAAACCACATTTATTTGATACAAAGATCTCAAGTTTTCAAAGCTCTTTGTCTAGATCTTCGATCAGTAAAGTTTTCTAACCACAATTAATGATATAGTATTAATTGTCAATTCATCGTCCATGGAATCCTTGGTGGGCATGTCAAAGTGCGCACGCCAACCTTTTAGCCATGCTCGGGCATTGCCTCTCCAACACCGTTAAGAGACACAAACGAGGCCAGTCAAAGGGTTAACTATGGTAAAACTTTTGCCAACAGATAATAAATTAGCGCATACATTATGAAATATTGTTAGGATGCCACCGTCAACTGTCGCTGTCTCTGCCTGACTTCCGGCCAGGTGGGGGGCGGTTAGCTTCCAACTGGCAATTTGCTCTACCTGGAACAGGTGACAGTTTCTCAAAGCGAACGGGTTGCCGAAGCAGCGCCACGAATGACATGTGGTAAAATGTTTTATTGGTAAGGTTATCAAAGCTAAACGTAAGTCCCATTGCTTTTTATTTTCCGCAGTCATGCTTCGGGCATAGACTTTTTGATGACTCTATAGCTTAGAGTAGACCCCAATGGCCTGACTGTGCCATTTTTTCTTCATTTTTTGGTACCCCAATGATTACTATAAGACCAACTAAATATCTTGTTTAAGTAAGCAATATATTGCACGTTCCGTCAGCAAGTTTAACTGATGTCGAGCGACCCTTGTGGCTTGCCCATTGTCTATTGATTGACAATACACGTGACTTGTCATTTTCTTTTGATAGCGCATTAGTCTGCCAGGAACTGCTGTATATGTAATGTGTATAAATATATCTAGGTATATCTAACATATGTGAAAGATATGTCAAATAGTCTGATATCTAAATAAACCGCTAGATAATTGTACTTGGCTTGAAATGTTTTCTCTAAATAATGACCAAGAAATATTATGATTGACACATATTTAAATTTGAATATTAGAAATTCTCTTGAAGTTTATTTTAACTAAATATTTTTTATTTATTTTTTTTTAAATTTTTTATACAGAATAATATAAATATATGGAACATTTAATTAAATTTTGCAAACAGATGAAAGCAGAGGTCAGTAGGCTTGTTAGAAATGACTGGTAGAATTAATGTAGAGTTCAAGTATTTTCGAAATATAAAATACGATAAAACTGCAAAGAGTACTTAAAAAACTTTTTAAATTAATTGGTTTAATTATTAATTAATTTATTTTTTTAACAATTAAACAAATCCAAAATTATTAATTACAAATATTTTTTGCAAGTAAAATATGCTGTTAATATAATATGAAAATAATAGACTTTTTCGATAGTTCAGTATTTTCCGTTTCATTTAAACAGAAATTATTTTAAACAATTCTATATTATTTGATTTAATTAAAACAAAAAAATTAAATACATACAAATATTTTAACGAGCTGTATTTAATATTTTATAATTCAGTTGTATTTCTTTTATTTTTTATTTTATATATAATATATGAAACTTATAGTTATATATGAAAACAACAACAAAATAAAATAAATGCTTTAAAACAAAATTCAATCAACGATTTGCCTTAAATCAATTTTATTTATTTTATATTTTCTTATTATATAAATATGATAAATATTACGTGCCATGTATTTATTATTTATTATAATTTTATTGATTTACGATTACAAGTTTAGAAGGCATTTAAAATTTACGCGCCTTAAATCGTAAATCAGTTACATTGGCGTTCTCCTATTGCGTTGCCCTTTGAACCCTGGGCCGACAATTAGGGCTTATTAACTTTAATCGTAACGTTTCATCTACAAAATGTCGTTCGATCTAGAGCGCAACGTGAAATTCCATTACGGTCGATTTGCAGGCACCCATCTAACCCATCTATTTGCTAACCCGCCCATTGCCACCGTCCACTCGATCGTTCTCATTGGCTGTTGGAAAAAGTTTTCAGCCCTACGCTGGGCCCTGCTGCATAATAGTTGGCCAACTCATATAACCCTGTCCGAGCTCAGTCCACTTAGGGCAACACCCCCAAAAGCAAAATCTGAAAGGCGACTTCCACATGTGGTCAACAGTTTTTCCAGTCCGTGGCTAGTTTCATTTGATTTTTTTTGGGTCCTGTGGCGGTCGCGAGGGGGTGGCTAATCAAACTAACCAGTTATATGAAACCCTTATAACTGTGCAGCAAAATAAATGTCATTCAACATGGAAAAGTGTCATGTATTTGACGAATAATTACCGTCAACATTGCGTGATTGGCTGAATCAAGCGGAAGGCGGCCTGTGGCGCTATGACTTAGATTTGGTCCCAACTGGTTTAGGGCTTAGGGTTGAGGCTTCGGCTTGTGGCTCTGGTGGTGGTTGGGGGCTGCCCTTTTGGAGCTGCCGTTTTTGTGTGTGACAACAACCTATAATTACTTGGCAGTCAGACCTTCGGGTGCAGCTGAAGCCGCTCGCTCGAATCAGGAATACGCGCCGCAGGCTCAAACACAACGCGGCCGTCGGCGTGCACGGTAGTCCCAAGTCCCAATAGTTTGTCTCCGGAAATTCTGGGAGCTGCTCACAATGTACTCGCCGGCTAAATCGCCCATCGTGGACGTCACCGAAACCATCTCCCTGCACAGTGAACTGGACGTCGAACTGGAGCCGAGCTGCAACACCAACTTTACGATACCTTCGACGCATAATCTGCGCATGCCGCTGCCTGGACTCGCACTGCCCAATCTTCTGGCGTCCAAGAGCAATGGCAACTTGGGCGCTGCCACGTTACCCGCCTTTGAATATATTGCGCCCCCGAATCATGCGATGCAGTCTTTTGATTTTCCGCTCATGGAGCTGAATCGTGTTGGCATGTTTCCCGGATTTCTGCATCGACGGGCGCGCGGCGAAAAGCGGCCCATACCAGATGCCCAAAAGGACGCCAAATACTATGAGCGACGCAAACGCAACAATGAGGCGGCCAAGAAGTCGAGGGACGCACGCAAGATCCGCGAGGATCGGATTGCGTTTCGTGCCGCGCTCCTCGAGCAGGAGAACTCCATACTGCGCGCCCAGGTTCTGGCATTGCGCGATGAGCTGCAGACGGTGCGGCAGCTGCTCGGCGCCACAGCGGGCGGCATGCTGGGCGTGGCTAGGCAAGTCTGATCCAAGAATGGATACGAGTGTGTAAATATGTATATGTGCAATTGTGTTTTGTGATCTATATTTATAAATAAATTATTATATTATGTAAACGACTACGATTCGTATTTCTTTCGGAACTTTAAATATCACTGGACCAAAGCTTTTTAGAAAGGTAAACAAATATTGATTGATCCCGATTGACTTTCCTATTGTCCTGTTCTTGGAGAAAGTGTTAGTTAAAAACATATTTTATAAGTGTTAATTATATTGATTTATTTTTGATATGGTTGTAAATATTTTTATTTATTTATACATACAAAACATGGCCTTTAAACTATATTCAAAACAGTTCAATTATATTAAAATAAATTTTTTATAGTTTTAAATTAACATATTTTTGCAGAATTACGAATTTATTAGTATTATGAAATATATTTTTCTTTATATATATTCGGAATCAATTGAAAATTTGAATTTATGTATTCAACAAACGTATTTGCCGGACATATGATATATACATATACATATGTATATTCCGTGATATGAACTCAACCGATCTACTACATAAAACCGATATTCTGTCTATCTATCTGCAGATTTGCTATACGTACATCAATACAGAATGTGCTGAAATTAATATTAATATATATTATTTACATATTAATAATAAAATATCAAGTTATTAGATGACTAAGTTTGATTATGATCATATGACTTCTAGAAGTTTTAAAAGGATATTTTTATTTTTGTCATCAAATCTCTATAAGCCAGAAAATACTGATGTGAAACAGCTTAAATAGTTTAAAGCATTATTTATAAATAGGTCTTTTTCTAATCGATGGTTTAAGAAATACCTCCCTATTTTCGCATATGTTTTAGTTTTTGAATATTCAGAATGTAGTCTAGTCTTTGTAGGAAAACTACATCATTTACCCTGGTACCAAAATATTTTAAAGGCATGTAATGTCCGTAAAGAACAACCGTTGCCTACATTTTTTCAATGTCTACAATAAAATGAATAGAAGACTTTTTTTTTCCAAATTAGTATGATTTTCGCTCAAAGAACAAAAATAGACAAAATACCACTCGAGTTATAGCGCAAGGGTAAGAAAACAACTTTATTGCATTGCTTTTTGAATGATTTTAACAACATAAACATAATATATTAACAAACTACAAATTGATGGAGTGCATTTGCACTCTTCCATCTGCGGACAGCAGCAACAGTTGTTGGTTGCTCGAAGAGCTGCTCGATGCAGCAATGTCCGTGACAGGTGAGCCAATCTGAAAGCCCAGATCCGTCGATTCCCGATCCAAATGGAAATCGTAGCTGCGCACAGCGCCATTGGATAACGAGAACAGCCGCCAGCCGTCGTTGGACTGGACAAGGGCCTGCACAAGATTCTGTCGCAAGACGCTGCCGCTGAGCAGCAGCTGCTGATCAAAGACTTGCAGCTCGTATGCGCGGCGGGGTTGCTGCAGCAGTTGCAAAGCGGTATTGGGTCGAGCATCATAGTTGTCGCTGTCACTGCCATTGCCCGTGCTCTTCAGCTCCTGCTGCTCGAAGGAACGTCGCTCGTTGAGTATAATATTTTGAATGGCGCAAGATTTGCCCGTTTCAGGCTCATAGTCCATGATTGGCGGCGGCATGGCCGTCATTGGTCGCTGCACCCGTTGGCGCTGTCGCTGATTGCAATTGAGTATCATCACGGAGCCATTTGACAAGCCCACGGCCACGTAATACTCATTGGCGAGGACGCATAGCGCTGTGGGAAAGAGAAAGCGACTCTCGTGGAGCCCGATGCGTGTAAAGCGCTCCGTTTTAAGGCTGCGCGTGCAGCACAGCACAAAGTTGCGATTGGTGCACACGTAGATGAGATCGGTGCCCGTATCGATGCTGCTGAAGCGTAGTCCCTGCACGCCCTCGCCCGCCATGGCTGTTGTTAGGGTTTGAGTCTCGTTCAGCTCACGCAGCAGCTCGTCGCTGTAGACGTTGCCCTGGAACAGGGACTTGGTCTTGTCGTAGTCGCTTTGAGTGCGCTTCAGCAGGCGGCGTTCCAGATAGCCACGCAGATCACAGCTCACCGCCTGCAGCAGCTTCACCCTGGCCCAGGGTGAGCTGTATTCGTTTCGGGTCGTTGCACCACAATTTAACTCACTTTCCACCAGCGACCAAATGGTTAGCAGACCCGAATCGTTTAGCGATGCATACTATGGAAAGGGATTGGAATGTAACTGACTGGGCTCACATCACTTTAAGCTGCCTACTCACCTGAATATCCTTGTGTGCCAGAGTCCAACTGGTGGCCACTCCAAGGCCAGTTGCATTGGGCGTCGGCCGAAAGCTGCGCACATCTACGACGGCACCCAAATCCAGGGCGGTTAATCCTTTGCTCTCCATGGTGGGCACCACCGACTGCGTGGCTGCAAAGTGTGTCAAATTCCCGTCCAACTTGGAGCAAAAGCTGTATGTTTCGCGCAAATCCCACATGGCAATGCTGCCATCGCGCAGACCCGCAACAACTATGTCGGGTGCTTCGCAGCAAAATGCCACACGGGATACTTCCGCCCAGGTGGACAGCAGACGCAGCGGCTTGCTGGGATCCGTGAGAGACCAGACCATCAGCAGATTGGCGAAATCATCTCGATAAACATTGGACTCTGGCGGACACTCATGTACCGTGACCACGAGCTGCTGCTGACCAGCGCTACCGAAGATGCGACGCACGGGGAGCGCATTTAGCAGGCCGGTCTGCAGCAGCGGCACTTGGCGTGGCGAAGGAGTTGCGCAATTGGAGTTTAGTACTTTGCCTAGAAGCAAGGATGCCTTTTGTAGAAACACGCCCAACCGATTCAAATCGCTGGGTTTGGTCAGACGCCGTTGTTGCTGGCGCATGGTACGCTGTTGCTCAGCCTGACGCAGCTGCTCCAGGCGTGCCAGACTGCAATCGAATACATCGTTTGCATGAGCCACGAGTCTGTCACTGTCGTTGCCTGCATCTCCGCTGCAGCTCTGTACCAACAGACTGCCATAATGCGGTGGGTGCTGTGTCCAGCTGGTGCGAGTGTGCAGCTCCAGAGTCTGGCATTCGTTGTCCATCTGCTGGGAGTGGGTTTGCGTAGCCAGTTGGCAAGTGTTTAGTTTGCCATAGCTCTGCATATATCCCTCATAGCTGAGCGGCTTCATCTCGAATAGCTGATAGTCCAGATGATCGAAGCGCAGCTTTCGCATCAGTTCCTCACCACGACGCGTTATAACCGGATGCGAAATAAAATTGACGTAGCCGCCATAATGCACATCCGCTGTCGACTCTCGGGTGTTGGCCAGCTCTATTGGTTCTGCAACACCATAGTTGCTGATGCCGGAGTCCAGTTGCTCCGAATTGGCCATGCTGTTCGTATCGAAGCTATCGAATTCCTGATGTGCAGCAACGCGTGGCTGTCGACGTGAGTTCATGTCGTAGTGGCCCGAATCCAATTTTCTCTCCAGTTCCTTGTCACGCTGTATGACCGTAATTGGATTTTGCGTGGGCTCCGAATCTTCTTCATCCGCCTCATCTTCCTCTTCAGTATATGCATCGATATCCTCGTGCTTGTCTTCTATAAAATTCACTTCTGCCACAACTTGTTCTGGCTCCTCACTTTCTTCTATTTCATTTTCTTCCTCCTCCAAGTCATCCTCTTCTGGTGTACTGACATCAGTCTCAAAGTCCGATTCATAGGATTCGAAATCATCTGAGTAGTTATCCAAATCGTTAGTCTGCTTTTTGGCTGCATCAAAGTTAACTTCAAAGGCCACAGGTTTATTAACTTGTTTGATTTGCTGTAGCACATCTAGTTCGCTGCGCTGCTTGGCCGATTCCCGCTTGAGCACAACTATTTCCTCTGGTTGCAATGTGCGTGAATAGGAGCGCACACGTGGCGTCCGCCCATCCTCCTCAAAGGCATCCACTTGGCTGGCCGACGCTGTCGTTGTTTCTTGTTGTTTTGATTGCACTCTGCGCTTTTGCGGTGGCGACGACACCGTCACGCTGTGATATGTGTCCAGCACTGCATTTGGCTTGACCTTGCCGCCGGCAGGTGGTTGTTTCGCTTTGGCCGCACGCAATGTGCTTGCTGTGGCCTTTGTTGTTGTTGTTATTGGCGATGGGGTTGCTCGTTTGTTTGCTTGGGCAACAGCCTCACGCTCCTTATTTTTGCCCGTAAGCAATGACGTTGATTTTTTAGCTGTTGCTGTTGCGGCTAGCGTCGTAGACTTTGTGGTTTTTCGCTGAATTTGCTCACTTTCAGGTTTATCCTGTTGCTTCTCCTTCTGCGTGCTGCTTTTCGATAATATTGCACCGGTTTTACTTGTTGCAGGTGATTTGGTAGTCTTCCGCTGTACTTCATGTTTTGGCTATAAAATATAGTCATAATTGCTTTTTGCTTACTATTTTTTCCCTCTTCAATAAGCTACAGCTGTTTAGCGTGCGGCTTCCAACACTGGCCAAAATGAAAATTCAAAGATCAAACTGCTCTTCTAACAAAACGATCAATGCTCTCTCTCTCTTTCCAGACGGCCAATATTAAGTGCAATTGTGCTAGGCATTAGTTTCAATTAATATGTGTGCATGTGTGGGTGTGTATACATGGTGCATAATAATACGTCTGAGAACTACATTCACAGCCAATCCAGTGGCAAGTGGCTGAGCTGTTGAGCTGTACGTTAATATAATCTTTGCGAATTAAGTAATAAGCACTGTGTGATTTATTTCGTTCCAAGTAAATCTCCTTGTGCGTTTGAAGTGTGTAATACATGTCTAACATCTTACATTTGATTTGTTGGTTGTACGCGGTAAACTCTTCGACATTTTATGTCCACAGTGACGGGTTTTCGCGTATAGTAAACGTTAAGCAGACACGTATGTTTAATCAATTGTAATTGTTAATTTAGTTCATTGCAAAAATTCATTTCGTTGTGACCAATTTAATTGTTCCTATAGCAACCAAAGCATAGCAACAAAAACAAAATGAGCAGCTGATATTCAAAGGTTGGTAAGTTTGAATAAAAATAATCGATATGCATTAGATATAAATGTGTAAATACATATAAATTTGGATAAGTATATATACTAGTATAAAAAATAATTAACTAAAAATATGGTTTCAGCTGATATCATTTTTGCTTGCAAATTTACCTTTCTTGATGAGCTGCGTACGTACCTATCCCAATCGAAGCATTTTGCAACACTTATTCAAAAGAATGATTTGTTTTGAAAATTGGTTGTATTTGATTGCCTAACATAATTTAGCTTTAATTGTGCTCTCGTAAAAATTAATATCACAATAAATAAAGGTAATCTTGTGCACAGCATATTGTCTAAAATTAAAAGCGTTGCATCAGCCACAAAGTGCTCGTAGCCAACAAGAGAACAGAGCTGCTGTGGATACCTAAATGCGCGCCGCTGTCGTCGTCGTCTTTTGAGGCGTAATAATGCGATATATAACGGGCATATATGTGCTCCATGGAACGCTTGGCGTAGTCTCGCTGCAGCTCATGCGCGTTTAATAGGGCATCCGTGCTGTCGTGGAATAATATGTCAGTGCGCCTATCGAAGATGCCGTAGAGTGAAAATGGGCGTGTGTCGGTCTTGGGCTTCTTGCCAAACAAATGATCCATGTCGCGCAGCGAGTTGTAGATCTCGTTGTGTCGTGTTAGAGATGAATTGTGCGTCACCAGCTGGCCACGCGGCGTCCAGTGTAGATAGCAGTACTCAAACCTTGAATGACGTTCAATGCCGCCGTAAGGACACAAAAGGCGGTAAGACTGGGGTTTGCTACGCGCCAGCCAGTCGGATGTTAAATTGCCACTAATATATTTCTTGTAGACATCGGAGCTGAGGAAAGCCACGTCGGCACCCTCGGCCAGGCAACGGAATGCGCCCTCATCGCCATGATAATGCGGCGGACACTGACGACCACGATGCGGATGCCAGAGGCAAGATTCGTGACTGAAATATGAGTTCACTGACTGTACTTTTCCGGTCGCGTTCACAATGGTTTCTAGCACAGAGAGATGAGCAGCACCCTCATAGTTGGGCAAGCAAGCGCGAGCACCTTTTAAATCCGTAAAACTTTTAAACTTGGAATCTTTGTGTACTAGCGCAATTGTTACGTAGCGATCGTGCATTTGCTCTGCAAACTCAAAAAGCAACGGCGTCAAACCATAATCTCTTTGGGCTTGAATTCGTTGCTCTTGGTTGACCATTAGAACATCGGCGCTCTTGTAACGAGTATCTTCCATACACTGCTCCATGTTTGTCGTGCGTATGCACTGAATGTTCGGCTCGACGCCATATACTTGGGATGCCTCCTGCAACCAAGAGCACTTAATATGCTCGATGATTGATGTTGTGCAGACGACAATCGAGCGCGGGGGATTGCACTCGGGGAAACTGTAGGCCGACTGAAAGCCAATAGCCTGATCCAGATAGTCATCTATAGAGATGACGTTGTCCAGTGGCACAGTAAGCACATGGTATGTCTCCAGCAAGCTAAGCAGCGCATTTTGCCAGCTCTGCGGCTCGTCGTGTGTGAGTCCAGTAACCAGACGCTGCACCTGAGCGGCATGCGAGCGACGTGCAGCCACCACAGGCCATGGCTTGGATACCCAAATGCAGGGATGCGTCACATTGATTGGCTGCAAGTGTCCGTCTGGACAGAGATAGCTGTATTTAGACGGGTCGTCCTGTGCTGGCAGACCTGCCAGCTGTTAAATATGATAATTAGCAATGTTTCTGTATAAACAATAATTCAACTTTTGCTACTCACCCCAAAATGACTGCGCGTATCGTCAAGACGTGCCCAGGAGACGCTACCGCCGCCACTTGTCAGACAATAGAGTGCTCCACGTCGTCCCCAGTGCTTGTCAGTGTCGTCGCAGCTATATGGGTCATAGCACATTTGGCATAATGATGGATACCGATCCTTGAGAATGCGATCCTGTTTACGATCTGGCACCCAGGGACCAGCTTTGCAGCTGGGCCCAAAATACCTCGCTGAAGCCGCAATGCGGTCTTCAGTTAATGTAATATCTGGATTGCAGGACTTTGCGACCAAGGTTGATTCGAAGTACTGAAAAGTATAATGGAGACAATTAAAATATATGTTTGTTAATAACTTAAGAGTGCTTCTTCTCACATTGGCCAACACCTCGGTCCAGTGGTGATCCAAACCATAGCCAGGATGACACAGCTTGGCGCCATGCAGATCATTGACGGTGTGTATGCCAGCGTCGTTGTTCACAACCGCAACTATTTCATACTCAAAGGGCGAGAGGTGTGAACGTAGTTCGCTGGCAACCAGAATCTCCACGCCCGCCCAGCGAGCTGCCACCAAATCCTCGGATGTGAGCACACCGAAGTGTGCCGTTCCTTTGTGTATGCGGCGCACACAGTCCAGGCGATCGACGCCTATCACGCACTCAATGTTACTCGTGGCCTTCAGAAGCGGACAGAATTTGGGCGCCTTTCGATAATTACCAAGCGACTCGACCACACAGACGCGCACTGAAGGCGAAGGCGAAATACAATGGAAATTAAAATGAAGTTGATAATCTTTAGTATTTCGCTGAAGGTATTAATTCCGTTGGAATAAATTTAATTTCAGTGTGAATTGATCGTTTATTTCGTGCAGTTTTTCGGAAAGAGTCTTGAATTCAAAATTCCCATCTGACAACCGGTTTGAAGACGTACTCGTTGCATTTAACTTTCGGCTCGTCTTGGAAAACTCTGATATCATAGCAATTACGCAGAATTCACAACTAACTGTTGTCATGCGAATGCAGGAGGGGCAGTTTGGCCAGTGGAGCACGAAGTCAAGGTCGTTACGTGTGCGAACCTTAATGTGTTACGAGAGTCTTCGGCAACAGGTATTCGGCCTACCTGCGGAAGAGTTAAGCTGACACCTATATTGCTATATACATATATGTTTACTGGATTCTATAGTTGTATAGTTATTTATAAACGTGAAGTTGTATATAGTCAGTCTGTAAATGACTTTTATGAATCTCTCAATCACTTTTGCTAGAGCCGCATTGAAAGCTAATAACACAAACTTGAAATAAGTATAGGCTTTCATTATGCGGAATAGTTCATGCTCTTTTCTCAAGTGTATAATTAATTTTTAACGAAATATGTAACCACATTGAAATTGGCCCTGCCCCCGTGATGTATTTGTATGTACATATATTCTCTTGCAATATAAACAGCTGAATTGATTAGATCTTCCAGTTTGAGTATAGTTTTTGCATTATATTGAAGCGTTTATTGTTGAAATAATAGACATGAAGACATCTATTAATATCCCAACAATATTATTTTCTCTCCACAGGAATTTCTCTTTGTTTGATTTGATAAATATGTTTTTCAAAAGGACTTTATCGTAATTCTTAGTTATGTATTTTTGATAAATGTATACGTTTTTTATTAAAATATATTATTCATGTTTATCTCTTTATGAAACACTGAAAAATGACCCAGAAAAATACTCGCTGTTAAATATTTCTTATCTTTACAGGTCAATACTCTTTATTTTTTCACACATAAATTGTATATACTTTTTTTTCAATTTCGCTTTAGTATAGGTAAATATGCATATACTTTATTTAGCTGCTAATGAAAGGTTCACAGTTTGATGCAATTAAGTTTTGATTTAATTTGTAGCTTCAATGATATTGTAAGGATTCATAATTGTGTTCAAATTCAGATATTTTATTATTATATATATATTTTTTATTATTCTGATGAAATTCAGATGTTTAATAGTCTTAAATTTGTTTTTATAATTCTGATGAAATATAGCTATTAAATATATCATTTTGTGAAGCGTATGCACTATTCGGTGTATTGTATATTTCCAGTATTTCTTGTTTTTTTGTCTTTCTTTTACCTCATGAAGGTCAGCCGGTGTATTAACGTTTTATTTTTATTTTAGGAAACAAAATGAATTGATAAAAATTTTTTGTTTCTCTCTGATTATGAATAGTATATAGATATAGAGTTTAATTTGAGTTTCTTGGCAACTTTTAACTTTTTGTTAGTCACTCTGAAAGAGTAGCAATTAAAATGCTTTCAGGTACTTATTTTGTTTATTGATGTAATCAATTTACTGGAGAGATAACAATTGAATACTCTTGTAGTCGTTTCTCGTCTCTCCATTTGAACTTACATTTCCCATCATCGAGCGGCTCGATGGCTGCACAATTTGATATTGATAAGGCGAACAAGCAACTGAATATTATCAGTAGCTGCATAATTGTGTAATTAATGGTATTTAAAATATGTAAGTAGAAAGTATTTTAAAATCACTTTGTTTCAATCAAAATTAATTCAGCACTTAGTTGAAGTCTCAAGTTGAGTTAATTTTTTTTTTTTTTGTTGTTAATTTGTCGCACTATCAGCACTCAACCCAGGAAAAACGCCTACAAATGTTTAAATGCATATATTTATACATATATGTTTATTATTAATAATATATGTATTTGCTTTTTGATAGTATGTAATTTATTCGAGAACGCGCCGAGCGAGTGAGTTTGAGTCGACCTCATGCGACGGACGAACAGATGCGACTGTCTGAGCTTCTGTTGGCGGTTACGTCGTCGGCTGCGGATGCAACGAATAAAACCCGTTTCAAGCCGAATTTTTTTTTGTGATATTAAAAATGATCGCACGTAAACAAAACTAACGAACAGCTGCTGACTCAAGCGCCGTTTGGGGTATTCCGAGTTGTGATTGATTGATCAGAACCAACGAGGAGGTGCGTATTACGGGGAATTTTAGATATCCAAGGAACTCAGCTTGGGCTCGGGAATCACCTAATCAGAGACTATTTGGTGGGTATCTATCTATAAGTTTGCGCACGCGTAAATCAAGTTTTTGGAGACTGCTACTTAGGCTTGCGAGATAAGCCGAAAATATGAAGTTGCTAACTAATTTCATAGAAATAATAAAATGATCACTATAATTGAAGCAAATCTGAAATTCTTGGAAAGTCAAACCTTATCAACCAATATCTATAGATTATTTAAAACAAACTTGATACTTTACCAAGTGAAATGAGAAAGCTCTTGCTCTTGACTCTCAGGATTGAGAAATGAGAAAGCTCTTGCTCTTGACTTTTAGGATTGAGAACCTCCATTTTCCTTGTATTATATAGTTTCGCAAAGTCGTTATACCCCAAACTAACGCCATCAATATATTTAGAGTATATTTACTTAAATATATACACATATTTACACATATAGTACATATAGAATATACATATGTTTTATTCCTTGTCTTAGACCCTGGTCTATCTTACGAATTTGTAATCTCAACCTTTATCATTATGCAGTCGATTACTTATTAGAATTATTATTATTATTGGCGTTGCTCTTATCAGTCTCTGTTGGCTTATCAGCAAATGTTTTGTGTCGCAGAAGACTGCTGGGCGGTGTTCGCGACGCTTTGTAATAACAGTCGTAGTGCGCACTTTGCGGCATTCTCATGCCTTCAACGTGATCTCAAGTGGCACCACCAAAGTAATGAAATAATTTTTCATATTTAATTGTTAAGGAAATAATCGCGAGATGTGAAAGTGTGCCATTGTGTTCAAATGCTTAGATTGTTCTTGATGGATTCAGTTCAATTACGAGACTATGAGCTTAGTTATTTATTTATATATAGACTTTGTGCATTTCTATGGCTTCTCAGTTGCTATTGACTTAACTAGTTGGCGTTTTCTCGCAAATTACGTTTCGCATTAAATCCCATAAAATTCGTAATTTTTCCCTTTTTTAACTATGGGTGTTGGCTTTTTGTTTTTGTATTTTAAGTGTAGTGTGATTAATGGGTAAATCAAAAAGTATTTGCCTTTTCTCCCGTACCTGTATTAAAAGCTTATATAATTTTTATTATATGTATAAAATTGACATTTGGATGCGTGTAAAATTTCAATACCCTCCCATTTGTTTGTTTGTTTAATTAGTGAAACCGTTAGCTTAGTGTAGTACACTCACTTATTTCGTATTCGTTTCTATTTCTGTTTCTGCCTGTTTTTTCAGTTATTGTTTATTTATTTATTTTTTTTTTTTTGTGCGTTTGCATCGTAAATAACCTTTTATTTTGGCAAATTTTTTTTTGGTAATTAACCTGCCGGCAATACCGAACGTTGATCGTTTAATTTTTCTGTGTCAAGTTTGCTGTTAATGCATTTATATAAAAATGTATATGGGTATATATTATGTACACTTATATATGGAACTGGTTTTCGTTGTAGATACTTAGCCTATATCTGTGCGTAGGTAGTTAGTATTGCGAATGCATCATAAGCGCTCGACACTTTGATGTGGTTTATGGCTATTAAAGCAGCGGAATTTATTTATTAGCTAATTGAGCTGACTTAATTAGCTCAATATTCGATTAATATGTATATGTTTGCGTATCATGGCATTTCCTTTAACTGGTAGCTAATATATTTTTTTTAATTCTCTAACTAAAAGAACAAATAAGAAACGTAAAAAATTAAAGCCAAATAAAATATTTATTGGGTTGAATCGTGCTTTGATTGCCTAAAAATTCTGCAGTTTAAAATTTCTTGTTTCACTAAATGAATAAATTAAGCAAAGTATACAGCTTAAAAAAGAAATGTCTGGTTGGTTTGAATTGAAAAAAAGCAAATTAAATATTATGCAAAAAGTAGAAAAAAGAAAATAAGGAAATAAATAAAAAAAAATCGAATGAAATGAAGTAAAAAATTAAAAGTAATATTAAAAAAAATATATATACATATATTTTTAAAAATATTGCTAAATCTTAAATATAAAATAAGCATTTATTAATTTTAGACTATAAATATTAAAGCTAAACATTTAAAAGTATATTTGAGGTAATGAAGTTAATTGGAATATAATACAAATTTATAGCATAAAAATCTATTTATTTCTTATGTACAATATTATTAAATTTTTTGTTGTACTCTACTAAAATGACATGCCTCTTGTTGCTTAGACACTTACATAAGGTGTTATCTATACTTATTCAACTAACAATCCAACGGTTTTTAGTGCAATAAAGTCTAGACGCTCTATGGGGGCAAGCAGTATTACCTTAGAGAATTGAGCACGCCTTTTGTTTATGTCAAATATCTATTCAGGTGCCACAGATAAGATTTGCACGTCTTTAAGAGCAAACATAAAATATAAAAGTAATTTATTAATTACACAAAAACTCAGATATATTTCAGATAATTTTAGCCAAACAAATTAGCAATAAAATTCTTATCTCTATACAATTTTATGCTAGCCCTATGTTACAGTGAACATATTGTAGGTGCGATAAGATAAGTACGTCCATAGCAACATGATGTTTACAATTTGTCTACTCCTATTCCCACAGCCTCCGGATCGAGTCGATCGCTGCTCACTTACTATGGTCTTGTGAGGGCAGCGGGCAGTAAAAGCAATAAAGATTACGACGCCGGTGCATGGAGTCATCAAACTGTGATATAGTATTGTGAACCGTCTTCTAGTTAGTTGTCGTACAGGCATATGTATGTATACATAGTAGATATTCTGTACAGCTGAGACAATGGTGTCCATAAATAGACGCCTGCTGCCTATCAAGGCGCATTTCTTCTTTTTTATGGCGGGTGAGTTTTGAATTATTACTGTTTATTCTTATTCTGAATGAAATCCATTTCTAACCCGTCTTATAGCCATGGGTCCCATATTGCCGCAGCTCTCGGTGATAGGCAAACAGATTGGCATACCGCCGGACATAATGGGCTATATCACCGCCGTCTTGCCCGTTCTGTATGTGTTGGCCAAGCCACTAGTTGGCTTTTTAGCTGATTATTTTATGGTAAGTCGATTAGCACTACAAATGTCTGTCTTTATTAATTCTCTTAACTTTACAGCACTTGCGCAAGGTCATCTTTATGGCATTGATTGTAATCATGACCTTGGCCTATGGCGGTTTCTATTTTCTGCCCAATGCACCACATCCCATTGAGCTGAACGAAACGAGCGTGGAGTGGCCAGTGACGTTGACAGAGGCGCCGCTCCACTGTCCGCCAGAGATTTATGCCGCCGATACCCATTGTCAGGCGGCGCATGAGGCTGAATGCAGCCAGGGCGACTACATTTTTCAGGCATTAATAGCGGCGCCTGATGCTCTGGCTAACCTGGAAGCCAGTCCCAATCTGAAATATGGCAACGACAGCTACTTCATTTGCCTCACTGAGCAGAAGATGGCCAGCTACTGGAGCAACACCTCCCTCTCCTGCCGGCTGCAGCACATCGACAGCTGTGTCTACGGCAGTGGAGCGTTCTGGCTGTTCGTTGCCATGCTCTTCATTGGCACCATTGGCTTCAATGTGACCAACTCCATATCGGATGCCTGCTGCTTTGATATGCTGGGCGAGGCAGAGCAGAGCAAATATGGTGCCCAGCGCGTTTGGGGTACCATTGGGTTTGGAGTGACTGCGCTAATCGCCGGAGTTGTGGTCAATCTGTGGACAACGGATGCAGTGAAGAGCTTTACGCCCGCCTTGATTATAATGGGCGTGTTTAGTGTGCTGGATTTGTTCAGCGTGTCCAAGCTAAAGTTGCCCAAATTGGGCGGCTCCGAGTCCATCTGGACAGATGTCTGGCAGCTGGTGCGTCAGCCGCCGATTGTAACCTTCTTGTTCTTCGCCACAATGGCCGGCATAATTGACTCGTTCATAATCTACTTTATGTTCTGGCATGTGGAAGAGGTGGCCGCCCAGACGGGTTATATGGCGGACATCAAACTCATCGAAGGCCTCGTCGTGGCTGCGGAATGTCTGGCGGGCGAGGTGCCATTCTTCTTCTACAGCGGAAAGATTATCAAGAAACTGGGCTACGTGCACTGCATGAGCATGTGCTTCTTCTTCTATGCAGTGCGTCTGTCGCTCATCTCCTGGATACCGAATCCCTGGTATCTAGTGGGCGTGGAGCTGTTCTTCCAGGGCGTAACCTACGCCCTCTGCTACACTTGCATTGTGGCCTATGCCTCGGCCGTGGCCCCGCCCGGCACCTCAGCCACGGTCCAAGGCCTCATGGCTGGCATGGACGATGGGCTGGGCTTCTCCATTGGCTCACTCATCGGAGGCATTATGTTTAAGAGGCTGGGCGGACGTGAGAGTTTCAAGTATTTTGCCATAGCTGCCATCTGCACATGCGTGGCGCACATCGTACTCCGTCCGTTGTCCAGGAAACGGCAGTATTTACCCAAAAGCGAATATCAAGTGCCACCCGAGCTGCCCGAAAGCGAGCTGAGGCCCATGACGCCACAGGAGATGCCAAAAGTATATTAGTTTTAGTTTCCATTTTGTATTATTGCATACGATTTTTTTTACAACTTTATTTAAATACTTGCTCCCAAGTTGGATAACATTTTCGATTGTTTTATTTGAACAAGTGCTCTCCATATTTCAACGTACACGAGGCGCCGACAACTCTCAAGAGGCTTATTGAAATGTTGAATAATACCATAAAAAAAGAACAATTAAATAAAGTAAAACAAAATAAATAACAACAAAAATAACATAAATCAATAAATCAATGTATACAAAAGATTCAGATATTCGAAAACTGAAAGCGTTCTTTATAGCCAAATGCCGAATAGTTCCCACTCCATATATCAGCAAGTCACACAATTAAGACTCAATAAACCAATAAAACATTCTAAAGAGACTAACAAAATTTTTGAATTAGGCTCTGATCACAAATTAGAATTAAAAGCATTGAAATCAAAGAACGTCAAGCTTTTGTAGGCTAGTGTACTTAATTATGCTCAAGTGTGGGCCCACTTGAAAGTTGTTGAAGTGGGCAGTTGTAAAAAATTAGATGGATGCCCCATTCGAAAGCTGACTGCCAAAAGACTATATAAGCCCGGCATCACAATTCCAATTCACATTTCACAAGAAGATGCCAAAAACGTGGCCGGTTTATCTGTTGCTCTCTTTACTGATCGCGTTAAGTGCGAGAACGATTAAGGCCCGCCAAGTGAAGAAATGTAGCCTGGCACGACAGCTATATCGGAACGGTGTGCCTTACAGCGAGCTAGCCGATTGGCTGTGCCTAGTCGAGGGCGAGAGCTCGTTCAATACAAAGGCTATCAATCCAACCAATGTGGATAATTCCGTCGACTGGGGACTGTTTCAGATCAACGATCGGTACTGGTGCAAGCCCTCGGATGGCAGACCGTCCACAGATTTGTGCCGCTTACCCTGCCGACTGTTGCTAAGCGATGACATTAGATATTCCATTGCCTGTGCGAAATATATCAAACAACAACAGGGATTCTCTGCCTGGGTGGCTTGGAATAATCGTTGTCAAGGTCCAAAACCAAGTGTAAAGCGTTGCTTTAAACGAAGGCATAGGTATATAGGTTAAATAAGACTCCAATGAAATGTGATATTAAAGTAAGTGCTAAATAAAAGTATTTAAAGCACATCCTTTATAAACTTTTAAATATTCGCGGGCTTTAATTCAAATAAATATGTCAGTGTTGCTTAACATCAGCTGCCACATCTGGCAACTCTGAAAGCATACGAGCATAAGCTGCCTGCTACATAACTCAACTGTATATTCACCTTGGCCTTTCGCTTTGTTTACGCAGAAGTTTTTGTGAAATTTGTAATAAATTGAAAAAATAACAATATAAAATGGCATCAGCATCTAGTTCCAGTGCTCGTCATTTGTTTGATGATTCCAAGAAACGTCTGTGCGCTCGAGTTGGTGTAAATGTGAACAATTTGGGCTCTGTAGCCAGGCAAGTGGTGCGAAGCTCCAAGACCAACGAGGTATGAATAAATGTTAATGATAGTGTATAAACAATAAATTAAACTAAATGATGTTGCACAGATTATGCATCAGACACTGAAGAATTTTACGCAAGTGGACGTGGTATCCGATTACAGCAACCAAAACCTGCAAAAGATGACGCTCATCCTTCAGCACGTCGGCTATCAGTACGACGTGATGCAAGACAGTGTCAATCATTTGGATTATCTCAAGGAGCAGGTGACGGCCATGGAAAGATGATTGGAAGAGCAAAGGCCCAGACATTAGTTGAAGTGCACACCTTACGCCCACTATAATTTCGACAGTAATTCCGTTCATATATTTTCATAAATACCAGAGCTCCATAACCTCGTCTCGGGTTAATCGCAGCGAGGAGCCCTTGAATGTGTCTTTGAAAGGTGGAGTCGCTGGCAAACACACAAAATGCGATAAGGGCCAAGATACCTATGGCTGCCTTGCCTATAAAAGTAGCCAGCTATGAGATACGCACGATTATCTATCCATAAGTCAGCTTTCGCATCACATTATGCAGCGCACTCAACTGCTATTCGTTGCTTGGCTGGCATTTAGCTCTGCCCAGGACATCGGCACAGAGGAACAGAGGTTATTGGCGGACAGAGATACGCTCGATCCACCGGATGGTCGCATTGTCGGTGGTTGGGCGACAAAGATCGAGTATTTCCCACACCAGGTCTCACTGCAGAAGGGAGCGCGTCATATCTGCGGTGCCACTATATTGTCACCCAGTCTGGTCCTAACTGCCGCTCATTGTGTGCTAAAGGCTTCTGAGCCGCAGAGCTATTTCATACGCGCTGGCTCCAGCAAGTGGTCAACTGGTGGCAGCTACCATCGTATTCGTCGTATCATTCCCCACGAGCATTTCAATCTACCTACACATATGAACAACGACATCGCTCTGATACAGCTCCAAGATCCGCTTATCTTTAGCGACACAATAAAACCCATTCCGATCGTATCGCCTATGGATGATGTGCCCACACTGGCTCAGCTCTTCGTCAGCGGCTGGGGCTCCACAACAGTAGAGCAAATAGCGACTTCACCGCGCTTGCATTACACAGTCATCGTTGAATTGAATCGCGATGCGTGCGCACATAACTACTTTGGCGCCGGCACATTAACATCCACCATGTTCTGTGCAGGCAGCAAGTCTGGCAAAGGTGATCGGGACAGCTGCGTGGGCGATTCGGGTGGTCCGTTGATCACACTCGTTGATGGTCGCTTCAAACTGCTTGGCATTGTGTCTTGGGGCTTAGGCTGCGCCAACGCTCAATATCCTGGTGTTTATACGTATGTGCCTGCTTATATCAACTGGCTACACCAAACAGTGCAGACACTGATCTAGGACTATAATATTTGGGTTTTGTTGTTAACCTAACTAACCTAACTAAAAATAGATTTAATAAGTTTGTTAACAATCGCACAGCTCACAAATTGTATGACTATTATAAAAGAGTGTCCACTTAATGTAAATATTTTGTATATGACCCACTTAAGCACTTATTTTTGACCTAATATTAATAATCTATATATAAGTTGTATTATTGTGAATAAACTATGAACACTTCCTCGCACATTTTTGTTGAACAGTAATGATTGTCAACACTGAACTTGTTTAATATTCAGTCGATTAAATATGTATACAAATTGTTTGTAAATTCAATATGAAAATAAATGAAACCTGTATTTAACCAGTTTAACTGTTTGGGTTTCAGTCAACTCTTCTCTTTAGGATTAGTCATAAAGAATGTTTGAGAACAAATTGTGTATTATATCTTAGAACTTAACTATTAATTTTCATTATTTCGTTAGTATTCAATACTGCTGTAAAGCTTTAGTATTTGATTTAAAAAAAAAGAATAGAAATTAAGGTTTCGATAACTGGAAAGTTCTTGAAACAGCTAAAGATTTTGTCTGTTAGATCAATAATATATGAACACATGATCGAAATTTTAAAACTTTAGTAATTTCTATTTAAAAACAAATTCGATTTCCTATAATCACTTGTTTAGCTTTTTGTAAAAGCAACAATACATATATTCATATTTTTCACTATCAACAAAGAGAGATTTGTCTACAAACACATTCAGCTTTTGCAAGTCTAAAGATCGTGCGACATTGAGAGACTCATTATTAGAGGAACTGATTGTAGTAGAACAGCAGCGTTAGCTTATCTGGCTTATTACAAAATAAATTCAACATTAATGTCGAATTGTCTTGTTTATGAATGCAAAATTCTAAAAATGAAAACAAGTTTTGTCTTCAAAGCTTCGAACGGTGTTTTGTATATAAAAAGCGAATCTGAGAGGCTAAAGCACTGCGGCAGACCAGTTTTTTCGGTTTCAGCTTCGATTGCGACTGACAAAAAATTCGCTACAAGTTTTTAGTTTCCCATCGCAGCTCAACAAAGAGACACACGTAAAAGTAAAAAAAAAAAATACTTGAGAAAAAAAAACATGAAGCAATTTTTCATATTGGTAAGCGATAGTCAATGGTAGCTACGCGCTGCAACTATGTACATTTCCGGTTTACTGTGTCAAGGTCGTTTGTGCATTGGGCGCCAGTCGCGCGGATGTGTCGCATCTTCATTTGGCCACCACTCCAGAGCCGCATGCGCCCGCCAGCCCGTATGTGTTTAGCTACCAGGCGGGGCGTGCACCAGGTCATGTGGATAGACAGCATACAGAGGTATCCGATGGCTCGGGCGTAATACGCGGCGCCTTCTCCTACGTGGATCCCAAGAATCAAGTGCGCACCGTTCAATACGTCGCCGATGAGAATGGCTTCCATCCGCAGCTGAGTCACCAGCTGGAGGACAGTGCAGCCGTCAAGGCGGCCAAGGAAAGGCACTTCGCTGCTTATAATCGCATTGCGCAAGAGCATGCCAGCCACATACCAGGCCAAGCGGTGAGTACGGCTCAGGGATGGCCCAGAGCGTGTTGTGTTGTATTGCGTTGTGTTGTGTTGTGTTGTGTTGTCTTACATGCATGAATTACAAATGCTTTTCACGAGCTGCGCAAAGCTGGCTGCCAGTCATTGCTGTTGCTTGACGTCGGACGCTGGCAAATAAATTATTTCAATTATTCAGCATGCGCCAATCCCTAGCAATTGTACAAATGTTACAAACTCTTATTTTTATTTCCATTTCCATTCGCTTGCAGCCTGTGGCAGCTGCTCCCCGTGGCAGTGCCGCCGTCATTCATGCCACCCAAAAGCATTTGAACGCATTTGAGCGTATCGCAGCGGAGCACGCAGCTATCGGGGCCCAGCAGGAGGCGCAACGCTTAGCATTGGCAGCCCAGTCGCAGTACAGTGAAATCGACAATGGACAATATCATCCATAAGTTGTGTATTCAAAAAACATTTTTATACCCTGAACCCATTGAAAATGGGAAATCAGGGTATAATGGTTTTGTTAAAATGTATGTAACAGGCAGAAGGAGGCGTGGCAGACCCCACAAAGTATATATATT
>NW_022045870.1:346262-400778 GCF_001654015.2 Drosophila navojoa | reverse complement strand
TCAGGGGATCTCGTAGTCGAGCAGTCTCGACTAGAGCTTTCTTACTTGTTATTTAATAAAAATTGTCATCTGAAAAATCATTTGTTAATATATATGTATTCATTAATATTTTCCTTAATATTTAATTTAATTATTACAGCAAAACAACCAACAACAAAAGCAACAAGTGATCTAGTATGTATATCCTCTAATTATTTTCTCTAAGTTGTTCATCTAAGTATTTTTTCTAAGTATTTCCTCTAAGTATTCCTTCGAAGTATTTCTTTTAAGTATTTCTTTTACGTATTTCTTTTACGTATTTCTTTTACGTATTTCTTTTACGTATTTCTTTTACGTTTTCTTTTACGTATTTCCTCTACGAATTTCCTCTAAGCATTTCCTTTAATTATTTCTTCTAAGTATGTATTTCTTCAAAGAATTTCTTCAAAGAATTTCTTCAAAGTATTTTCTCAAAGTATTTCTTTTATGACAGCAAAACAATTGACAAAAGTATTAAGTAGGTTAGTATTCCTTCTATGTATATCCTCTGTGTATATCCTCCAAGTATGTCCTTATCCTCTAAGTATGTCCTTAGAGATCACACACTTCACTTCACTTTACTTCACTTTACTTCACTTCACTGCACTTCATGATTGACCCCCACCAGGCCTGGGTGACTGAAGAAATGCTGCAGCTGCTGCTCTTTATATAGGGCAACTTTCACTCAAGAACTAAGTCTCTCTCAATTGCCCGACGCCAGCTAGTGGTCGTTGCAGTCGAACTCTAAGTGACCAATGGGAGCACTCTCTGCTGCTGCATGCACTCTAGCTTAGTTTTAACGATCTTCTATAGCTCTTCTGCGTCCCTTAGTGTCATAGAAAGAGACTGACGGAGAAACAGACTGTGAAGTATATATATAGGCAAACAATTACGAATATTTAAATTGGATTACCACATTACGCCGCTCTATAAGACTAAAAGGTGATATGCTAAGTAGGGTATGCACAGTAACATTTATAATTATTAGATATGGATATAGACAGCCATAGACAGCCGTTTCTTCTGTTGATTTTCTGAAATCATTAAAAGCTTGAAGCGTTGCGAAAAATTCATCAGCGCTGTAAAATTAAAATATTGATATTCATATATGTATGTACATATTTTCATTATATATGTATGTGCTGTTTCTTTATTTGATTTCAGATTGTCTGTAGCAATAGTGAAAATAAAAATAAATATATATAGGGGGTTTGTTTAATTAGTGTTTCGTGTGAATGATTAACTAATTTGTTCTTATATAAACTATATAAATTTATTGCATTACTCATACGTAATTTGTGTGTTCCCATATTGTTAGGTGTTGTAGGCTCTTTATATACATACATGTTTTTTATGAGACTTTAAATTCCGTTGGGTATAGGTAATGGAAATATGAATAAAAATAAATTCTGAATCGAAAGTGTGGTATCTCCTGTGTGATGAGCTGGAAGAGTGCAAGCGAAAATATGGCCAGTTCACCTACTTCTCTGTATGACTAATGACCGGAACAGCAGCGGGAAATCAATTAAATCTTTAAAAAGAAAAATAAGCAATTTTAATACAATGCTGTAATGAAATAAATGTTTTATATACATCTATTTAAATACATAAAATATGATTAATAACTAATTGATTGATGCGACTTGACTTTTCTTCAATCAACGATCTATCATAAATATGTACCCACTTAAAAAACGGCTAGATAAACATGACGTGAAGCCGTAATTATTTATACTTTTTAATATATAACTATTTAACAACTCGCTAGTAACGCCATATAAAGTAGAACACTTAGTTTTTATTGTTAGTAGAGCCACAACGTTCAAAGTGAAGCTGCTCCATTTCATTGCCCCTGAAGAGATTTTGTAACATTTTAATAACTATGAAATTAAAAACTTGCATTTTCATTACGACTTTTATGACTTTGGTAAGATTAAAATTTGTATTTTTTTTTACATTTTTACATTTTTTACATTTAATTTTATTTAGCTGTGCTCTAGTTATAGTAATGAAATTTGCCAGAAGCTCAACAATATCACTATAGCCGAGCTGGATAATATTCCAACAAATATTCCAATTGAAGATTTGCCGGATAAATTTAAGTGCTATTGCAAATGTTTGATAAAGGATATATTGGATGATAATGGTAAACTTAATGTGGAGCTTGCTCTGAATGGTTCTGCGGAAAAAGTAGAAAAAGTAAGGGTCTGCAAAAAGCAATACGATCATATGGAGTCGGAATCGTGTAATTACGCGGCTTTTGCATTCAGCTGCCTACACCATGATTGAATAACCTAAACAACAACTAAATACAAATACTGTAAAAGACAACAAGTCTAATGAACGTTCGTTACGAAACGAGAGATTTCCATTATCAGAATTACTTTTAATATTAAGTTCAAGTTGTTGATTAAATGAGAGATTGTTAGACGAACTGTTTAGTATTGAAAAGAGAATGTTGAAATGAGTGAGAATTTGACTTTTAGTTTGACAAATGAAAGCTCTTTCCGCTCTCGCTTTGCTATGTATAAATCAGCTGGGCCTCAGCATTTGCTCAGCATTTAGAGACTTATTCTCGGCGGAGTACGAAATGCGTTTACTTTTAAGCTGTGCTTTTATACTGACAGCCGTGGTGCTTGGCGGCGCATACAAGGTGCCCAGGGCACAGGTGCGAGTCTTTTATCCCAAAGGATTTGAGGTTTCCATACCGCATGAGGAGGGCATTTCACTGTTTGCCTTCCACGGTAAGCTGAACGAGGATTTCGATGGATTGGAGGCGGGCACATGGGCACGCGATATACCCAGCGCCAAGAGGGGGCGTTGGACGTTCCGTGATCGTGAAACGGCATTGAAATTGGGCGATACTCTCTACTACTGGACGTATGTCATCTACAACGGGTTGGGCTACCGCGAAGATGATGGCGCGTATGTGGTCACCGAATATGCCCCAAGCCCAAGGCATTAAGTGTGAAATGTGATTTTTTCTTGAGTGATATTTACAAATTTGTATTTTATCTGTTTATAAATAATAATATTTAGCTGCTAAACCTGTTAAATACTATATAGTTAATAGAGCCCGCCCTTTATTTGATTTTAAGCCATTTGGAATATTATTTGAAATATATCAATAAATTGACAAACTGATAGCAGTTTTCGCAGCGCACATATGGAGAGTGCCATGTATAATGCAATTAAGTCAAATGGCATTTAAATATATAAAGCAAATCCTTTAATGAAAATCCATTTATTTTGATATATGTATATGCATATACGAAGAATCGCACTGTTTGATTCATGTAATTATTCGTGTTAATAAAATTTGCAATGCATATTTATGCGCTTTTAAACGCTGTAATTAATCATGCATAAGTGCAATGCATTAATGGGCCAGAAAAAGTCTCACACCTGATGCACTCCCAAGCCCCCCTGAGCCATCGTCAGAGCAGGCGCCGAAAAGTGGCCAAGGATTCGAAAGGCGAATTGATGAAGTTTTAGCTGCGGCAACTGCACTACGTGACGTATACGTATTCAGACAGCAGCGTCGGCCACGCCCAAGAGGCGGCAGGAACTCATGCTCACACTTATACACTTTCACAATGTGAAGAGGAGTATATCTGATTGAGTCTGTGTGTGTTGATCAGATTTCGAGATAAAGTTTACTTAATTCTAGTGATGTAGACAAATGATGAGTGCGTCTGAGAGCATTGAGCCGTCAGGTAGACCAAATTTCGCATATAGCAAACTAATAAACTTCTCTTCTCATATTGAAATAATGGCAGGGGCTTGAGACTGAATCGGAATAAAGATTTATAATGCAAGCACAACTGACTCACAGAAATGATATCTATATTTGGTATGGACAGATCAATTAGTCATTCATATTGAAGATTTGAAGAGAGCTTATCTAAGGCCTTATGCAAATAATTGCAGTCTCGGCTATCAAATTTCGAAATAGATTGTGTGACGATCAGGGTGACCAAATTGGCTTGTCCAAAAAAGGTTGACTTGTGCCAAGGCTGACCATATCTATTTGGAAAAATGCTGTAAAGTTTCTCTATAGATGTACTTGTATGTTTCTTATGAAAGCCATCACAACATCACAGAATTATACCGACCAAAATTTGAGATCTTTGAAAAGTTACTGTACAGATTGCCTTTAGAGTAGCTTAATCAAAAATACTAAAGCGAGGAAAATAAAAAACCTAAAGCAATAAAACAGCTGATTTAAATACTGTTAGCTGCAGTCGAGCATTACGCAGTCGGTTGTACTCGATTGCCACATTTTGAGTTGTTCGTCTCTTTGTGGCCCTTCGTTAAGTTTGTATCCTTTGAGTTTTCGTATTCGTTTTTCTTTGTCTGTGCGCAACAACAAAGCAAATGCAATTACAACGCAACGTGCACGAGTTTTTTGCACTCACTGTGGCGCATTCGGCAGCCAAGCTAAATTGGTCTAGCAAATGCTTTTTGCACGGCTTCTACACTCTACAACTAGCTCTACTCTTATAATTTTTGCACTTTTGTGCACTACTGTAGAGTTGTTGCAGCCGTTAAACGCTTCATTGCCGCCTGCCGACTGCCACCTTGTTTTTGTTTTTTCTTCTTCTTTTCTTTTTTTGCCATGCGCCAATTGCCAAAAGTCCAACAAATGTAGCTAGTCGAAGTGGCAAAAAATATTCAAGTTTTTATGATAGGACTTTAAACACACTTTCTTGTTGGATGGATGTGAAGAACTAGAATGTTGCTGTAAGCGTGGCATAAAGTCTGGGATTCCTAATACAGATTTAAGGAATCATATCCATGGAAAATGGTTGCACAAGTTAGATATATTATTGAATAATATAGAGCCTGGCTTGAAGAGCTATATGGAGAAGAAAACTTTTTCTCATCCTTTTTTGTTTTTGATCTAACAAACTGAATCAAAATAGAAATAGAAAAATTTCTTTCATCTGCATTATATTTATTATATTCCTTGTTTAAAAAACAGACGAGAGACAGACTTTTATTTTCCAATTTTAATGCAGCACATTAAAAACTTTTTGAAAAATAATGAAAGTTTTTAGAAAGTTAGATTTCTGTTTACAGCTTTTTCTTGTTGATCTAATTATTATTTAAAGCTGAGTCTAAGCTTAATGTTTACTATGAAGTACTTAAATTATTGCAACTTTCCACACTAATATATATTTCTTTAAAAAAAATGCAAATCAAATTTACAAATCAACAAATTCGCTCTGTTGTGTTTTTGGAAGAACATTGTGAGCATTTTGCGGTAAGAAAAACCGCAATTGCAATTCCATGTTAAAAATCATGCTCGTTCATTATATATACACGAGGTAAAGCTCTGGCGACATATTTAGGGTAGCAGGTGCTTGAAATTTGTGAATATTTTGGTAGAACCCTTTGGCTAGGGTATAAAAGGGCTGGTGCTCACGTTCAGGCGCTTAATGCATGACACGTTTCGCTTTTGGGGCGTGCCCGTCTGCTGCCTGCATATACATATATATGTATATATATCTTTTTTTCGCCAGTTTGTTGGAGCATAGCAAGTGTCATAAATATTCTTTGGCGTTGCTTTATTTCTTGCCACGCAGACGATGGAGACGAGCAGTTTATCAATAATGCAAAACATTCGAGCGAGGGGTGTTTACACCCGAGTCGCCACCGAGGGGAGGGCGAACTGTCAGTCGAGCGGCATAAGTTGCTTGGGCAACAGCTCCTTGGTTCCATGACACCCCGCCCCTTCAGGCTGCCAGGCGAGCTTCGTTTCGCATTTCGCATTCGCATTCTGATTCTGATTCTCATTCTCATTCCTATTCCCCAACGATAGCAGCATCAGCATCAGCAGGAGTAGGAGCAGGAGCAGGAGCAGGAGCAGCATCGGCATCAGCAGCCGTTGCATTTGGTGTGCATGTTTGTCGATTTGACTACGATTGCGGAAACGTATACAGTTCGTTGATCATTATCCGGTTCGTGAGGCTTTCTGGGCAATCCGTTTGCCAGACACGTGATGTTGGCCACCAGAGTCTTGGCGCTATTGAGCTCACTTATTACCGATGCTGGATTCTGAGTGGGGTATTTAGTGTATTGACAACTAAAACACATTTCAATTGCTGGACACCAAGGCGTGAGAGCTTTGCCTATTCCCCGGCTTATGCTTTGGCCCAAACGAAGTGCTGAAAATTATCCTGGCCGGCCTGGCTAGCTGGCAGCCACTTTGCCAATTGGCAGCTCGACTCGGCTCGGCCCCGATCCGGCCCGGCCCATAGGCATTACTGGCGCATTTAATGGCACTCTATGGACCGCTAATGGAGCGTGTTGTAATTGCATTTCGTATATATTTCTTCCAGTACATACATAAATTCGTTCGATAGCAAATGTGGCTTTGGACTCTGCAAATCGAGTGCATTTCCGTGGCACAAAAAGTGCATACAAATTACGATTTGCTGAGAATTCGTTGCTAAACTACTGAAAATCGTTAACTAATTGCAGATGAGGGCTTAAATGTTGCAGTAAGCAGATAGGCGTGTATATCTATAGATCTGATTCTGAATATATTCAATTTGTGCATTTTTGTCTATTGACAGTTTCATATAGAACTATCAGGAATCCAAATCAGATCTCTGTCAAGCATAGATATGTATTCCATAGTGCAGCGTAATGAGGCAATCCGATTTTAGCTATGCATGTATGTTTGCCTCTCTCATAGTGTCTCTCTCTGTCCATGAAAAGAGGAATTAGAGATCACTTGAGTTGAGTATACGTATGCAGCAGTATGCATTCGGTATTTATATTTAAGTTAAACGAAGCTAGAGTGCATGCAGCAGCAGAGAGTGCTCCCATTGGTCACTTGGAGTTCGACTGCTACGACCTCTACCTGGCGTTGAGCTCAATAAGGTGCCCTATATAAAGGGCAGCAGCTGCAGCATTTCTTCAGTCACCCAGACCTAGTGGGGGTCAGTCGTGCAGTGCAGTAAAAGTAAAGAGAAGCGACTTCAGCGAAGCATGATCGTTCAGCTAAAGCATTAAAGATTTAGAGGAAAGATTTAGTGGAAATACTTGGAAGGAATACTTTGAGGAAATGCTTGATACAAATGCTTGGAACAAATACTTAGAGGAAATACTTAAAGAAAATATTTAGTGGAAAGAATTAGATTAAATGCTTCAAAGAAATAGAGGAAGTGCTTAAAGGATATACTCAAAGAAAAAATACTTAGAGGAAAACAATAAAATGTTAGCTGTTTTAAAAATGCGATCAATAAGAATATTGACAAAAATTTTGTATATTTTAACACATTTTGTACAACTTATCTTAAAAGAGTGTTATATTTCTTTGTTTTATGGACCATTAAAGGCGAATCGACCATGCTGCATGGCACAATCTAATTGTCTAGACACATGTGTTTGTGTGTGTGTGTATATATATAGAAATATCAGGCATTTTTCGTTGGCTTAAGTCAATAAACGTAATTGAAACGTGGCACATTTTCGAGCCGATGACAGGCGCTGGAAATCGCATAAGAAGCTCCTGCTGCTGCTGCTGCTGCTGCTCAAAATCAAATTAGAGCAAACGCGAGGCACTTGGAAGGAAATGCGCACTGCAAGTCACAGGAAACAGGAAAGCGCGGAGGCAGTGCAAAATCAAATAAGAAAATCGGATTGAATTGAAGCTGAGGTAAAGGTAAAACGGTAAACGCTGATTTATTGATTTTCAAGCAGCGTCTTTGACATTCTCCATCTGCTCTACATAGAAATTAAATAAAAACCAAGACAGCGGGAGAGCCAATCTTGCCTTTGTGTTCTGCCTGTTGCAAATTTTGGGGAGGAAAAAAAAGATGCAACAGCTCCACATCTTAGGTGGAACAATGTCAATTCAGACACTTGGGCACACCAAAAATTGTATTTACAAAACATTTACTTCAGTCCGTTGCGTGTCTTTTTTATTTTATGTTTCATTTAATTTTTATTTTTATTTTATGCTTTTTTGTCATTTGGCGCTGCTGCTGCCGTCGCCGCTGCCGCCGCTGCTGTTGCTGCTGTTTGTTTGTTGTTTGCGTTTGGCGTTGAGTAGCGGAAATAGTAAAAGTTTTCTAATGAGAAAAGTTTACACACAGAGACAGAAAGGAAGCACGTAGGAGCGAGTGAGAGAGATGGAGGGAGAGTGTGTGAGAGAGAGGGCGAACCAGTAGAGCTCTTCTAAGATGTAGGCAACGGACAACCCGTACAGAACGAGCGGCTCCGCCAGAGCCAGCGGAACCAGTGGAACCAGCGACGCTGTCCACATTGGCGACGAATTTAATCATCTGCCTTTACAGTTCCTCCTACTCCTACTCCTACTGCTACTGCTACTGCTGCTGCTGCTGCTGCTGTGTGCGCGAATGTGCACATCAAAAACTAAACACGTCAAAGTAAGCAACGGAAATGAGAAAAAAGTGCGCTTATTTATTTTGTACTCTTTTCCAACAATTTCGTTTTTGTCGCCTACACCTCTATTTGACTTGGTTGACAGCGAGACAGAGAGCGAGATGGAGAGAGGAGGGAGAGGGCGAAAGCTAAAGAAAAAGACATAGACAAAGACACAGGCGCCCAACGCCTTTCGGCACGTCAACATCAAAGCGTGTTATAATTTTCAAATTATGCAAAGCTCTGCTAAATGTGAACGTGAACTCATTCCAACATTTTGTAGTGCCGGATAGCACGGTTGAATGTCACAAAGGGAGCGCCAGGCTCGCATCCAGCTGTTAAGTGCCCGGTCTGCATTAAGTGTGCCATGTTCCGTTTAATGTAGCTTGGACAGATCGTATTTGAGATTCGTATAATTTATGTAGGAGAGATTGTGTAAAATACAATTGGGTAAACATTGGCAGACTCCGTCAAATTAAATAATGTTAAATAATTGTACAAATTATTGTTTACAATTATTAATAATATTAAATATTAATAATACTATTTATTTAATAATACTATTTATTTAATAATACTATTAATAATACTATTTAATATATTTTTATTCTTTTAATAAAATTATGTATACTAATTTGTAAATTTTATTTTTATTATGAATAATTATTTTAATAAATGATATGTGTATATTTTAAATAATTGTAGGTCTTTGTAATAATATTAACAAAAATAATTAAGATGTCACGGCAGCAATGAATGCTAATATTTGAATAATAAAATGCTTTTTATATCCTAACCCCATTGAATATGGGAAATTTGAGTAAATGTTTTTGTAAAGAGTATGTAACAAGGCAGAAGGAGGCGGGGTAGACCCCATAAAGTATACATAGTCTTGATCAGGGCGACGAGCTGAGTCGAATTATAACTCACCTATATCCACCCCCTCTCCCTTAAATTTGTAGAAGGCGTATTTCAAATACTAGAGACTTGCCAATGTTATAAACGAAGTTAGTCCATCAAGAACGGAATTAAATTCCCGTAGTAAACACATACTGTAACAAACGCGTGTTTATGCGTGCGTGCCTATGTATGTGTGTCTGTGTGTGTTGTTTCTTGCGTGAGCAGAAAGACGCAAAGAATTATTGACATATGAGTTCCTCGTGGGGTTCAGTGGAGTTCATAGTCGAGCAGTCTCGAGTAGAGCATTCTTACTTGTGAATCTTCATTCATTATTATTATTCGCAAAGATTTTAATTGGCATCTAATTTAAAGAGCACCTGAAATATGTGAATTGTTTTATTATATCACATCTCACACGTCAAGTGCCCGCCCACAACACGCCCTCACTCTTTTTCATATGCCGCCCTTTTCATGTTAGTGATTGTATCTTGAGGATTCATGTTACGTTATGTCATTCGGCAGCTGCTAATAACTTGCATGATTTAATACACAATTTAATTGTTGACCCTGTGCGATACGTATCGGCAATTATTCGGTAAGCTGACATTTTACAAGATTTCGGATAGCGTTTAACAAGCCAATTGAAATGGCACAGTCCCCATGGAGCTAGGGGTATATAAGAAGCTGCCCGACAGAATGCAGGCCAGCAGCGAGAAGTCTCCGTTTCCCCAATATAAACGGCAACGTGACGATCCGAAAATGAAGTTATTTTGCGCTATTTTGCTTGTTTACGTGGTGGCTTTGACACTGTTCGGCGTGGACGGACGCGGCGGTGGGGGCAGTAACAAGGGCCTAGAGGTATGCAACAGCTAAATACTAACTATTTAATACATATTTGTCCTAAACAATCTTTTGATGCAGGACTCGATGCGACTGTTTGTGCGGGTAAGATTGCTTTCAGTTGAATAGCGGAAAACGTTCAAATTTCTCTGCCCTCAAGACGCGTCGCCAATTAAGCCTTAGTGAAGAGGAATTGAAGCGGCGACGCTTTGAGGGCTACAAGGCTTTACTTATGCGATTTTGCCAATGCCTATTAATTCTAGGCACGGCGCCATGCCCCCGTCACTAACATGGGACTTGCGACCGGACCTGGCTATGTGAAGAACGAGGAGCAGCCGCCATCTCAATTCAGAGTAAGTCACTAGACGACAAAGATCAATATGTTTATATTATGATGATGATTATTATAATACGACCTATGATTTTAATATGTTACCAGTCGCGTCGCAATGTCATGAACAACGATCCAACGAGCCATGAGAACAACGAGGAACAACCGCCACATATCAGAGTAAGATTCATTTTTGCATAGCCAGGCATTATAGCTGGATAATTTTAGCCTTTGTCCTCGTAGACCTCATAGGGGTAATTCCTTGGAAAATACTCTACTACTCTATTCTATCCCATTCACAGCGAATTCGTCAGTTGCCCGGTCCAGGTTTACCCACTCCCCCCCCTGGCATGCCCGGCCCACCCATATAAACCAATTAATTAATTAATTAATTAATTAATTATACATAATTCACAAATAGAGTACCGCTCATGTGCATGTCAAAGGGAACTAAACGCTAACGAAACCAATAAAACTTGTCTAAGGCATTCCAAAAACATAATCCCGCAAACTTGTTGCTAAATTTCCAGGGGATATCGTTGCATCGACCCAACTCTTTTGCGAATTCCTTGAAGCTCTCTCCCATAGATAATCAATTCGATATGAATAAATATTTAAATACATTTATATTTAATCCACAGCCACGTCGCCAAGCACCGCCGCCGCCACCTGAGGGCATGCCACCACCGCCTCAGGGTATGCCACCACCACCCGAGGGTATGCCACCACCACCAGCTTAAGGATACGAAATAGTTAAATATTCTTCACATACACATATCATATAGTAAGGCGCTTGCTTAGGGTAAGGGAACCACGTCATAAACGAGAACTATGCGTATAATAAAATCTATTTCAAGCATTCCAAAAACAAGATTTCCGATCCCATAAACCATTTTACATTTCTCAGTAGTAATTTGCGCTAATCCTTGCCGGCAGCTGCGCACACATGAAACAGGTAGATCCTGGCCAAGGGTTACCTGTTCGGATCTCGTATTTAAGAGGCTGTCGCCAGCTTAGTTCAGTTCATTTACAGATCGTACTCCCTGAAGATGAAGATCGTTGCGTTTTGCTTGCTGAGCAGTCTCACTGTTGCCCTGGTGCTGGCCTTTCCTGCTAGCCACAATGCAATTGATACTGTGCCAACTGCTGAGCTGCCTCCTGCTGCGAGTGCCAATGCAGGAGAGGGAACCACCGCTCCGTCATCAACAACTGATCAGCTACGTCGGCCACGTCATCTTCTGACGAAACTATTCAGCCCCCAGCCCCAGGTGATTGTGCAGCCCATTGTGGTGCAGCCACCGCATCATAGCCCCTATCCCAATACGTATATCTACAACGGGGGCGGTCGAGGCTATAACAATGGCTACGGCGGAAATGGATACTGGTAGAAGCATTGAAAACTTGTCGAAAATTTAATAAACGAAATTTTCCCTTGAAGCACGCATTTTATTTTTTTTTTTTTAATTCTTGTTACTTCCGCATTTTATGCAAAGTTAAATTTCCTTCCACGCAAATCCCTTAAGTCCAAAACAGTCGTCGACTTGACGGCAGCAGTCGCCGTCCGCTCGTCCGCAGTCCTTTCTAATGCCTAATTAGGCATGCTCGGCACGTAAGTCTAATTCCCGAAAACTTGGCGAAGGTCGCGCCTCGTCAGTTGGACTGCGAGATTTTCCAATAATTCCAATACCCGCCGACAGTCTGCGGACAGTGAGAAATTTGTGAACTGGTTCGGTTCATCGATAATTAAAAAAAAAAACATACATAATGTAATATATAAAAATATATATATATTAAAAAAAAAAAATATATATATATATATATGAAAATATATGAAAAATATTTAAAATATTAATCCAGTTAAAAAAAACTATATTAAAAAATTTATTATTACTATTCTATTAGTTATTAGGAATTTCTTTTATTAATTAACATTAATCATTATTTTTTTAATGTATATACCTTTTGTTTTTATATTTAAAGTTTTTATTTTAACATGATAATAAATTAATCAAGCATGATAATGAAATCTCCAGTTATTTGAAATTTAACTTATTCGAAATTTCAAGATTTTTCAAGGTATTAAATTTTTGAATTCCATTCGAAATATATGTAAATAGAAACTTTTGCTGATTGGCATAGTGACAAGGTACAAAATGAACCAGTTCATGAAATGATTAGTGGTCCTTTTAGATCAACGAGCTAGTTTTGTTTGCCAGCCCTGCACAACTTCCACCTGGGGACTCATCATTCATCAACTGAGCAGCGCGCCCATGGGGTCCCAAATGGGCAGTTCCTCGCTGGGCTCGTCGCGGAGCGCTTGCATCACGCCTGGCGGCACAAAGCGTGCGTCGACAACTATCTCAAAGGCATACTCCCGCAGCCAGTCGACGTGCAGGACGGTAGCTTGGCCCATGGATGCTTTGCGCTTGGCTGACTCTGCTTCGGCTGCATCTGCTTTGGTTTTCGCATTGTCGACGGTATCGGCAGCATCCTTTATACTCCCCTCGGATTCTGTATTTTGAACGGCATTAGTCTTTGCTGTCTTGCGTATCGTGCCAAATCGCAGTGGCTGCTGCAGTGCGTCCAGCGAGACCTCGGTCACCAGCAGCGACGTATTTCGACTCGTCGCCCTATAGAGCATACGGTCCGCCTTGTTTAGAGCTGTGCCCACCGGCATGCCGAATACCTGCTCGAAGTTGTGCGTTTTCAGGCTGAGCACTCCTTCGTTGTTCTTGAATATGCGCTGGATATCGCATGCCAGCCACACAGCCGAGCCAGCGGCCAGCGACTTGACCATGACCTCAAGCAGTACATCCATGGGCTGGTTATTGTAGCTTTGCAGCAGTCCGCCCATCAGGTTGGAGCTATGGGCAATGCAATAGTTGCGCCCGTAGCTGGCACTCGGGCGGGGATCATGGCCCAGACTCACCCAGGCATCCAGCGCAAAATGGGGCGTTATCATGCGCTCATAGAAACTGCGCGGCGTAAACAGAGTCTCCTGCTCTTCGTCCTTTAAGTCGAGCGTAAAGCTCGTGGGCGGCGTGCCCAAGCAAATGTTGATTACCTTATAAAGATCTGTGAGCATGGACTCGACCATTGGGGGCAGCTTCTGGGCATTCCCATCTGAGACGAATTGCTCATGCAGCTGGCTGCTAAACTCGTGCAGCTGTAAGAGATTTGAGAGTTATCTTAATCCAGCAACACATAAGGCATACATACTTTACTCTTGAGCATCCGATTAAGGTGCAGGGTGTGGGTCGAGGACCAGCTGGCCAGATAGGACTGCTTGGGCATTACGCCGTATTTCTTGACCAGATTCACGAACATCTGCCAATTGCCGCCATCGGGCACGGTGTGCTTCATCAGGTACCTGAAGGTGCGTCCCTCAACCGGCTCTCCGCGCGCTAGACACTCGATCACAGTATTGAGGAAGTAGTTACAGCGCTCAAGCTTATGCCAGTAGAACAAATACGGGGCGGATAGTTCGTAATCTTTGCGCAGACCATGACGCAGCAGATCCAGGCCCGTGCAGATCCAATGCGGACCGTCAACGCTCGACTTCTTCAGCCTGGCCACCTCATGGTGCTCCTTGCCGCCCACCGTCAATTCCTGCAGATTGGCGCGCTGGCATGCGCTGATCGGATCCCCACGAGTGCAAATGTTTTGCGCCAGCCGGTTCAATGGCAGGCTGAAGAACTCGGAGCGCCACTTGGACAGCTGGGAGCTTTGTAGTGCGAGGCCAGCGGCATTTGGCGAAATACTCATTTCATGAACTTTAGACAATTTTTTGTTGATACTTAAGAAAATAAAATTAGATTTCTATTTTAATGCAATAGAAAGTGTGACCAGCCAACCTTCTATACATCAATTTCCTAATACGGCATCAGGGCTGCAAAAATTGACTAGTGGAAATGTAAATCTTGCATAAATGTGAAATTTTGCATACAGAGTTTGAGTTTCGGTATTGTTGAAATCAGAGTTACATATATAAACCTAATAGGCTAAAAAATTTTGTATAGTTTCTGAGAAAAAAGCTTTAATTTTTTTGGTATTATTTTATAATATTTATTTTAATTTAATTAAAGAGTAAGCATCAAATTTGTCCATCGCTACTTCCAAGTTAAGCTCACATATAAATATTTTGTCATTTGATTTGATGATGAAACTTGTCATACTGAGAGCGATTCAAATTGGGGGCGTATAAGCTGCAGCTTAGCTAGATGCCAAAGTTATCATTCGAGCGTAGCTCCCACACAGCAAACAACAAATCTCAGTTGAAGTTTTTAGCATCGTTTTGCTTGAGAGAGAGAGAGAGAGAGAAAGATGGGAAGAGAGGCATATTCAAGGTTAATTGAAAAGTCATTTAAAATCTATTTTGATTTTGATGATAATCAGTGTGTAGATGATCCACATATGTATGTATATACATATAATAGAGTAATCAATAATTATTATAGAGTAATAGACCCGCAGTGATTTATCATGTAGTTGAGCGTATCCAAGGTCTGTTGCTGTTTTTTGTTGTTTACACTCATTGACAGATTCTCTGTTTGTATTTGATTTACTTTATATATTCTGTATTGCTCGTTGTTATGCAAAAACGACAAAATCAATATTTTTTGGCTCGTAGCGATTAGTTGAAGTTTGTATAGCATCGAGATGAGACATTTAGTCAAAGTGAGGCTGCCTCTGCTGCCTCTGCTGCTGCTGCTGCTGTTGATGACGCACTTGACTGTGACGAAGCCCCAATATTCATATGGAACTGGTTATGGTGGATCTTTTATGAATAGCAATGGTGTCGGACCCGTTAGGCAAGCAACTAATGGACTCATAGGATCTCGATATAGTGGTGGACCTTTTGGAAATTCTGGCTATTTAATAGCCGGTAGCAACAGTGGAGGACCATTTAGAGTTACTGGTGGTCAGGAAGGTCTCATATCTGGAAATCAATATGGCGGGCCTTTTGAAAATACTCAAAATTCAGTTAATGCTGGCAGCAGTGGAGGATTATTCGGACAAGGAACTCGTGAGCATGGAGGTATCATAGCAGGACGTCAAAGCGGAGGTCCGTTTGGAAATGGTGCTAGCAGTGGCGGATCTTTTGGACAGGATCAACAAGGTCTAGTTACAGGAAGTAACAGTGGAGGACCTTTTAACGTAAATGTTGGTCAGGAAGGTATAATCACTGGAAATCAGAATGGGGGACCTTTTGGAAATACTCAGAATTCAGTTAATTCTGGCAGCAGTGGAGGATTATTCGAACAAGGAACTCGTGAGCATGGAGGTATCATAGCAGGACGTCAAAACGGAGGTCCGTTTGGAAATGGTGCTAGCAGTGCACAGGATCAAGGGCTAATTACAGGAAGTAACAGTGGAGGACCCTTCAACATAAATGTTGGTCAGGAAGGTATAATAACTGGAAATCAGAAAGGGGGGCCTTTTGGAGGTGCTGCGAATGGAGCTGCTGATGGATTGGTTAACAGTGACGGCTGTGGAGGTTCATTCGGACAAGGAAATTCTCAAGTGGCGGGTGGTTGCAACAGTGGAGGACCATTGCAACAAGGAAATAATGAATTAATAAGTGGTAAAAATAGTGGAGGTCCTTTTCATGTAAATGTTGACCAAGGCGGCGGTCTCATAGCTGGAGGTCAAAATGGTGGACCCTTTGGAGGTGGATTGATTGGCGGTGCCGGCAGTGGAGGACCCTTTGGTAAACCAGACGGACTTATTTCAGGTGGGAGCAATGGTGGACCTTTTAACAGTGGGCAGCAGGGTGTTATATCGGGTGGACAAAACGGAGGACCGTTCGGGAGTCAGGCATCTAATGGATTAATAAACGGCAGCGGAAGTCGAGGACCTTTTATATAAGCGGCAGAATTAATTAAATAAATGTATAGTCATAATTTTGATTGAAATCGCAAGAGTCATTGAACTCTGTGCTGGCAGCTGTGTTTTGTTTCCTCGTTGTTGTTTCCTTCTCTGAAATGATACAGATAAAGCTAACAATTGTTGAAATTGATTTGCTGATTTATGCGTCTGTTGTCTCCGCAAAGAGCTGCAAGTCGAAAAATGCAGTCAAAGTCATGCAATATGCAATAGTCGCTCCCCATTCCGATCCCGATTTCGACCAAACCTGAACTCGGGGCAACTAACATTTTTGTGCTTGTGCAGCCAGGCGTTGATGGAGACATTGGCCAGGGGAAGGCGGGAGAAGTGATAAAAAGTGTACGTGTGTGAGAGAGAGAGAGAAAGAGAGAGAGACGAACGAGACAGTGCTCGCTCTGCTCTGCTTGTTATCTGTGAAGCAGATTTCTACATAGCAATGCTTTGTGGCGCTTGTTGCTGTTGTTGTTGCTATATTTAGCCGCCCAGACGCAATATATATAAAGTTTAATTGATTGGAAAATCAAATTGATTCGATTCGAGCAACAAAAGCAATGTGAACGCCCCAGGCTCGGCTGGACCGCATCGCACCCGACCAGAGTCCAACACCCAGCCAGGTTAGCCAGAACCTGTGGAACAGTTAGTCGCAGCTTATATATATTCGCCACTGAATGCAACTGCGTCCTTTTAATGGTCTATGCATTATTGTTTGGCCTCTGATCATTGTTTCCCAACTGCCCCAGACTTGTGTTAGTTTTTGTGTAATGTTTTCATGTGGCATAAATAAGTCTCTTGGTGGCAAAGGCAATTGGAAACAGAGGTTTGCAGCCAAACCAAGTGGATTCTGAACTCGGTTAGTTCATAATTTAGTAGCTTGTTTCTGGTGTTCCGGCAAGCAACCGTTCGAGGCATAACATAAAAGAAATCTTTGCTACTACATATGAGTTACACAGAAAGAAAACTTCAAGAAATTTAATCACGTCTCCGATTTTGGCTTAACTGAATGAATGTGTATTTAATTTAATTAAATTAATGATTAAAAAATTAAATAAATATAAAATATATTATTTAAAATAGCTCTGACATTATTTGAATGTATTTTATTTTAATTTGTAAATTTGAATTATATTATTTATAATAAAAATTAAAAATAAATTAAGGTATATAACTAAAAAAAAATTTCATTTATAAACTGATTGATGATTGAACCGATGATATTTTAATAAATAAAAAGTCGAATTTGTTGTATATTATTATATATTTATATGTAATAAAATAATAAAAAACAAAGCATTTAATTTATAAACATGCATATTTAATAAATCACACATTATAAACTAAAATAAAATTATAAGAATACAAAATTTTCAACCACCTCTATAAAAATGCTCTTCAAATTTTAGCTGCTGATCACTGTACTTATATGTATTTTAGCTGTCTTCGTTGTTGCTTATATGAGAACTCCCACACAATATTATAACAGCACTTTGTAGTAGTTGTAGCTCATTTAAGTGGCGTTATTTCTCTCCCGCTCTGGAGTTTTCTAATTCTCATTTTCTATTCTCACGTTTGAGCAGTCAACAACTCAGCTATGCCAGCTATCATTAACAACACGGCAAAACCTGTTTAATTTTTATTGTTCAACTTGCTCCGCAGTCGAAACGAGAAAGAGAGAAACTAAATAAACGCAAAGCGTAAATTGCAGTTGGTTGGGGCAGCTATAGTCTAGCTGAAGGGTGGGGGTGCACCCAAACAAAAGCTCACAACCTCAGCTCAGCTCGGCTCAGCCCACCTGCTCAGGTGGGGCTAATGTGACTGCTCAATGAATGCCAACAGCCGATATGTTTAATGGCCAGCAATACAAAAACTTTTACCTACAACCGAAAGCTATTCAATTGAAAATAATTAGCAGACACATAGCGAAACTTCTTAATTGCCTTAGCATTCGTTGCGAGTTGGGAGAGGAGACACCAAAGAGAGAAAAAGCAGATGAGAGCGTTGCTTCATGTGAACTTGCTAGCCGCGTGAAATATGTGCAAATGGGTGTGCTCGACTAAGACATACTGGGCAATAAAATAAAATAAATAAATCAAAATAATAAATATACAATTGAAAAAAAAAAAAAACCTGCATCAATTTATTTTTGCAGAGTATAATTAATTATTTATTCAAAAATTATTATTCATAATATTTATAATAATGTAATAATGATTTCATATCATCAGAATATATTTTAAGCGATATGAAATTTTGTGCTCAATTTTAATTGCATTTATTGTTAGTCAGAAAATTTCTATACCTCCTCTTGTGATCAATTCTGAGCAGGGTATTGTAAAACGTAAACAAATAAGGTCATGATAATCAGTGGGCGCAGACAGCCACAATCGCCTCATGCATATAGATTGATTGTCTACCCGAAGACATTGTATGTTACCCTTCTGCTGCACGTCGTCGTAGCCCTCTCTGGAAGCACTTTCATATAAAGGCGTGGTATTATTTAAAACTCATTCATTTGAACTTCTTGCCTTGACCATGCAGCACACTCATCAATTCATTTTCGTGCTTTCTCTGCTCGTTGCACTGCTCAGCGGTAAGACTTCCTATATATAGATTATATACATCAGCATATATTTATTTACATATTATATGTTTCGTTGAAGCTGTCAACGGACTGCCGTTCGGACTTAATTGGGGCCCCTCTTCCAATCAGGGACCCAGCGGCGGACCAGCCTGGAATGGTGGGCATGACCAGACAACCGATTCTACACACTATAATCAGCACTCAAATGGCGGGGGCAAATGGCGCTATTGAATGATCATACGACTTATGAAAAATTAAAAATTTTGCAGTTGCTTATGAGCAAGTGATTTCAATTTGACCATTTTCATTTAACTGATTATTTTTAGATATTTGTCAATTATTTATAAACATATAAAACAACTTTAAGGCATGGCTATAAAAAGAAATAAAAAACCTGTGCTTACATTGTATAATTTAATTTATTTATTTTAGTTTCTATAAATTTGTTCAATTTAATTTTTATTTACGTCGAATTTTTACGAGGTATTGCAATGAGGTTTTACCCTGAGTTTTATGCATAGCTGATATTCATTTTACTTTTTTCTAATATATAAAACAACATATACATCCGCACACGTAGGCGCATCGGTTGAAGAGGAGGCTGCGCTTGAGCTGCGGTACAGACTCTCGCTATGGAAAAATTAATTGTTGAATCACGATGAACTTTTCTAATGAAATTGACATCTCAACGAGTGCATACACAGGCAAATGGCCAAAGCACAAGTATTTAATGTATTGTATTATAATGTATGGATAAGAAGCACATGTTCTAAACATTAATTTGACTCCAGTTTGAGCTCTGTTGATAGTGAAGAACATTTGCCAACTTGTATTTAAACTTGAAATAAATTCAATCTCTTTAATGTTCATCTACTCATTTATTTTTCACATTAACTAAAAGAGCTGAACTTTCTTTAGATTTAAATTTAATTCAGTTTAAGGTAGACGGTTCTCGCTTATAGCTAATGAGCATCGTGAAGGCCATTTAGTACGACCCTCGAAGAGCACTGATAATTCATGTTTAACTACACTATTTGCGTTCGATTAAAGTAAATAGATAAGTATATATGTACATGCATTTGTACATTCATGTGTATTTGCGCTTATGCTCTCTTTGTCTTATAAGCTGATAAGCCATCGGAATTCTCGTGTGTATTCCCCATCAGAGCGATAAACCTGTGACCTAAGTATGTACGTTCGAGTGAGCTTAAAGAAACAAGTATTCTCTGAGGTGCGAATGCAAATGTTTGCCATGAAGGGGATTTCCCAAGTGCTATTTGCGCTACTTGTGACAGGTATATGTATATACGTATATACATACGTTTATATAAATATATTTACTATCAGTTAAGATGAATTATACATACATGCATGTGTACATTTAAGAGCGCATATTATAGTATTGTGCACACTTCAATGAGTTGAATTTAATATTGAAGCCCTTAATTTAATGTATAAAAAAAAAATATCAAACTTGCAAATACTCTGTAATAATAGCAAATGATTAAGAATAACTGAATACAGTTCATACATTTTCTTAAAAATTTCTGTTAAGTGAATTCCTATATAATAATAAATATTAGAAAATATTTTTAATTTTTTAATATAGACAAAATTATAAGGAATGAATAATAATAATATTTTTTTCCCTATATAATAATAAATATTAGATAATGTTTTTAATTTTTTAATATAGTCAAAACTATAAGGAATGAATAAAATTAAAATATTTTTTTAAATTATTTTGTATGCAAGCAAAAAAGTCGTTCTGTTCGAGGTAAAGGACATTTATTAGTCGGTGATTCTATTTTCATATTTCTTATGTTTCTTTCTTACTATCAAATTAAAATAATTCATTTGAATCTAAATTTTTTATGTATATCTCACTGTTTTCTAATTTGTTCTTGCCGCTCTCTCAATTATCTGCCAATTTATGTGTTTGCGACAGTTTAGATTTTCTTTGTTTTGTTTTTTGCTATTTATACTCATTCATTTTCTTTTGAGCATTTCACTCAGATTCGCTTTGACACTCAAGGTTTTTGGTCGTTCGCGAGGCGGGAGCCGAACTCGTCAAACAGTTTCGAGACGATCTCAGAGCGATCGAGAATTGCAAATCGTGTAGAAGCGGAACGACTCGTCATAATCATTTCTGGCTTTTTCCCCAGAGGTTGCATACTGTCGACCTCTCTGCGATATCTACCCACACGTTCAATAATACATTGAATATAGTACTCAATCAATCGGCCGTATAAAAAGCGAGCGTTTAGCACTGCGTTTCTATAGTTAACCCGTTGCACCAATTCAACATGTCTCGCCTTCTCATTATGATCGGCCTATTGGCACTCGGCGTTTGCTTGGCCAGCGGTAAATAGTTTTTAAAGGCTTGTTTATTTTTAATCTGTCAACTGATCGTTCTCTTTGCAGCACTACCAGCCCAACCCTTTGTGGATCATAGCAATGGAAAGGAGACGTCGATTCCTGGCACAACGACGCCAGAGGACTCGCAGCCAGCTCAGCGAGTGCCCAACGTCCTGTACAATCGGGCCGGCAATGTTGTGTTGCAAAACGAGGCTGGCACCATCTATAAGCGTCCCGATGGGCGCACGGTCCTAATTGGAGCTAATGGTCAGACGCTTGTGACTCGCTCGGATGAGAGTGACGAGGATACGTCCATTGATGATGATGACGATCAATTTAGACGCCAAAAGGGAAACCGCGGAAATAGCGGCAATATCTTCATATCTCAAGCCGGCGGGAGCGGCATCCAAACCTACAATGGCTACCGGAGTGAGCTTGTCGATGGTGGACTACGGCTGACCGTCAACGGTTTTACCTACAACTTCCCGGCTAAGGACGCTAGCGTCAATTCCAAGCAACAAATCAAAATCAACGGCGAAAATGCTACGCTGCAGTATGACAATGGCAACATAGTTGTCGAAATGGCCGATGGCACAGTGATTGGCAAGGCCGAAGGCGGACTCTTCACTGGCAATCGCCATTCGTACGACAACCGCAAGAAGATCCAGGAGGAACTGGCAGCCAATATTGCAACTCTTCAATACAATTTGTCTCACTTGCAAGATAATATAGCCCGGCAGATCAACCAAATTGGAATCAATCTAAACAATTTTCCTTTTTAGAGCTTGTTCCATATTGGAAGAGTAAATGTATGTATACAATTTGCTTAAATAAATAATTCAATGAACATTTCAAAACTTTTTCAACTGGTGACCTAATCATCATTTTTTTTTTGTTATTGTGCAATTAACTGTACTTTCTGACAATTCATTAAAGAAGACGAAGACTTATATATATATATGTATATATGTATATATATATATATATACTCAAATTGCTATTCAGTTCTGTTTATTGGTTGAGCACGATTCTTCTGAGAATTATTCAAATGAATTTGGATAGATAAGTGTGGGATCTTTGATGTGTGGGATTTCGTGACTTTTCGTACTTTTGTTTTGATAATGAATATAAATACACGAGAATGTCTTTCTATATTTATAAATATTTGTAGATCCCGTAGAGAACATTTAATTAGGATTATATTATATTATATAGATCTTATTTATTTTTTCTAACGCATTCTAAAAAATATACAAGTAAGATTGTATAATCATAGAGTTCGTATAGAGAAACTGTCTGCCCTTCGGCAAAAGGTGCTTCCATGCTCTCTCTCTATATAGTTCAGCCATGACATTTGGAATACTATGACAAAGTAATACACATTATGCACAATTTTTCTGTTGAGTCTGAAAAATGTGAGCCATGTGTCCCGCTGTTCGTCCTACATTTTGCACTCTTACTAATTTCAAACTGCCATACATCAGTTGAGGGTGGTGCTTTCGGGTGGGTGGGGGTTGGTAGACCACCCGCAGCTACGCAAATTCCACAAGTGACAAGCACCAGGCAGCAGCTCTGCCATTGCCATTGCCACCTGTAGACGTAGAGTCGTGGGTCCATTCATTCACTTTCTAACCCCTTGACTCCTGCCAGCACGATGTATGTGTGTGCAAGTGTATGAGTGTGTGTGTGTGTGTGTGTGTGACAAATGTGCGTCAAGTTAGTCGCAACTTATTTTACAATGGGGCGTCTCCGCTCGCAACTTTGAACTTAACTGGAGAAAAATATTTAACTTGGCGGAATCTTTTATAATTAATTCACCATACTTCAGACTTATTTCAGCGGCCTCACTTTGAGCTTACCGCTAACATGGGTCTTCCTATTCTCGAGTTGGAACGTTGAAATTTGAGTACTCTGTAGTTGTTGGTCTTGTTTGTAGGAAGGCAACAAGAATTACAATAAAAAATGGTAGACAAGAGTAAACATGTATCATTCAAATATTATGAAGAGCTACTTGCGTTAGGAGATTTGTCTTGTAGATAATATTAATTTAAAATTTAAATATATATTTATAAAATTTTTAATAGTCTTTTTTTTAAGTTTAAAAAAAAATAAAATTAAACAAGTATATTATAAATTGTTTAGTACTACGGGACTCTTTAAGACTCTTAAATGCTAAATCATAATTCTAAGACTTATATAAATGATGTGGTAGCTTCCAGATTAAAATCGAGAATGAATTTTTATAGTTTTGCAGTGTAAACAGGAAAATTAAAGCAGCGTTTTTTATGCCTCCGCTGCTTGCAACTTGATGACATAATTTTGTGACTGTATTTTTCTTACCACAGAGAAGTGGGCGGGGCAGGGCAGCTGGAGAGGTAGGGCATCCGTCAACAACTGTGGGCTGCACATAAAGTTGTCACAAGTCATTTTAACGCCTTGCCACGTGCAAAATGGCGTCCAAAGTGTCTGGTCTGTATAAGTGTTTAAGCTTTGTGTGTGTGTGTGTGTGTGTGTGTGTATTTGTGTGAGTTAAATGAAGCATGAGTGTGTGCGGTGCTTTAAATAGGGGTTTCCATGTGTGCATGTGTGCGTGTGCGTGTGCGTGTGACAAGTGACACAAACTTGCAGCTAGCTTGCATTTTGTAACTCTCACACATGGCGCGAAATGAGAAAATGAGAACAGTTCGCAAATGTTGCTGACAGCGGCACTTAGCTGCTCCCATTTCACAGCTAAAATATGGTATATATAAAATGTATATACATATATACACACATATATATATCTGGAGAAATAGCCGTCGGCTATGCGAAAATTAAAATGAGTTTTACCTCTTGGTCGACATGCTTAATTTGCTTCAAATGAGCTGTGACAAATGCAGCTGGCACAAATTGCGGCATTAATTAATAAGCCAATTATGTGGCATCCCCATACACACACATATATACTTTATATAGCTACATATATCTATGTATCAGGTCTGCTCAGCGTAGAGTACTTTTCTTTTTGGACCACCCTTCTGTCCACACTCAAGTGCTCGCACTAAAAGCGGTCATGCACACGGGTCAAGCGCAGACCGGACAAGCTGCAGTTGCTTTCTCATATAGAACAGGCCGCTCGACTAATGGAACCCTAGCACCTGAGTCAGCCTTAACTTGTAATTAGCTGGGCGCAGGACATTTTCTCAGGTAAACGAATTTTCGTAAATTGCCTGAAATGGAGAAAAATGTTTAGATTGTTCTTACATATCTAATATTTACTTCATATGAAGGCGTCTTCATTAACAATACAACAAGATTACAAGTAAAGTGATATGTCATCAGCTCTATATATATGTATATTTGTTTATATTTTATTCTAATTTTAGTTATACGACTAACAAAGACTTTGCTGATCAATCTACCATCCAATGTAACAAATTTAATTCAATTTTTCTTCGGCCATCAATAATCAGAGCGAACATGCCTATACAAACGTTGTAAGCAGCCATCTCGGTCTTACTTACGACATTCGCAATACAAGGGACTTGCTCTCTCTCTCCCTTTCATAGAATGACAATTAGAGAATATGATCAGAGTTTAGCAAAGACGCAAACCAACTCGGATAAATATTCTACAGCTGAAGCAATAATATACAAATTTTGTAATTAAAAAAAAACAAGAATTAATATGTATATCAAAACTATAAATTAAGTATTGCTTCAAAATAATATAAATAATAAATGAGTAATTAAATAAATAAATAAATAAATTAATAAATAAAAAAAATAAATGAAATAAATAAATATATAAATATATAAATAAATAAAAAAATAAATAAATACGTAAATAAATATATAAATAAATAACTAAAAAAATAAATGACTACATTTTAAAAATAAAAATTTTGCAAAATTAAAAATTGAACTTCCGCCCATGCCGTATTATTCTATAAAAAGAGTAGATGTAGTTATTTCAGCTTTAGTTCATAAACAAACAATAATTACAAAATACCAATATATCCATTTGTCAGTTTTCTTCAAGCAGCAACAGATATCGCAAAAAAAAGAAGACAGCAAAACAAGAAAAAAGGACGAGAAAAACTTCTAAGCACTTGTGCAGATAAAAGTCGAATGGATTTGTTACTTTGTATTGTGCTTGCCCTGGCTAAGCAGAAAGTTTTATCTGCTTTTGTTTGCCTCAAGTGAAAGTTAAATGGGCCAAAAGTAACCTTTATGCAGTTGTTTACTCGTATATTTGCCAGCAAAAGGCCAATGCGCTCGATTCAGATATCAGAACTACCTGCGTGAATAGTTTTGTGCATTATTCTTTTTTATATCCTTTAGTGTTTCCCTTCTTATTTACCTTTTTTTTTTTGCTCTATGCCAATTTAAACTGTAGAGGCATTCAGAAGTTGTGGCACTTATTGTAAATAGTCGTAGCAGACATTCTTCGAAATGGGTTTTATGAATTTAAATATATTTTAAGCCAAACAGTTTTGAGCCTTGTTTATTATTCTGTTTTGCTTTGTGAGCAAACTTTTTTATATATATTTTCTTTCAAATACAAAATGGATTCAATGAAGAGAAAAACTATCGAAGCGTTCTAAATATGAAGACCTTAAACTGATTTTGGACTAGGGAGATACGTATACGTAATATTTGTATACATAAATTACCACTCACTTCAGGTTGTATTAAATCAGTTTCATATAAAAGTATTCATGAAAATGAAATTTTTACCTTTCTTTATTTGAAATTAATTAATAATGATTTATAGTCTCCATTGTAGTTGGTAAAAAAAAGAGTAGTTGTGATGCGATGCAATGGCAGATATGAATCTGCATTTTAGAATAATATAATATATATTAAAAATTTGCCATGAAGCTGTGAATAATGCAATTAGCATGCGCAATTTTTAACCAAGCCCCCATTTGAGTAAAATTGAGTTAAACCACATTTTGAATAAATAACACTTGCTCAGTTACGGATATTGTTTGCTCGAGATTCCAGATGTAAACTGCAAATTGTAAGTAATTATTTTTTTCTGGGATTTCCAAACTATTTCGAATTACAAATTTCACAGAATCTTATACTGTTTTTGTTGCATATCGTATTCAACTTTTTAACTAACTTTTATTTTATTTCTGTGATAACGATTCTATTTCATACCATTTTACACAAAATCATACTATTTCATATGAAATAAATTTTTGTTTAATACTATTTGTTTTTTTGCGTTGTCCATGCTATTCCATGCTCTTTTATTATATTATGTTTATATATTTATTTAATTTTATTCATATTATTTCATACTTTGCTACGATTCATACTATTTCATATTATATCTACATTTTCATACTATTCAAATATTTTATAGTATTTCCATAATTTCATACTATTAGAAGTATGCAGTTAATATAAGTGAAGCATGGTGAATTATGATTCAAGTCCTTATATATGCTTGGCCATACGAGTTCTCCTTTGTGCAGGGCGACATCCAGTTGGCATTCTTATTTGTTTGTTTTAGTATAAGTCTGTGCATTTGGAATGCATTGCGGTAATTCTGAAGCAGCCATTACTCGCACAGTATTTCACACGCATGCAGAGAACTTTTCAACATGATTTATACGGCCCGGATACTTACTTGCGTATCTGTGACAAAGTGCTCCTTTGATTTATGGCACTTTGGCAAACAATGCACTGCGCAATGAGTTTGACATGTGCAGAGTCCGAAATTTGTTGTTGTTATTGGCAACACTCGGATATTTAATATGGGCACAAATATTTTTAACCAGTTTTCAATCAAATAAGGTGAATGGAGGGCAATTATTGTAAATTTTGGATATAATTTCGTTTCGTGTCCCCAATGGTTTCTAATTATGAATGAAAGTAATTAAATAGGAAATTGGGTGGCAAAAAAAAATAAAGAGACTAATATTTGTATAGCGAAAAATTATTATAAATAAGAAAAATCATTAAATAATAATAAAAATTTTCCAGAATAAAAAAATAAATAAATATAAATAAATAAATAAAATATATTGAAATATGCTGCCAATTGGAGATTTATAAATCTCTTATTGACTGAAATGATACCTAGATGCATATATATTCTATCAATAGTATTTACGTATATAAACTTTGCTTTTAATACAACGAATAAGATATTGAATCAGTCACTCATTTATTTCTACTTCCACCATTAAAGTAATTGAACAACTTTTCATTATTGTTTCTTGTATATTCATTAATTAATACTTAAGACAGAACTAGAACTCTCTAAACGTGATTTGATTTCTTTTGGCTTGGATATTTTTTATAATTGTCAAACATAAATATGTATATTTCGATTCACATTGATAATGATTTCTGATTGGGTTCCATTTTTTGGGGGCAAATTAATTGTCGTTATTTGGCTTCTGTCATCGCTTGGGCCTACCTGGAAGCTCTGGTTATAAGCATGATAGTCCAGGCCATCGTATCGGACAGTCACCCAGTAGTAGATCACATCGCCTGGCTGGAGCTTTTGCAGCCGATTAATATAAGTCCAGCGTCCATTACGCGGCGTGATTACAGTGGTAGGCCAGGTCTGATCACTCAGACCTTCCATTTTCTCATTGAGTTTGCCGTGGAAGGCGAACAGCGAAATTCCCGGTCCATCGGGTATGGAGACCTCAAATCCCTTTGGACTATTCACCTTGATAGTCACCGGTGGCACTTCGTAGGCGTGGCTGTTGCCCAGTGTCCCACAGACGATGAGCAGTAAGATAAGCTGCTTGACTCGAGACGTTGCTGCCCTCATGGTAACTGGCTTCAGCTCAGCGAGCGGTTATTGCTTTTGTAGTGCGCGAGACTGCGTTGTTCCTCGGCACGAGTCGAGTCGCTGTATTGTTTGGGACCAAGCCAAGAAATATGCAACACAAAGCCATTCAAATAACTTGCTTAAATACTTGCATAGCGAGAGCTTAAAGCTTTTACTTGTGGCAATGCACTGGCTAAGACAGTGAGTCCCTGTCTCATGTGTGCGGCTTGAGACGATCTGCTTTGTGCCAGTTACTCGCATTTGGCCACAACTATCTCTGGCACAGCTGCAGTCGCTTTTTCTACCTCTCTCCCTGTCCCTCTCTCTCTCTCTCTCTCTTTCTCTCTGTCTTGCTCTATCTCCAGGCAACTGCGGCAGTTACTTAAATGGTTACTGTTGTTAATGCTGCCAAGACCCAAAGAATGTTGGCCATGTATTTATGAGCATGTGTTGGCTGCATCGTCTCACACACGCCCTCTGAGAAATGTCAGAATTGTCAGCTAACCAGGCGACGTGTAAGACGTATTTAACGACCTGCTAACTATAGTTCGGGTTGACTCTGTAATAAAGACATTTTTGCTAGAGATGAAGTGTGGTTGAATCTTATATTTTAAAGGGTTTGTTATGATAGTTGGTAAGAAGGTCAAAAGCTTGATAAAAGAATAAGATATTGCGCGTAAGGAACGAAAAAAAAAAGCTTCTGTCTGATCTAAATATGGTTATGTATTTATATGAAATAATAGCTATTATATCTATTTCAAATACTCAATTGTAATAATTGCTTTGATCCATATTATATACTTTAGATGAAAATATATATAAGATTATGTTTAACTTGCTTTATATAATATATATGTGTACGTATATATTAAATTTTTCAATACAAATCTTGAGTCTATTTAAAGTTAGTTTCTTCAAAGAAAGAATCTTTAGGTAACAGCATTTAATCGCTCAGCAGTATTATAGTTTTTCTTCAGTGTAATGAGGTGAGTCTTCAGTTGTAAAATTATAAGTTGTTAGTTTTGAAAAGGTAGTTAGGATTTTAAGAATTAGGGAAATACGACACATTAGTCACGTTTAGTTAAATGTGATATTCGACAATAGCGAAATAAAGATCATTATGCAAACAACCAGACTTGAAATGTTAATTCAGATCCGGCAAACTTGATGAATCAAATTAGAATATGCTCAGAAAGTAAAGCAAGAAAAAAAGATTTTGAATGAAACTCACTAAGTGGAGCTCACACGTAAGAACATTCCAAAATCTATAATTAATTCAAATGATGACTAAGTACCGAATGAATATACATACATCTGTTGACTATAGCAGTATAAATGTATATATAAATTTACAATTAGTTTTATTTTGCTTCGCTTAAATTGAATTGCCTTTATTAATTTACAGATTCGTCAATAACATTATTCAACAATTTTGTGTATTTTTTCTTTTCATATTCACTAATTAATAATTTAGCACAGCATTAGAATTTCCTAAGCTAGAATTTAACACTTTTTGGCCTACGGCTGAGAACTTATTCAAATTTATGAAACATAAATATTTATGGTGGGATTCCCATTGACAATGATTTGTGAAATGGTTCCATCTTTTCTGGTCAAATTGATCGTCGTATTTTGGCTTCTGGCATCGTCTTGGCCTACCTGGTACCGCTGGTTATACGCGTGATAGTCCAGACCGTTATATCGTACAGTCACCCAGTAGTAGAGCACATCGCCTGGCTGGAGCTTTTGCAGCCGATTAATATAAGTCCAGCGTCCATTACGCGGTGTAACGATATCGGTGGCCCAGGTCTGATCACTCAGATCATCCATTTCCTCATTGAGTTTGCCGTGGAAGGCAAACAGCGAAATTCCTGGCCCATCGGGTATGGAGACCTCAAAACCCTTTGGACTGTTCACCTTCACCGTCACCTTGGGCACTTCGTAGGCGTGGCTGTCGCCCAGTGTGCCACAGACGATGAGCAGTAAGATAAGCTGCTTGACTCGAGACGTTGCTGCCCTCATGGTAACTGGCTTCAGCTCAGCGAGCGGTTATTGCTTTTGTAGTGCGCGAGGCTCAGAGCTTATCTTCGTTGGGGGTTTGGGGCTTTTGTTTGCTTCCATTGGCAGCTGTGTTTTTCCCGCTACGACAGCGGCACGAGTCGAGACGCTTGATTGCTTGGGGCTCTGGTGGCGGTGAATAGTGCACCAAGCCAAAAAATATGCAACCCAAAGTCACTTAAATAAATTGCTCAAATGCTTGCATAGCAATAGTCCAGGCATGAGAGTTTAAAGCTTCAGGTTGTGGCTATGCAAGGGCTAAGTCAGCCTCTGTCTGGGAGAGATATAAATAAATCCGATCTCATTTCAGTTTCTTTTGTTTCTGATTGATATTAAAAATGTCATTATTCCGAGTATATTTACAAAATAGCTTGAAATAATTATTTTGTGGCCGAATCGCCACAAAGCGGCTAAACAGCTTTGTGTCAGCGACCCAACCAGGCTGCTAGTTAATTTTTAATTGCAAGCTCGTATTGAATGTATGTTTAGTGCATTCGATTTGGGCCAGCATTAAAGGCAAACGGGGCCATTATGTGTATGCCCGCCGAATAGGTGGAGCTGACTCGGACCAATGGCAGGCGAAAACAAAGTCAAACCGCAGCAAACCGAAACTAAATAGCTAACCATTTATACAGACGATCCATCCATCTATTCATTCATTCGCTCATCCATTGCCAACTCAAACTCTGTCAATTTCTCCGACCCGGGCGCCGGGGGTCGACCCGCATTGCTGGCCATCTATCTCGATGGCCGTAGCCGTAACCGTGCCCCAAACGGCAGCAACGTTTTGCGCTTTGCGCTGATTTATAAGCTGCATGCCACTGACCACTTGATTGTCGCTTCCACTCTCCCAGTGTGTCTGTCTATGTGTATGTGTGTGTGCCATGTAATTTATTTACGTTAACACGCGCTGGCCAGCGCCTAAAACTATGCCACACCCCAGTGCTCGGACGAGCGCAATTTTCATTTTATTTTAAATGGCATAGAAAATTGTAAACTGACATTTTTCTGGCCAAGTGGAGAATCGAGTGAACCCACTCGTTTCGTGTGCCCCGGCCATGGGCTTTGCGCGCACAGCCGGAAATTTGTGTAGTTCGTCGTTGACGTCGTCCGAAAAAGTAAATTCTTCAGTTTGAGCCAGGCATTAAATTCTAAACCAGCCCAGACTGATTACCCTGAAATTACATTGTTTCGCACTTAAAATGGGTGCAGTGGCAACGGCATTGCCAACACGTTCGACCATGTTCGACAGTGTAAATGTGGCTTCTGGCCCCGGGTTTGAGAATGGCTGTTTCTGCTGCGCCATGGCCGGCCAGGCCAGGCCAGGCTTAATTAAGTGGCCTGTTTTTCTATGTGACGCTGAAAAATTTCTCTCTGTTCTACACATTGAATTTAATTGTCCACATTTATTGTTAATTGATTTTATTTTTAGCAATTTAGCATTTGAGTTCACTGATACTCTGGCAGAGGGTAGCTGAGTTTCGTCATAATGATTATATTGGAGTAGAAATAAATGTTAGAGATAATTTATCATATAATTAAAAAAATATATTTATTTCTATGTATTTATTATTTGTTTTTATTTTTATTTATTTATTATGCTTAACTTAATCCATTCCTCAATTGTTTTATGTATGCTGTAGTATTGTTCTCTCTTGAAAAAATATTTATTATTTATTTTATTTATATAAGATATATATATAAGTATATACATATAAGTATTAAAATACATTAAAAATTAAAATTGTATTGTTATCTGAAAACAATTTATTATAAATATATATGAAACATATTTTAAAAATATGTATTTTAAATACATAAAAAATATAAATTAATAAACAGTTTAACTCGCAAAGTTCACTTTCCTTAATATTAATATCAAGCCTTAGGCTCATCCCGAAAGAGTATTTATTTTTCGGCATGCTGCTTTAATTGTTGTTTTATTTCCTAGTTTTTATTGGGTTTTGGCAAGCGGCAGGTGATTATGTTGGGCTTATTTTAATTTGTAGAGGAAATTGTCTAAATTGAATGAAAATTGATTTAAATATAATCGAATTATCGACTGAATATCTGTACACCCCGATCCGGCTGTCAAAATGTCACTTTGCTCTTGTGCAAATTAAGCATTTAAAGTGTATTTTAAGTGGAGCTTAAATATTTGAAAAATATACATATAAAAATCATGTTTTGGTATTCTTTGCCTTTTCGCTTCATAATTTAATTAAATTCATTTCGCACAAAATTTATTTAAAAGTATTTCGGAAATTATGCACAAGTAAAATATATTTTCTTAATTGTTTGTTCTTTTTGCATTTATTACAATTAAGCAACTTAGATAAATTTTTAAACATTTAAATGTCTTTGTCATATTGAATTGAAAAGGTAAAAAGAGAACGCTTTAGCAAATGGCTGTGACTTTATCTATAATTAAAGTTTCGCCACCTTGCCATGTGCATAATCAATTCTAGAGTGCAAACATTGTAGCTATCTTTAAGTTGGCATCCTCTGGAGCTGGCAATAAGCTAAGCAAAGAGCCATCCAATCAGGCGCAGTCCATAACCACAGCCATGGCCAAAGCCAAAAACCACTTCACCATGTTGCTGGGGCTCTCAAACTCGCTTGACACATAAGTGCGAGTACCGTTGCTCAAACATGGTGACTGCCGCTCAATAAAGGTACTTTATATGTGTGTGAGTGTGTGTGGATGTGTGGATGTGTGTGCGTGTGTGGATGCCTACATGCGAGGGGCTCGTGCTCGTTTATGCTCAATGGCAGCTCCAGCGACAGCGCACATATTTAAAGAGCAAACGTTTATCTAAGTTGTACCGTTGCGGTTTCCGTTGACATTCAAATGCGGAAGCACCTGTCGCCCAGCACCGACACCGACACACCGACCGAGCCACCCAGAGACCGACGGACCCAGAGACCAGCAGACCGAGAGACCAAGGACTCGAGACGACTACAACTAAGTCAGCAGAAGCAGCAGCAGCAGGAGCAAAAGCAGGAGCAGAAGCTGAAGCAGTAGCAGAAGAAGGAGCAAAAGCAGGAGCAGAAGCTGAAGCAGCAGCAGCAGCCACTTCCGATTTCACACGCAGCCAGAACAGCAGATACTTCGAGTTCTGGGGCTTAGGCAAAGTCCTTTTAGGGAGGGTCGGTACACAAGTTACTTACAAGTTGTTAGTTGAGCAGAGTTCATTTTGATTACATACAATATAGATTATATTTATTTTATATATATCATTTATATTAATATTTTTTTATAAATTAAAAAAAAAAAAAACATTTAAATTTGTATTTTATACAATTTTCATTGCTTATAAATAAAAAATATTTTTAAATAGAAGCTCAACTTTTTTCTATTTAAAACTTCTTTAAAATTCATAAAAGAGCAAAAACTTAAAAATAATATATCAGTTCATATATCTAAAAATTATTTTTATATATAATTTATTTTTGTTTATTTATTATTTAAATTTTTTTAATTAAATTAGAATTTCTTAGTTAAAAAACTAAAAAAAATAAAAAATTGAAATTCAATTCAATTTGATTATTACTTGAGATTTAGCTATCTTGAATTTTTATTAAATTTACAGCTATTTTCTAAAATTATATGCATTCATTAAAAAATTGCTTTCACGCAGATAATAAATTGTTAAAATAAATTCAATGAAATGTGTATAAAGAATGAATTTTAATATAATTGCAATTTCATTCAATTTGTGTATATTTTATATCTCACAAAATATAAATAATGTTAAACGCCTTCGGCTTAATAATACTTGAGAACTTTTCTGTCAGCCCTCGCACATGAGTTTGGCTGCGGTGCGTGCGATTTGTCTTGACTGTCTTTGCGCAGTACGCCGGATACACACTTCGCCGAGCGTGCATGACAAGTTTCTTGAGTCAACTCACGAGCAGCAGCAGCAGGAGCAGCATCCACGCACTCACACCTGCCCGACGCCCACAGCCACAGCCACGCCCACACCTTGGCATGCCCCTTCACTTTGTAGTAACTTTTGAGTTTTCAAGTATCTGCGTCGTGGTTGTCATCAACTTTAAATAGTTTCGCTTACACCTTAAGGATGTCATTGAACAAATTAATTACTTGACAAGATTACAGCGAGGAGGGGCTGAGAGGATTGAATTGCTGTTGCTGCTGCTGCTGCTCATTAGAATGCTGCATATGGCCGGCGGCGTAACTATGCTCCTGATTACGGCTAACTATCATTGTTTTGGGCAGGAAAAAAAGGCAGCGGCCGTGGCTTTGGCAACAGCGGCGCACAGAACTCATTTTCGATTGCCTGAGCACATTATTAATGCGCTTCTGATGCCATTTACTGTGCGTGTGTGTGTGTGTGTGTGTGTAAGTGTAAGTGTGTATTATGCGCTGTGTGAGTTATGCTCCACGATACACCCTGGCGAGGCGGACACACAAATACAATGAACCTAAATGGTCTCAACTCACTTGGCTGCTGCTGCTGTTGCTGCTGTTGCTGTTTTCCTGAGCTACTGCCGGAAATTGGAAAAGAGATGGTTTATGCCACACCACTACATGAGCACTGGGCGGCGGTGGCATAGCTCGGGCACGGTGGTTGCCTCTGCACTTTATGCATGCACCGCTCATAAAGTGCGCTCGCCGTTTTCCACTGGGCAAAAAGGACTTTGCCATTGTTGTAACCAAAGTCATGGCATAACTGTGTTGTATCATCTCTGTGTGCGTGTATGTGTGTGGGTGTGGGTGTGTACGCCCATGCCGATATACACATGTGCACATGCCACTCGGCAAAGCTGCTAATGGCTGCTGTTAAGCATCCATTGTGAGCGTGTGTGCAAATGTGAATGCGCCAGGAGACTAGTTAATGCAGCACGGGACTACCTTTCGCATTGCTCGCACAGGTCGCTTAAGTCCTTAAGTGAACTCTCGCAGCTTATGATATTAATTTGGAGTGTACCTCTTAACACAAAGCTGATTCCATATTTAAGGTCAACTAATGCACGAAATGTGCAGTCACAATTTATCATTGACCAGTTTGATTTATTTGATAGCTCTACAAATGGAGTATGGCTTAGGAAATTGAGTGCAACATATTGAAATTGAAGTGCTATTAGGACTGTATGAAATATTATTGGAAATACGCTGCACTAGATAGCAATTCTATATTTCCATAAATAAATAAGAATACAAAAATCATTAAAAGTCTCTCGCCTTTCGACATGCTAATACCTAATAGTAGACTTGAAGGCCATCCTCAACATCCTCAAGTTCTAATAAACCGGATATTTACTAGAACTACGAGAAGATTTCGACATCAATTACCTCCTCTATATATTCTATTTAGTTCTTTTTCATTGACCTACAAAATATATTTAATTAAATTTTCTTTAAGTTAATTTAGGCTGAAACTAAATATATTAATCTCTCATCTCATTAATAAAAATAAAAAAACATAGACTTTCTGTACATTATTTAGTATACAGTTTTAGTTTTCATTTGTCTAAAATTTAGTAATGCAATATCAGAAATATTTGCAATTTTAATCTCTGCTATCTTTGACTAAAAAATAAATAAGACTGCCTTCCACAATATGATTTAGAATTTGAGTGAGTCAAGCGGGCGCTCGTTCCAAGCATTTTAATTTAAATGAAACTAGGCAAATACTTTTAATTATTTTTTATATTCAGTAGCAGTACAAAAACAAGCAAAATAATGTTCTAATTATTTGATGGAATTTATTTTTTATTTCACTTTAAACATAAACTATTTGCAGTTAAAGCTCACGGTTTGTTTTGTTTCTTTTGCAATGCATTTTATGTTTTGTTTTATGCTTCATTTTGTGCTTTGGCATTTCTCTGTAATTTGCGGAATATTTTTCAAATTGAGAAAATAAAAGAAAGGGAGTAGAAACATCAGCAGCTGGGCTTTCCAAAGCGTAATTTGCTTGCGGTTTGCATTTAACATTTTTATTCGCCTTTTTAAACCGAATCAGTCAAATAAATACAATAAATAAACGACAGACACACATACACACATACACGAATACATATGTATATGTTTACATACTCAAATTTTGGCTGGCTTTTCATTTGGTTATTTTACAAATACGTAATTTTGTTTAGCGTAATTGCGGCTGCAATTGAAACCGGCACTTGATTGGAGAGCACAATACAGCAATACACACATACACACACACATACATACACATGCGAGGGGGAGGGGGATGGCAATATAAATGTTGCAAATTTGATATTTACGTTTTAATGAAGGCTTTTATGTTTGAGCCCATTGATAAGCCGCCGCCTCATATCAAATTGTACAACGCTCGATTGCATACAAAATGAGATTTTGGTCATACAATTGTAAAGGAGGCTCGATGCCGCACAGGCCTGACCAGGATCAGCTCACACATCGGCCGGCTGCAGCTGATGCCAGCCAGAGTCAGCGCCGGAGCCAGAGCCAAAGGCAAAGTTCGTTGGCATTTTTTCAATAAAGCTGCAATGTAAACAATCAGTAACATACAATCACCAACACATATCAACCGACAACATACACACACACACACACACACACACCCATTCTTACACACACTCGCGCAAGTTAATAAAAGTTCGCGACACGAAAGGCGTGCCCAAATTGACTTATTCAGTTCGATAGCTCTGCATTGGTTAAGCAGCTGCAGCAGCGGTTAAAGTCTGTAAAGAACTTACAGTACGTGTAAGAGTAAGATTCCATAAAAGTCGTAAGTATATGTTTTTTAATCCAGTTAAATAAATACACCTGGCAACTGACTGTTACTTTTTATTATTTTATTGTGAAATAAGCTTAAAGTTGAGGTGAAATAGTTCAGAATAAAAGATGACAAATATTTAACTACCATTAAATAAAAACAGATAAATAAATTACAGAAAAATATTTAAATATTAAAAAAAAGAAATATAAGAAATATATAATAAAAAATTAAAATTGAAAAAATTTTAAGAATTAATATATAAGTAAATAAAAAATATATAAGCTAGAAAATTATACATAAAATAAACAAGTAACAAAATACATTAAATAAAAACAGATAAATAAATTACTGAAAAATATTTAAATATTAAAAAAAAGATATATAAGAAATATATAATTAAAAATTAACATTGAAAAAATTTTAAGAATAAATATTTTAGTAAATAAAAAATATATAAACTAGAAAATTATACATAAAATAAACAAGTAACAAAATACATTTATAACACATTTGTCAATTATGAATAAATTATGAAATATATATTAAGTAAAGGAATATGAAAATAATTAAATAAAAAAATGTATAGATAAAAATTTTAGCGGCTAATAATTAGTCACTCAATAAATCAAAATAAATAATTTAAAATATAAATAAATACAAAAATTAGGTTCGTACCCTAACCTAAAACTAGTACAATTACTAAATAATACAAATTGATTAACAAATTATTATATTTTAAATAAAAAGTAAATACATAAAAAATTTAAATATATGCATAAATGAGCAAAAAATAAATAAATTATCAAGTATAGATATAAATATAAAAAATGTATTAAAAATATAAAAATAAAAATAAATTCATTCAAAGTATATATTAGTTTTAAATATATATCTATACATATATTTTATTTTTATACTTTATCTTTGTTAATCATTTATCTTTGACATTCTGAGGTGAAACTTTCAAGGGTGCCTTACTACCATGCCGAGATCTCAACTGTGAAGTTAATCCCTGCCAGGCTGATCTGCTGACCAGGCCGCCGATGTGCTTAACTGACAATCCTTGCTGGCCAGGCTAACCAATTCGTGTCCATCTTGTGGGGCGCTGCCACCTATGTGTTATTTGTTTGACAGCTCAGTTAATTAAATTCCGTTGCACACCTTCTTGGACCGCTTGGCATTTGCTGTTGCCATTTTATTTGCAATTGCCTCTTGCTAACTTTTCACTTTTTGAGGTTTTCTCTCCGGCTTCTTAGCCCGACTCGCACTGCTCTATCGCGTCTGCTATCTCGGGCTGGTTTTTCCTTCTTTCTGGCTTAGCAGGCAACTCGTTTCATTGGGTAATTTACGCTTGGCATGGCCAACGTGTGATAAAAATGCCTCTGTCCGATTTTCGTAGCTGTTGTTCCTGTTGTTTTTGTTGCTTTCACCGGCATTTTCTTGACATTTTTTTGTTCGGTTTAGAATGTTAAAGCATTGTGTGCTGTGGTTTAAGCTGCTTAGAGATGCTCGGTCTATGCGGTTTCTACCATCATACGGTCTCCCTCTATTAATACATATGTGCCAGATCTGACAGTGATTGGTGTTTGTGTCAGGGATTTATTTATCTTTCAAAAGTATTTATTGCCCTGCATTAAAGTCGTGTACATCACGGAGGGCGACTCTTAAAGCTGCCGCATCAGAAAAAAAAGCGTATATACAAATCTCTTGATGCGGCCCGCACTTTGACCTCAGCAAAATGCCAAAATGCCGAATGTATTACTATTTTTGGCCTACGAGTAATATCATACATCTTCACTTTTCATTTGCCTGGCCATTTGACACTTTCGCTCTACGAGCCGAACAATTTATTTCACTTTTATCTAACATCAAGACATATTGATTTTTGCCTTTGTCCACGCGAAAGGAGAGCTATTGCCTCAACCCGAAGAACAAAAGCAAAAGCAAAAGCAAAAATCATAAGAAAAAGTTTGGGCTAAAGTTTCGGATTAGCTTGAGATAGAACATCATGGGGCTTTTGTCTATATGTCTATATTAAATGCGTCCCGCACAAATACTAATCAAAGTTGATTGATTACGTGCACTCATGGGTCACTTGAGTAGTTCAGAACTTTTCGGCGACGTCCTCAAATTTGATGATTGCCTAGATTTTGTGCTGGACATTTTTTCTATTTTAATAATAATTTCTGTTCACAAATTAGGGTTGACATTTTCGTTGACGTGGGTGCCGCAATATTTAATAGAATATTTCCATAATTTCGCAGCGGTCAGGTAAAGCGGCTTATTAATCGGGATCGAAAGGTCATTTGTGTTAATTTGATTAACGTAAGCCGCTTTGACAAAGGCCATACCAAGGCAGAGTTCTCTGTTATACGTGGCGTATGCTTAATCTATGTGCTGTGATGGCATTTGATTTTCAATATGGCTAGAACTTGATTAAGAATTGATTGGTGTAGATGTCAGTGATAGTAGAAGGGCGATGTTAACATTATCTTGGATGTGATTTAATATGTGATAAAAGGAATATCTAAATATATCTAAAAAGAAATTCATATACGCCCAATATAATCCAGATATTTTATTGGGGTTTATTTTTTATTTTTGTACATTTAAAATTCATATTCATATATTTAATTTTATTATAATTGCTCCTTAAATTTGAATAGTCAGTCTGAGCCAAGTTAGCTAAGAATGAGCATTAAACATAGGTTATTTGATACTTCTAGCCATTACACACACAGAATATAGATTAGAGTTTTCTTTTCGATGGACATTTGGAGCAAAGTGAAAGTCAATTTGCATGCAAATCTGTGCCAGCTTGGGCCCGACCAACTCAACTAAATCATGTTGAAGTGCATGTCTAAACAATAAAACCCACATTAAAATGAAATTCAATAAAGCAAGCAGCGCGCTGAGAGGAGGCGGAAGCGCACTTGACCTGAAAACTCAGTGCAATCAAAATAGGAAACTGCTGCTGATGAGCACGAGGATGATTCGGATTCTGATGATGATGATGATGATGATCTGGATGATGATTATGCTGCAGATAGACCAAATGGCTGTGCAACATAAACAGGCTGCCTCAGATTGAGGCATCTTACGAGGCGACGGGGCGGCGGCAGCGGGCGGACTTCAGGGTCGGATTGGGCCAGTTCCAGTTCCTGGCCGTGAGTGACAAACTAATTTCATTACCAGCAGCTGGCGCAGACGTTGCTGCCGCCAGTTAAATCCGGTCATAATGCTTGTAATAATAATCAACAGCATGAGCCTGAGGAGCGAACGGAGCGAATGGTCCGAGCGTACCCACCACAGATGATAAGTAGCATGGACACATGCAGCGAGCTGCGAACGGAGAGGGGTGGGATGCGAGGGTGGGTTGAAGAAATTGCGATGGCAAAAATAGAACAATTACACTAAAAATAAAAACAAAAGCCAGATAAGTGGGCCACACGGACAAAACGGATGGATCCGGGGCTGGGTTGCGTTCGAGTGCTGGGCGTGGCAAGCTGTGTAATATGTGCACAAATTGAAAATAAAGTTTTGTAACAAAATGTCGCACCGGAAATGAAACTCACAGCATGAAGCCGGGAGCAATGTGAAGCGAAGCGTATAAACTGGGTATAAAGGCAGCCGCAGTCGTATTCGAGCATGGGGCGTGGCACAGTGCACAGCATTGTTTGCCACTATCACACACACACACAGAAAGAGAGAGAGCGAAAGAGAGAGCAGGATGAAGAGTTGAGTAGTTGCTGGAGTCTGGGGCGCCTTAGTCTAGGCGCAGTCTGCGCCAGTTGAGCCTTGCCATAATAAAAGATGACATTTTATAGCAGTCACAGCCAAGTCAGAGCATGCCAGCGTTGGCAGGGGTAACGGGTTTTTGGCCTAAGCAGCCAGCAGCCAGCAGCAGCCGCTCCATGCCTTTGCCTTGCCTTGCCTTGCCTTTGCCCCGCCCTTACTCCACTCCGTTTCGGTGGCAAGTCAAAGACACAGACCCAGCTGCTGCACAAAAGTACATAAACCTAGAAATGTCATGTTTATTTTCATTTCATAAGGAAATTGTCTGTCTATAGTTTCGGCTGCTCCCGGCAGTCGCAGGCAGAGAGCAGCCCGGCCAGGTCAGGTCTCTGGAGCCGTTGGCTGCTCTGGCCGGGGCCGGCCTAAACAGTTGGCTAATAAGCACGCCAGCCAGGCACTTTGTGGGCTCGGGAAGCCTCATAGGTGTTGCCGCACGAGCACGTGGCACAGCATGTTATTTTTTATGAGCACGTTAAGCCGGCGGCAAAGTTGAACGATTTATCGCCTAACCGGAAATTTATAGCTCGCAATTAGCATATGAAAAATGTTAAGTGATTTCTGCGCCAGGAGAATTGCATTGCCCCATGGTGCATGGACTGCGTCCCCTGACCAAATGGCATAGGTAATTGAATTTTACAAGCGGAATTCACGGCTTGCATGAAATTGCGAATTTATGCTAATCAGTTGTTGATGTTTAGACTCGCTGCGCGAAATTAATGCAAGCGAAAAATGTTATGTGGAAATGTATTATTGAATGCTTTTTCTATTTCCCTAAATATGTTGAGAAGGCAATACTACATGGAAGTTAGCATGGGCCTTTGCTTGGATTAGTTTATTTTAATTTTAGCACTATGATTTTAATAATTTAATAATAATTTAATTTCATCACATAAAAAAAAATGATAATAATAAATTAAAAAAAAAATTTAATAAATTAAAAAAAATAAATAAATAATAATAATAATTAAAATAATAATGAATATAATATAAACAAAATAATTATTTTTAAATTGTATTTAAAATGTATTTATTTTGAAATAAATCATAATAAATACATTGATTATTATTATACAATTTATTTTAACTATATTGATGTCAAGAATATAAAATGCGTTTAATATATTTATATATACATATTAGAATATACATATTGTTTTAAATTCAATTAATAAATCTACTCTTTATTATCTTATTTAACTTACATTACATACATATATCTCCATATGATCTCAGCTATAAGCATTATTAAATACTTTGATGGCTCTTCTCCTTGCCATATGACACATTAGCTCTGTCAACCTGCTCGTTTAGCATCTTCTACATTGTCCCGAAATTATCTATTAAATATTCCGTAAAAGTGCCAACGTGTTTTATCCACTTCAAAAATTTTGAATGCGCTACTTAGTAGCAGTACTTCAGGCAGTACTCAGGTACCCGGGCAGCCAGGCAACAGGCAACAGGCAGCTGGCAACCCACTCTCAACACCCGCTCCCGCACTCCCGAGCTTGCGGCTCTCAGGTCTCAGTGTCGACCAAATAACCACTCATCTAATCACATCGTTATCATCATCAACAATTTTGCACAGTCATTGCCGAACAATGGGGAAAACTGTGCCGGTGGCAACGGTGGCTGCCACAGCTGCCTCCTGCTCCTGCTGCTGCTGCTGCTGCTGCTGCTCCTGCTCCTCGTCCTGCTGATCTGACCATCTAAAACGGTGGCAACAACGTCGCCTAGTGCCCCATGCTGGCTCGGTGACTCTGACTGCGTGGCTCGGGCTAACCGTTTAATCATTTTGTCACGCGTTGGCCAAAAACACCAAAAACACCAAACACAAAAACGCGACCTGGCCGCCCGTCATCCGCTCACAAAGGTGCAGACGGCAATGACGATGAAAATGGGTTGTCATGGACCAAAAATGGACTGAGCAGGGCTGAACGGAGCTGGGACGGGCGGAGCTGGGCGCCTGGCTGCCTGGTTGCCAGGCTGTTAAATTTTAGCATATGTCATAAAGGCTTAGCCATGATTTATATATATGTCTCTACGAGCCACACGGCGGCCACATCAAATGCCCGGACAGACGCTGTTAATAAAAAGAATTAGGCAAAGGCAGTGACAGAGACACAGGCAGAGACAGCGACAGAGGCAAAGCAAAACAAATGCGAAACTAAACGATTTACGTAGCAGCTAGAAGCAATCGCTGGCTTCTCGGAGCTTGGGACTCGCTGACTCCGTATTCAAGATTCGGCAATTGGCATTACTCACTCAGCCTGTTAGCCTCATATATCTTCATTTGGAGTTTGTCAATGGCGAGACTGCGACTTCGACGGCGACGACGACGGCGACGGCGACGACGACTGCGACTGCGAGTAGCACGTTGCTCAGCTGTGAGCAAATTTACTTGTGTATAAATATTTATATATTGAAATGCAATGCGAATCGATTGAGCAGCAGCCAGCAGCCAGCAATAGCACTCGCACACACACAGACACACGTGCACAGAGAGAAACACACACACATAAACACACACATATATATATATACAATTTCACACAGACTGCGGGCCAATGTGCCGCAATGCAATCGAGCTGCACGAAATTGAATTTGCTGCAAGTTGCTGCCGCTTAGCTCAGTTAGTGCAACGAGGGTGGTACGAAAGGTTGCTCGAAATGCTTAGCATACTTAAAAGGGAATTGATAGGTAGCGATTGAACTTTGTTGTAGTTGTTTTAATATTTCTGTTCCTCTCAGAGGTTTATCTGAGAATGCGAGTAAGAGACACTTATATAAAGACATCGAAAAACAGTATTTGATTTAATGATTAAATTAATGTGAGCCAACAGGACTTCTATAAGAAATGCCAAAAATGTTGTCATTATTGACATAATAGAAGATTGTTAATAAAAAGAAAAAAACAATATGAAATAAAAAATAAAAAAATTTGTATTTCAAAATATATTTATAAATAGCGAAAAAATATATTAATCTATTCAAAAATTTGGATAGTTAAATTAATTGAAATTAAAGAATTTGGCTGAGTATTAAATCATTAAATCCTTAATAATGTAATTAAATTGATGCGATTAAATAAAGTATTTTAAACTGTTGAAGGGAACATTTTGCTATGGCTGCTAGAAAATGTCTTGTACAATATACATTTAATTTATTTTAATTATTGTTCAGTTCTATACTTAATAATATTTAAATAACCTTAATATTTAAATGGAAATAATTTACTATTATTTATATTATGTATATTTTTTGTTTAATATGTACATTATATTTTGTTTTTGTTTTTATCAATTTTTTTTGTACTTGATCTACCTGACATTTATTGGTATACAATCTTATAATGTTTATGCATATTTTCATTCTTTTGGGCTGCCCTCGTGTAACTACTGTGAGGTTGCATCTACATCCACATCAGCATCAGCATCGGCATTGGCATCGGCATCGGCATCGACATCAGTGCCAGCTTCAGCTTCAGCTTCAGTTTCTGCATGTTGTTGTTTGTCGAAATTCAACATGCGAAAATGCGATTTGAGCTCAAAGCTCGGTGTGTCGCCAGCCACATCTCCGCCGCCGTCTCAGCCGCCGTCTCTGTCGCCGTCTCAGTCTCTGGCTATATATCTACATCTCTATCGCCATCTCTATCCGAGTGGCTGTGTCTATAGCCATCTCTATCTGCTCAGTTCGAACTGGCAGTCACTGCGTGTTGTCGATGTCGGCTGTCTTGCATTGCATTTTGGGAGCTTTAGCTGTGACAAATCTTTATGCAATGTTGCATGTCGTCTGATTTTGCCATGATGACATGCTGATGGCATAAGCGGGAACAGAAAACGGCAAAAGCGCACGCCTCCCCAGTACAACCGCCAGCCGCTCCCTCTCGCCCTGCATCGCCACATATCCGAGTTGTTCAGTCTCTCAGTGATTTGTTCAGTGAAGCGTTAAGCGCAAAAATTGGTAATGGCAGTGCCTGGCAATAGTTGTTCTTTCTTTTTAGCAATCATTGCGCAGGTTTTTCGAGGTTTGATTTGGCAGTGCAGCCAAGCTTGGACACTACACCAGCTACTATGTACTGATCTCTGTGTGTGTGTAGATATATCTATGTGCCTTTTGGTATATAAGTAGTTAAATGTTTTTATCTGGTTTTGGTAAGTCTCTTGTGACTGGCGTAGAATTCGGGTATTTTCTTTAAATTAGATTTGAGTTGATGATGGTATTTTATTATTATTTATTTATTTATTTATTTATTTATATAGTATTTGTAAATGTAATGTAAATTATATACAATAAATGTCTATGCTCCAATTGACTTTGGTATATTTTTTTTTTAGCTTTTAAAATTGAAAAGTAGTTTTTGTTGTATTAAAAGCACAGAAATAATTATTATAAATATATTTCATATTATTACTTTTATTTATTAAAATTTTAGATTGATTTTATAAGGACGTGCTTGGAAATTCAAAATCACATTATTATAGAATCTGTATATTAAATGTTGTAGTATTATTTTATATTAAAAATATTCAATATATTAATATTCAACATATAATATAAATATTAAATATATTAAAAATATTCAATTTAAATATTTGACATATTTTTCTAAATATTAAATTGGTATTAATAATAAATATTTGACATATTTTTATAAATATTATATTGGTATTAATATGTATATTATATTAAAAATATTACATGCATAATTATTCTTCAATATCTTACATTTTTTAAATATTGATAATAATTCTTAAATTAAGTTCCAACACAATAAATGGTTCGCTTTTTTTTAGATCAATATTTCCTCAATTACCTGCTGAAAGCTGTAACACGAAAATGTTACTTTAATGTGCCACGCCCATTAAATGGTATTTTATGAGTGCGCCTGTCTTGGTCCTCAAGACGGGACACTTGCATACTTTCGGGCCCAGCTAATTGTGGCAGCAGCCGAGGCGCAGGCACGCGCCAAGTGCAACTGTTTGGGGCACTTGAACCATTTTCCATGTGCTCGAAACTTTTGCAATAAAATTCGTTTCAAATTGCCTTTGAACAGAGCGTTGGTCGCTCGACTGCTGAAGTGTGCTGGAGAGTGGATAGAAATTGGGTAATTGGTAACGCAAGCTAGATGTTCTATATTTGCAAAGTTGTCAACGGGATGCGGCTGGGAACGGGGCCAAAGTGCACCCCGGGGGGCATTCGGGCCCGGGTAAATAAATATCAAATATATTGAGAGACAGAGAGAGCGAGCGGTCGCGCAAAAGTTAATTACATTGTGTTAACGGGCCGACTAATTTTGTAATTCTGTTTCTGAATCATTTAACCATGAAATTGGCTGGCCAGCCACGCCCTGACCGCCTGAAACGCCCCAGCCGTCCAAACGGCTAACGCCCCCAGACCTCAGCCGAATGATAGTCCGCAACGCATTAGCGCAGTGGTGCCGGGTGGTGCAGGGTGGTGCCGGGACGAGTTTACAGCTCAAATGTGAAAATTAGTCTTTCAACTGTTTAGCAGCTTACAGCCTGAGGCCCCTTCAGCACCGACCGACATCCGGCAGGACTCCACCCGGCCCCAGCAGCATCACCACGCCCACCCCACCAGCCCTTGACAGCTGGCACGAAATTCATATCGAAAGTTTTTGGGAGTCTGGGCTGAACATTTTGAATATTTTGATTATACATATTACATATTATTATTTTTAATTCCTGTGGCTTTTACACATAAATTAATGCAATTATATGTGCCACAGGGGCTGGCCATGTGGGCGTGGGCGTGGCCGCAGCTGTGTGTGCGCGCCTGATTAATTTCCACTGTCTTTTGATGTTAGCAGCTGGCCCCAGTGGCATTGTGGCAAATGGCATTAGCGCGCAAATAAATTTAATTAAATCATTTGCGCTCAACTCTGTTGTTAATAAATTCGCCGTACTTGTGTATTCGCGTCTCCCACTGTGGGTGGCCCAGTGGGCGCAATGACAAGCTGGCCGTAAATTTGTATGAATTATTGGTAAGTTTAAGAGTTTAAGTTTGCCCACACTAAGATATTGGTAATTGATGAGATCAAAGCATGAGTTGTCTCCACACACCCATGGGCAAAAGCAAGGCTTTAAGGAAGTTGAAAGTTCACAAAAACTTAAAGTTTCTTCAAAGTCTAGGCATATTTATTGCATACACAAAAACCAAAAGTTCTTAAGCCTTTATTTATTGTAAATAATTAAATTGTTTGTCAAATGGTTTTTCAAATATTTTAAGTAAATACAAATATTTTAATAAATATATGCAAATGAATATTTTGTTGATTTTCGAATATTTGTTCTCACAGATTTTTCATAATTATCCTTAAAGACGTTGACATTCTTTGTGATTTGACAGTAAGCTCCAAATGCCAGAGCCAAAGGCTTTTCTGCTGCTTAGCTCCAAGCTGGGCTGGCCCAGCTGGGTTGGCCAAAGAGCGTATCTGGCTGCGATACACAGTGCGTATGCGTAATAAACAAAACAACTGCAGATACAATGCTTGCCATTTCGATTCAGTGTGCGTGTGCGCGTGTTCGTGTTTGTCCCTGTATTTGTCTCTGCTTTATTTGAATTTACTGCCAAGCAGCCAACACACAGTTGAGCTTTGCTACGCCACTGCCATCCATATACACATACATACGCATACACATATACAAACATACATATATATATAGTGCGAGTCAGTGTCACGCCTCAGCCACTGTCTCATCTGCAGCCACAGGCACGCTTACGCCCCCCACTCCCCACGCCCCCACGCCCATCACTGTGGTCCCTGGGCAGACATTGTGCCAATGTTTGGCGTTTGCCTCTGTTGAATAATAAATTGTATTTTGCGGCATTTAAAAGCAATTTTTTAACATTTTTCAATCTCAATGGCGACGATGAAATCCCGACACACGCACACATTCATAACGAAGCGTGCACACAATACATACCTCACTGTGTGTGTGTGCGTATAGCCCATGCAGAGATGAAGCCGATTGAGCCGATGGAGCCACTGCGTGCGGAGCCTGACAGTATACGTGTGTGTGTGCGTGTGTGTGTGTGTGTGTGTGTGTATTACAGCATACACAACACATAACGAGCCGAGTTGCTGCCATTCCGGCCGCCTTGTGCGCCACAGTTTTGTCTAGCAATTTCGCAGTGAATTGTCCTGGGAGCTCAACCGAGCCAGCCAAGGATGTCAAACGGCAGCAGTAGCAGTAGCAGTAGCAGGAGTAGCAGGAGCTGTAGCAGTAGCAGTAGCACTTGCAACATTTTTGGAAATGGAGCTGGCGGCGCTACATGATTCTCTGCATTTGGTTAAGCTTGGAGTGAAGACAGCAACGATTCGGCAGCAAAACAAATTGCAGCATTTAAGACCTCTGTCCGTTTGTCTCTCGCTCTGTTCCCATCTCCCATCTCCCATTTCCCATCTGCCGCCTCCTGCTGCCCTCTCCCCCACGCTTTATTTATCATTTGTATCTGTGCGTGTGCAACGCCAGAAAATTGCTGAAAATTTTGTGGGTGGCTCGGCAGCTTTGCATAAAGTTTGATTAAGTGTGTAATCTAGGCTCCAGCCGCACCACCCACCCACACACAGCTGCATCGGCGGTGCATGTTCGCTGTGTACTTAGCTTGAGTCTAGCCACAGCATCAGCAATGCGACCGAATTGCAATTTATGTAATATTCAGGCTTTACAATTTACAATTATCCATTCGATGCTAAGCAACTTTGTTAAGCTGTTTACCCGGAGCCTAATTGGGGTTAAGCCGAGATCGATCGATTGCTGAGTTATGGCTGCAAGCTAAACCAAAAACGCTCTGCATTGACTGGAGACAACTTTGATTTATTTTGCTGGTAATGCTCATATATTGGTATTGCATTTAGTTCGGACCCGAGCTCATTACTTTATGGTCGATATGGAATACACTTAAATGCGAGCACTGGCATGTATTAGATGTGAAATCGATTCGGAATAAGAATTAAGCTGCAATTGAACATGTTAATCATGGCTATTTGATGATCTCAAGTGCGGAAGAATAGAAGGAATTCATTAAAATTATTATACGTCGAATTTAGGAAGATAAACCCTTTGTAATCAAACCCTTTTGGTTCTGTGCTCTCATTACACGACGTGTCGTGTGATTGGCAACCATGGCAATAGACAGAGCTTGTCATATAAGCTGACGTTGGTAATTTGATGAAATAAAATGCGTATATTTATGAGCTCATCATCATAATGACTTTATGAATAACTTATTTTTATTTATTTTTTAGATATGTGTATTATATAAATAATATTAATACAAATATTGGCTCATATATAATTAGCTATGTAATACTAAAACAAAATATAAATTACTATATTGTTTTTAGCACATTGAATTGCAGACTATACTAGAATTTCCCTGCCCATTTGTTGTTTATTTTCATTGATTTTAAATAAATTAATTAGATATAGCTCTCTGGTGCTCACTAGATGTTGTAGCTCGGTCAGCTGGTTCTTGGACAAATCTGAGCATCCTTCATCTACATACATGATGATACTCAGAGCGAAAACAGAAGTCCTCAATAAGTAGTTGTAAGCTCAACAGAAACTATTGCAATCCAAATATCAAATTAACTAAGGAACTGCAGAGCATCATTAATATACTATTTTACCCATAGCTCTTACTCCAGGCATGTAAATATGTCCATTATCCAATTGCAATTAATAGTAGTTTCATCACATACTTGAAATCATTTCTTAATTGCTTTTAACTGAAATAAAACTTTATCAAGTCTAACTCTTGAAATTCGGACTACAATTGAATCTGACTGTTTTACTCAGCCTTGTCATGTCGCATGAGAAATATATTTGGAATGGTAAACGCGCTTTGCAGATGCAGTTGCCGGCTGGAAAATAGTGAAATTGTCGCCTGAGTAACCCTTCTCATGTATTTGCCAAGTGGGAGGGGCGGAGTGGCGGGGGCCGTGTGCCGTTGGGGCAATGGTAAAACTTTTGTAATGAGAAAAGTTAGAAAAGAAAGAAACCGTCGACAGATTTGAGTTCCATCATAAAGGGCGGGGCATGTTAATTCCGACTAAGAAATTCAGAGCAGGCATTGCTTTGTAGCACATACAACAAGTTCAACAGAAAAGTAACGACAGAAGTTTAAATGGATCAGCGTTTACAGCGTCGTCGCCGGGCACCAAGAAAGAAACACAAAACCGGGTAGGTAATGGCACTACCAGCATCTAAATAACCTGAGCACTGTGCTCCCAGATTAGCCAAGCTGCTGCCAGATCTGTCGCCCAATTTGCGCAGCACCGCCAAGTACACGCACCTGCTCTGGAATCAGCTGATGAGCCTGCTGCTGCCGCTGGTGCGCTTCGTCAAGGAGACGTTGCGTGTGATCAAGCGCTACAAGAAACCGGATCTCCAGGAGTTCCAGCGCTCCGTGCTGGCCATCACAATCGGCTTCCTCATAATGGGCTTCCTCGGCTTCATTATCAAGCTGCTGTACATACCAATCACTAATATTATTATGGGCTAACCTGGGGGTCGGCAGCCGTTGTTGTTGTTGTTGCTGCTGTAGATATAAAAATAAAGTTTCAATTCAATTGGCAGCAGACAAAGACTTCTTCGACTTGGCCTGCTGGCGCGCGGCCAACCAGGCTACGCTACAAATAGCCAGGGCAGGCAGCTCCGTGCCAAAGTCTCACCTCGCCTCGCCTCGCCTCGCTTCGGCTCGCCTCGGTTCGCATGCCAACTGTATGGCTGTCATGGCAAAGCCAAGCTACAACAAGCTGCTATTGTTGTCGCTGACCCTCGACACCGACCCCGACCCCGACACCAACTCCTTTCCTGATCTCGGTTCAGAGCGTGTTATTTAACTCTCTCTCTCGCTCTCTCTCAGGTCATTGCAAGTGTTGACAAGAAAATTTCGCCGCGCACTTTCGAGGAAAACAGTTGCCTTTGCCAAACCAGAAAACTGTCGGATGTGTGTAAATGTAATCAAATCAGCAGCTCGCCAAGCAGCGCACTTGAGAGGCTTGCGAGGCCGAGGCGATATGGCTATATTTCATATACCCAGCGAAGTGTGGGGCAGTGCGCCTTTAAGTGCCCTTAATTTTAAATTATATAAAAAATATTATATATGTACTTATAAATATATATTTAATATTTATCACTCTATAAATTCATATATATTTTATAAACTGATAAATTCAATTTATTTGTATTTATTTCACATTTTCCCATACAAATTTGAATTGTAATTGTCGGCTTGCTGATGCGCCTCACCGAGCTCAACTGAGTTTTTATTTGCGATTTTTGAACTCAAATCGAATGAAAATATTTTGTTGTGTGTTTGGCTATGCGAAACTTAATTAAATTAGTATTTAGCTAACGGATATTAGTGTGGCATGCGTTACACATTTTTAAATTGCAAATGATTTCATTTTTTATTCGATTAATTTTTTATGCTGTAAAAGAAAACCAATTCAAATTAAATTAAAACAAATATTTATACATATACATATTTTTGTCGAACATTTTTATATTTTATATATATACATGTTAGCTATATATATATTTTATAAACCTAGCATGTGCTATTGGTGGCCAAGTCCACAGGCAGGAGCAGCTGGTGGCCTCGGTCTTTGATGCCTCCACATCCTTTAGCCAGTTGCATGCGCATTGTCGCATGTGTCTCCATTTGCTGCTGTTATGTTTTATTGATGAGTCTCTCAAACCAAAATTGATGATGCCTTGGATGCGACATCATCGTTCTTTGTGCCTGCCCCTTCGCTCTTCTCTCAACCAGTCTGCTCTGCTATCTCTCTTCCTTTGGTTTCCGCGTCGTCCACGAAATCGATGCGCTGCCAGTCAACAAAGTTAGTTTGTTTCAGTTGGCGTTGTTTTTGTTGCTGCTGTTGCTGTTGTTGGTGTTGTTGGTGTTGCAACTATTGCCGCTGGCAAATGGCGCAAATTTATTCAAAACTTTTGCTGTTGCAGCCACAGTTGCAGGGACGCCTTATGCTTTAAATCACTTTATGCAACAGGCGACAAAGCAGCTCAAAATATCAACTTGCTGAACGGCGAACAGCGAGCGTGTTGTGCCGCAGCAAAGCACCTGAGCTGCTTGAAATAGACACACACACACACACATACATACTAGTACGCACGTCCATATGCGATGCACTAAAAAGTAGCTCCCACCTTTCGAGGTTATGAAGTCACTTAAGCAAAGGGAAAACGTGCCTGCCCCACGGGCGTTGGCTAAAGGATAAGATAAAATACAGAAAAAAGGAAACAGAAGAAGAAATGTGGAAACTAAGCAACAGAATAACTGTATAAAGTAGTCAAAGGGAAAGTCTAAAAGTCAGCTACACACGGCGACACAGCTTGCCCACCTGCACGGCCTCTGCAATTGAGTTACTTATCTTACACTTTTTTAAGCCTCACACAACAACAGAGGGCAAGAGCGGCTGAGTGCCCCGGTTTGGGTATGCCTGAAATTTATTGGGCCCTACCACATTATATTATTGTGAGTGCCCGAAAAGCTTCAGGGAGTCATTTGAGAACATTTATACATAAATATAAAAGAGTTTGCTGAGCATAAGGATAATAGAATTTAGGTAAGATAAATTTCATTCTTATTCGATGAATTTGAATGTCTTTTTTACTACGATTATATATCAATTGTGTATTTATATATATTTAAAAATTAGTAGAAAATTTCGCTGTAAATATATTCATTTTTTTCTAAAAATAAGTTTTTAAAATATATTTATCTAAATATTATAATTTGGGCTATGTACATGTAAACATATTTTTTTAGATTTCTTCTTCTTTTATATATTTATACATCTAATTCATAAAATTCTATTTTTTCGTGTATTGAATTTCTATTTTATAAATTAAATATGCACGAAAACGATTTTTTTTCTTTAATTTATTATATATTCATTTTATTTTTTTTATGTTTATATTTTTTTTTTACTTACTGTTTTTAAATGAATTTTTTTTTTTAATAAATTAAACTCTAAAATAATAAAAAAATTATTTTTATAACTTGTTTATTATTTATATATTTTTAAAAGATTATTATATTATTATTAGATTATTATATTTTATTGGATTATTATATTTTCACTAATTCTTATTCATCATACATTAAATTAATTCTTATTAATAATTTATTTATTTATTTTTATGATTCAGCTCTTATATAATTAATGTTTACATCTATGTTATATTCTAGTACATTCTCCAGAAATATAATCTTGAACATCAATTAGGTATTTGATTTGTGTGTTCAATTACATTTTCATTCGAATTCTTATTTAAATTGTTCTATTCAATCAAGAATGCCTTTGGTACATTTTTTTGTCACTTGATTTCTTGAAGAGCATGGCAAGTTCGTTGAGTCAAGAATGCCTCTTGATTTCGGATATTTGAGTTCTTCTTTGGCTGCGTTTTAATTAAAAGTGAAGTGCGGCCATTAATTTGCAACTACAAATTACACTCAATAAAACATGGCTAGTGCACTGATTTTTCGGCACACACACACACACACACACACTCAAAATTTGCCAGCCACATGGCAGAGTGTGTGTATCCGTGTACGTGTGTGTGCCTGTGTTCCTTTGTGTGCGAGTGTGTGTGCCTTGCTGGCAATCAATTTGCACTTTGACTACAATTACTGATTTTCGACACTTCAAAGGATTTTATAAATTGCCATTTGTGCACCCCCTCAACAAAAAAAAAAAAAAAAAAAAAAGAAAAAAGGAAAGGGGAGCTCCAACCTAGCTCCATTCAAAACTACGCCCATTGCTGCTGTTACTCCTGCTGCTGCTGCTGCCGCTCCGACTTTGGCAATTTGTTTTGGCCATTTACTTTGCCAGCCTTCACACATGTGTTTCAGCTCTTGTTGCCATTGCCTTTCTTCTCTCTCGCTCTCGCTCTCTCTCATTCTTTTTTTGTTGTTGTTGATTGCGCCTGCCGAGTACAACTTTAATTAAGTCAGTGTGCGAGTCCTCTGGCAAGTTGAAAGTGTGTTCGCTGTGGGGCGTGGCACATAAATTGGCTGCACATTTAGCAGGCTTCATTTTTTGTTCGTCTTCGTTTCTTTTTCTGCTAGGGCACCAATAGATCATAGTTCATAGCACACAGATTATCCATGAATTTCTTCTGCTCAATTGTTGCAAATGATGGATCTTCAATAGGGTAAAGTTTACTAATATTCGAAATTTAATCTAATACTTAAACTGCGCTTGCTGCCACAATCCAATTAACCTTTTGACATTTGCGACAGGCAGCAGATGCAGCGGCTACTTTTGGCTAATGGCTGCGCGTAAATCAAACACAACACAAGCACACAAAAATACAAAAGCAACTGCTACTGCACTAAGCCGCATGTGCAACATGTGTCTTCTGGCTTGTTAGCACCAATGATCTTTTGTGGATCGTGTGCACATCTTGTTGACCATGTGCCTCTGACATCTCGTTGCCCAAACGGAACTGAGCTCAACTCAATGCAACGTAACTCAGTTCAGCTCAAGTCAAGTCGAGTCAACTTAACTGAGAAAGTTGTCTTGGCAGAGCAGCTCATAAAGAATTCATAAAATATATTTTGAAACTACTTAATGACTACAGCTACAAATACTAAATAGCAAATATAAAAATAATTCTGTCTCTAAATCAAGTCTCTAGCTCTCATATCTACTGAAATCGACGCGCTCGAACATACGGACAGACATTCGCCCGAAACCTTATAACTCCATGCCTATTTTTGAATGCAAACTGATACTACGGATAAATACGCGTCTAACAAGGCATTCCACTCGAAAATCGGATGAAAAGTCCACAA
>NW_022045870.1:308990-341960 GCF_001654015.2 Drosophila navojoa | reverse complement strand
TGTGTGTGTGTGTGTGTGTGTGTGTGTGTGTGTGTGTGTGTGTGTGTGTGTAACATATGCACACTCATACACACAGCAGTTGCAAACGAAAGCGAAACGAAACTGTCGCGGGAATAGCAATAAATCATTTATGCAGCAGCCTTGCACTTACACACACTCTCCCTCTCTCTCTCTCACACACACAAAAAGAGAAAGAGCGCGGGAGATACTCACGCACATGTGTACAAAATGGCATAAATCAACTTACACACCCACACCCATGCAGTGGCGAGCACAGAGACGCACACCAGCAGGGACGTGCCCGCAGTCATATGCAGAACTTGCGCGAGTTTCCCAAAGAAAATGCAGCAGAAAAATTGCAAACTTACGCGCTTCGCTTCGTCGCCTCGTCGCATCGTCGCCTCGTCATCTCCAGCCAGTGCTGTCTATCCTCTACTCTACTCTTTCCTCGTGGCGCCACTTACCTTTCCTTTTGAGTGCATGTCAGTGCCTCATGTGTCTCTTGATAAGCACACTCGAAGCTGCAGCATCAGCAACAGCAGGAGCAGCAGCAGCAGCAGCATCAGCAGCAGAGCTGCAACTGTGGCATAAGCAAAGGCGCTTGTTCAATTCGGCTGCGAGGACACTGCTCAAAAAGACTTTTTCTTCGGCTCCCTTTTTTTTGTGTACTACTTTTCCTTTTTTTTTCAAGACTTGCCAAGTACTTTATTGACAGTTGCCGAAGTGTGTTGAGCAGTGCATGTTTTTCCGGCTGAATTTAATTTCTCGTTTGTGAAAAATAAAAAAAAACTGTAAACCGTAATTCAATGCAACTCGAGGTTGGAGTTGCATGCAAAATATAATTATATTTGTATATGATAATATTATATAAGATAATTTAACTATTTTGTAAGCAACTAATTTATTTATTTTTATGATAATTTTACAAATGTCAAGTTGTATGAATCAAATTACATTTTCAATTATTTAAATATATTTGATATTAAAAATATATTTAATATACGTGTTTATTACATTTTATATTTTTATTAAAAATGTATTCAATATATTTCTTTAAATCTAGAAATTATTTATATATTAAATACGAAAAATATAAAAATAAATTATACCCTGATTTTCCATTTCAATGGTTTTGTGTCATATTTCCGATAAAATCAAACAAAAAATATTGTTAATTAAATTTAATTTTTAATTTTGTCTATATTACTTTTAAGTTTCTTTGATATTAGATATGAATAAAATTGCATTTCATTATTGTACGAATAATTAAATATATTAAATAGCGTATCATGTGGTGGAAAATGCATTGAAATTGTTATTCTAATTGTTATATAAAGCAAATGATTTGCATTATGTGAAATTTGTTGTTTGTCTAAAATTATATAGCTCTAGCTTTGTAAATAAATACCATTGTTGGGGCTTTGAGATTTGTAAAAAATATGAATAGAAATAAATAAATATATTTAGGTAGAGATAGATAGTTAAATTAGTTAGTTAAATATAAGATAATTTAACAATTAGTGATTTAATTGACTTGTTTACTAATGAAGTTGTAATGAATTGTGTAGCTCTAATTCGAAACCAGGCTTATTAAGTCGAATAAAAGAAGTTGCGATAGTAGAAAACTGGGCAGCAGAGAAAGTCTATATATAAGCAAGCAAAGAGTTTCCATCAACAGTTTAGCGTTGAGGCTGAAATCAAATTTAAAGGAAATATCTACTAAAAGAGACAACAATCGAAAATGCTGTCTTGCATTAAAATTATTATACCTCTTATCTCTCTGATGGCTTTTGGACATGTAAATAATTTGAAACACATAAGCGAATATCCGTTTGATAATTATCCTTATAGAGTTTGCTTGTGCCCATGGAAGTGGAAGACAAATGCCTGACTGAAAATAACACAACCCGAATGGATTTATATGCCAAGATTGATCAAGCAAAAACTGAGGGACATTTCGAAAATATCGAAATGAATTACATGTGCTATGTGCACTGCGCAGCAGCCGAGCTGGAGATTCTTGACGCCAACGAGCAATTGGACATTGAGGTGTTCAAGCAGATGGAGCACTTGCAGGAGGAGAATGCGGAAGTTATCGAGGAATGCCATCGCGTGATTAGCCAGGTCGAGGACAAGTGTGCTTATGCCTTTCAAATGTTGGTATGTTATATCAAAAACTATCGTATAGTGGAGTACCTTAATATAATGCCAGGCAAACAATAATTTGCTGAGACGCGACAGAAACAAAACTAATGCAATCGATTTTTATGAATAAAATGATTTTGTTTTATTTTATCTGTTTTTTTTTTTTCCAACAATGTAGTTTTTGCACATTCTAAAGATAATAAATTTAATTGTGGATATTTAATAAAAAATACTGTCAAATGCAATAAATTAATAAGCCGGCCACATTTGGCTGATTTGCATAATTAAATAAAATTGGCCTGCGTACCACGGGGCGTATGAATCAAATTAATTGCATTGGCGTGCCGATTTAATTGATTTGCGATAACTATATGCACACACAGTAATCAGCATAGTTAGAATTAACATACATATACATACATATACATGCATATGTATGTGTATATGGATAAATATAGTTGTATATGTGTCATAAAATAATAATAGATGATTGCTGATAACAGCCGAAGGCCTTTTCAGTACAAATGTATTACGTTCGTTGGTCTGTTGTTGTTGCTACAGTTGCTGTTGCTGTTGCTGTTGCAGTTGTTGTTTGCCGTGTGTGCCAGGAAAAAACATTTTGCTTTTCACAATGCAATTCCGTTACAGTTTTACGCTGTTTTTCTTTATGCCAGCAGCGCATGCAACGGAAGTTGTCACGATGCATTGTTGCTGCTGTTGTTGTTATGTGAAAAGAAAAGGCGCACAGCTGCAGCAGCAGCAGCAGCAGCAACACCCACACACTTGACTGGCTCCGGTTTTGCCTCTGGCTGCTATTGTTAGCCCGGCTTTCGATTGTCATTTCAACTTTACGCGCTTTGCATACATGTGTGTGTGTGTGTGTGTGCGTGTATGCATGGGTGTTTACGTGTGTGGGGCGTGCCACATTAGCGGGAAAAAGAAAAATATGGTCATGTATTGTCAACACGCCCGCGCCCACGCGTCGTATGAGTAACGCGGCCGCGTCTGCCACGTTTCTCGCGCCATGTCAACATGCAAAACAACAGCGAGGCGGAAGCACATTGTGAACGCTACACGACTTCTCTATGCAGCCCTGCCCACCCCTCACAACGACATGATGAGGTGTGGCCGCTGCCTGTTTCTTTGGTCGTCGCAGCTCGCTGCAGCTGGTTACGGGAATGGAGCAATTATTATTTCGTAAATCGACGGAAGTTGTACAAGAGCACAGCAGCAAAAACTCTGCAGCCTGAAGCAATCAAACAGTAACAAGATGATAATTGGAGCACGCCAGCGGAATATCAAATATGTTTATAAGAATATCTTTATTTGCAGCGACCGCAGAGCCAAAGACTCAATCAGCTTGTGTTGATTTCAAGACTCGAGATTCTCAAACAGGCACATTGTGATATTGAAGGCGTATTCGCAGAAGTCTTCGCCTCCATCGTGGATTCTCTTGCACTCTACAAAGACCTCGCGATCCTTCGGTGTGAGCTCCTCATGCTCGCTGATCAGCTCTATGTCCACATATCCATTCGAGTCTAGAATGTCCATTTCCGTGGCCATGCAGTGCAGGTAGCACTTGTATTTCATGTCAATGTTATCCATATCTATATCCGAGTTGTTTTGGCTCAATAAACTTTCATACTCAACCCTCTCGATCTCGTTGTCGGCCAAACACTTTGTTACCATCTCATCCATTTCATCTTCTGCAAAACTCTGAGTAGCCAAATATATTAATAAGATACTAACATAATGACAAATCGATTTCACCTGCACACAAGCGAGTAAAAGGGCAAACAATATTGCAGCAAATGCATCCTTCGTACGATTGAACATTGTATTTAGCTTTGATTTTCTTTCGACACTGCAGCCATGCGAACTTTGCAGTGAGTTATATAGCTGTTTATTGAATCTATTTAAAATGTGTTATATATTTGAAAAGTTTTGTTATCTTGCTCGCAATCAACACGCTCTGTTTTCATTAGTGATGTTTTTGTTATTATATCTAGAGCATCAGAGCTTAATTTCTGTTGATTCATGAAATTTGTCGTGATCGCATGTAACTTTCTAACTAACCAGATAACATTACAAAATTATTAATTAACTTAGGTTAAATATTAATTTTAGTCATCCATTGCACTACAATCAAGTATTATTCAAGTAAAGACTTCATAGACGTGCGGACGAGCCTTTAAGTCCCTTTTGATGAAATTTAGTTTTAAGTTGACTTCACGACTGTGCACCATATATTCTACTGCAAGCCAGGTTTCTTTTGAATTGAAATATTGCTTAGGAATTAAAATATTATTGTTTGTGTTAAAAACTATTTTGTTTATATTGAAAAAAAGTTGAATAGCTAATATACATTTTAAAATATTTTTCTTAATATAATTTTTATATTAATTACAAATTTTTGATCAATTAAAAATATTTAAAATTAATTTTAGATTTGTTGGTATTTATGATTACTTACAAACATAAATATGTTTTTAATTTTTCAAGCTTTTATAGCTCTTTGTGGATTGATTGTTGTTGACATGTTTCTCAGGCATCTGAACTTCGAGAAATTATTTTACGTCCATTGTATATTCTAGCATTAGACAATACAGGAAATCTTTAAAATATTCATTACTTATATTACGTTATATGCAGCTATGTGAAAGGTATGAAAAACAAAATATTTGGGGCTTCAAATTCTATCTATGTTTACGAAAAGCTAATATTTTCTAACCACTGAAGGCATAACTGCAGGCATCTTCAGCTCCATCGAGCGTTTTTTACTTCTTGACGGCATCGATAAATGTGTAACTTAAGTTCTCAAATTGAATCACCAATACTATGTCATACAATCCATCGGAGTCTATGCAGTGCAAATACCATTTGTATTTTGGTTCATAAAATCCCCATATTCAGTTCTCTTGATGTATTTATCAGCCAAGCGTTTAGCAACTCTGTTTAAATTCAAATTAAATTAATACAAGTTCATTAGTCAAAATATATTAAATAGTTTATTATTATTTTAACCTGAGCAAGCAAACAAGCAACAGGAATCGCAATGGGCAATGCATACTTCATGCAGTCAAATATTTCACTTGATTTTGATTTAATTGCAACACCAAAACTGAGTAGCCTGCTGTAATATGAGCTTTCGTTCGAGCTTTAGTTAGTTATGAAAATATATTAAAAAAGTTTGCGTATCATGTTTGCAATCAACATGCGCATTTTATTCACATTATATTCGCATATATTTATATTTATAGAGTTTTCAGCAGTTATCTAGAGCATTTCGAGTTGTTTGTTGCCTCATGAAATGGTCGAGTTTGCGTTTTTAATTGGACGTTGAGCTGCCCAGAAATCAATTGATAATAATCACATTTTGTATAATGAAAATTTTTCGTATGCAATTATATAAACAATATTTTCTTTTGTTTTATTTGTTAGTTGGCACTTTAAATATATCCAATAGGTATTTGTGCTCTTTGACTTGGCCTCAGATATCTGTAAAGTAACAGGTGAGCAGCTTACAGAGCAGTCTAATGTTTGTTCTATTAAAGTTTAAACATGCAACTTCTATTACCGAAATGCAAACCTGAAACATAATAACAACAGCAACAGCAACAGCAACAACAACAGCTCGAAGAGCACGCGCCAAAAACTCACGTAAATTTCATTTTATACGCAGTGAAATTCGCATAACATTTCCTGTCAACATATTTTGCCACACTTTGCTGCAAAAATGAAGCGACAATGCAGCAGTAGCAGTCAGGCCATTATGCCCAGCACACACACACACACATAGAGAGAGAGAGAGCGACAAATTGGTCTGACAGCATCGGATGGGACATTTCTAACTATGCGACCTCAACACCAGTAACCAACACCAACCGAGCACCCCTCACTCTGCCACGCCCTCCGTGCCAGAGGCAGCCCTTTTCTCGGCAAAGCGAAACGCGCTACAACAAATGAAAATTCCAAGAATATTCGCATTCGCAGTGAGTTTTGGCTTTTGCGGCTGCCAGTCGCTGTTTACTTGGCTTCCCCGGTTATTTACGGCCTGCAAATTTTTTGCCTTCCTATTTGGTTTTCATATAACAGTTTTTTGTTTTGCTTTCTGTTCCCGGTTCATTGTTTGGCTGCTTGCCAAAAGGGAAATATGTGTTGTGAAAATTGCACATTTTTATAGCCATCGCTAGGTGCTAAACTATGGCTATCTCTACCGCTTCTCATTGCCACGCCCACTGCCCACTGCCCACTTGCCACTTTGTCACTCCACCCACGACCTTTTTAATTGCGCCAGCATTTTTTCCCCCTCTCCTTTATCAATTTTTGATTTGTAACTGAATTTCCATGCAGAGCATTTTGTCATAATTTGATTAGGGCTCCTCGTTTTTGGCCACGTCAGTGGCTAATTAGCCCTGTGAAGCTGCCACGTACATGGCTCGTTGGGCTCGATGCATAATTTATTTTCATAGCCAGCAATGCCGCACAATTGGCGAGCATTTCGTAGTAAAGTCAACAGAATATCGAAGGGAGTTAGGATGGATCTGAAATGCTCTTTGTGAATATATTCACATATGGGAATTATAAATATAAATTATATAAAGTTTTGTTAGAGGGTAACAAAGAGATGGTAATCTTACCTAGAATAGCTTAAGATTTTAATAAATGCAACAATAAAATAATATATAATTTTAATAATTAGTTGTATTCATTATTATTATATTTTATTATTTTATTTTATAAATTTTACACAATATGTATATTTATACATATACTATAATTCCATATACATATATATTTATTATTATATTTTTTTAGTACATAATTTGATTGCATGTTGAGTCTCCTAAGCCATAAACTCATAAAAAATAAATAAAATAAATAAAAAGAAAAAATAAATCAGCCCAATGTGAAATAATTTCGCATAAATGTAAAACTTAAATTTTAAATATGTGAAATTCGAAATTAGAAAAGCGTAAATAAAATTAAGAAATTAAACTATGTTTATCTGCACTTTGAATGCAAAGAAATGAAATGTAAAGCCGAATACTTCGATTTATAACAACAGTGGCTGCCAGTTGTAAATTGATGCAGTTAAGTGAAACTCTAACATATGCTGCCAGTGTGGAGGAACAATTTATATAAAGCCCCATTGAAAGTTCATCCACATACCTGTTACAATACACACACACACACACACACACACACGCACGCACACCCACGCACACACAAGTAGATGCATATTTGCTACATTGCTTTGCAAAGCTTGAACTCATATTTCATAGATTATAATATCAATGGGAAGGGAGAGTGAGGGCGTGAGATGGTGGCAAAGTTTTGCAGTCAGTTTCTTGAAGGTTAAGCAACACAAACAATGTGGCCTCCTGACATCTCTTGCCATTTATTAAACATGTCAGGGATGCAAGTGGAAAGCTGGGAAACTGGGAAACTGTGAGCCGGCAGCTGTAACCGGTAGCTGCAGCTCTTCAAGCAGCTTGTCGCTTGGGTGCCACCTATGCGATTTTCTACTCTATGCAGCATTAAAAAAAAAAAAAAAAAATAGAGGGAGAAGAAAAGAAAAATAAGAAGAAGACAGAGACTTGCTATGCACAGTATAAAAGTAATGTGTAAAACTTTGGATGCTTAGCGTAATAAAAATAAATAGCACGCGATTCGGGCATGCATGGCACGTATTTTGCATGCACTTTGATGCCACGCCCACAGCCGCACAACAAAACGCCCACAAAATATGCATACATTGTCGGCACGTGCACGCATACAAAGGAATTTCCAAAGACATTGCGGGACATGTGCAAGGGCGGTGCACGCATGAAGAGGGAGACAGAGAGAGAGAGAGCGAGAGAGACAGTTGTTGCAGCATTACAGTCAGCCAGGGAAACTGAGACTGAGACTAATTAATTGCCAAAATGCCGATTGCCGAACAGCCAGACACTGGGATTTGTAGCTGAACAATGGCTGCTCGGGTCACTTAGCAGCTTGGATGGAGCAATTAGTGTCGTGTCGGCCGGATCAGACGCCAAGTAGGCTAAAATCCTTAGCATTTGGCAGTGCATCAAAACAAACAGTCGCCATTTCCCTAACAGCTTGAGGTTCGCGCTGAGCTGGAGTCGTTCGCTTTGAGTTCGCAGTAATTGCAAAATTTTTAATTAAATGTCAAGTGCTGGGCGCTTCTCTAAGCGTTCATAACTGCCAATGGGCACGCTTTAAGTTGTGGCCTGTGGGCTGCGGGCTGCGGGCTGCGGGCTGCGGGCTGACAGCTAGCTGACCAGCTGACCAGCAGCTAGCTGACTTGGCTGGAAGGTTGCTCAGGTCGGGGGCGGGTGCCAGAGCGAGACCCGAGCTAAGAGCTATGTCCGGTGCGGACTTTGGTCATTTTTAACTTTCCGTGCGATTTGTACGCCTGGCTGCATTTTGTGACAATTTTTCGCTTAGTTTTAAAACTCATAATAAGGGTATCTTGGGGTGCTCGGGGCAACTTTATTTAATAATAGTATATTTCATAATTTATGAATAATATTTAAAAAATGAATAATTAATTGGAGAATATATGCATGATAAAATTTAATTTAAATATTTAGTAAACATCAAGTGTTTATTTTTCTATTATGTTTGCATTTTTGTAAAGCTAAACTAATGTTCTTTGATACTGTTTTATGTTGGAAAAGTTTTGACAAGCTTAACGAGCTTTAGAGCATACCCGCTGCTCTCTTCTTCAGTTAAGTTCTTCTATGCGCTCTATTATATTTCGGCTTGCAACTATAAGGCTTAAATTTTCGGCTAAGCGCTTTGTGAGTGAAGAGTTTTAGTTTTGTTTGCTTTGAATACCCTATATTGTTTGTAATGCTCAAGTGGGGTATATATGAAGTAATAATCATTATATTACCTTTAAAAAAATATGATAAAATAATTATAAATTAAATTCTACTTTGTTTTCAGCTCTAAATAATATATGAAATGATTGAAAAATCCTATTTTGTTTTTGTAATTATAAAAAAAATTAAATAAAAAATATAAAAATTTAGCTGGTTTTCAATGAGTTCTGAATTCTTATAAATTTACGAAAAAATTACTATTTAGTATAAATTTGATGAATATAGGCTTTGATAAATAGCTACCTAATATTGGGAAATTATATCGTAAAGGAAGAGTGAAAATAAGATAAGAGCAAAGAGACAGAAGAAAATAGGCAAAATTTCCATTTATTTTACAATCATTTTATTTTGTAAAGAATATTTTCATTGATGAATTTTTACCATTTACTATACATTCTCCTGATAACAAAATGCAAATAAATATCAAATATTAATAATAAAAATATGCTGAGCAATAAAGAGATATACATGCATCTACGTTTTCGCATATAGATCAGATATATCGCATATCTGATATGTCACGAAGAAATTAGTTTACAGGATATTTGCTTCGTTTCGCATTTTTGGCAAGTTTTACAATTTCTCATCCTCTATTTTTTTTTTTTGTTTTTTGGTTGTCCGTTAACTAAAAATAAACCGAGTGTTAAACGTGGCTTACACGTTGGTCATTTTTATTGCCAGCGTGCGCCGTCAGCCGTGAATAATCGCATTAGTTGCGAAATTAAAAATTACAAAATAGAATAGATAAATCCACCCACGGCCGGGCGCCGCTAAGCCTTTTGTTGGCAAACGGAGCAACTACTACTATTAACTAGCCAAGCCGTTTTCGGCACACGGCTTCGCATAATTTATATTAAAAAAGTCTGTCCGTATCCGTGCCGGTGTCGGTGTCGGTGTCCGTGTTGAGGTGTCCAGCAGTTGCCTATTTGCAAAGATTTACTGCTAATTGAATTACTCGGAAAGGGATGCTATACGGCGTGCTCAAATTTGTTAAGCTCCCTTGGAAGCCTAATGTCCTGGAAGCTAACTAGCTGAAGGGTCACCAAAAAGGTGTGGCAGCTGCCACTCCCACCACACACACACACACACACACACGCCGCTCTCATATGCCCATCGAAAAGTTTTTCTCACGGTTACTTAAACAGGCCAGTCGACCCTTCAAGTTGAGGCTCGTTTTATGAATGGCGTCCAGGTTAAAGAGGGCTTAGTTGTAATTTGGATGAGCGCCTGAATGATTTATTGATCAACTGATGGGCTTACAGTCTCCTGACAAATTATTTCGATTCATATTTGCGCCTAAGCTGCTGTCCTGCATTTGGCCTCATTGTTTGTTTGCCTATTAAATTATAGCCGAGTTGAGAAAGTGCATGCTCAACTGTACTAGATGCGAGCTGCTTGCACGTAATTTCTTGCCATCCTGCTTCGCACAAATAATTGCATCCTTCAACACTTTGTGCGCTTTATTTGCGTTGCCTACTTTCAGGCGCTGGGATTAAATGCGCTCCAATTCGCTCGCTGGCTGCTCGCCTGCCTACATTATTGAGTTTCTTCAAGTCATATCTTTTATGCATCTCTCACTTTGACCGGCAAATGCAACAGACAGCTGCAATGGACACCAGCATCCAGCCAGCTGCTCCCCTCGCTTCCCGCTCCCCTACCATTTGCTCCTGTTCGAACACAATTTTATTCTCCTCGAGCGATGGCCGGCAGCTGCCCGACTTGAAAGAAAGAGTAGGGCAAGGCGGAGAGTGTGTGCGTGAGAGAGAGATGGAGAGGGAGAGAGAGAGGGAGAGCAGCGTGTAAATTTAAATCAAATCTTCAGGCATGGGGCGAGTATTGAAATGAAATCAATTTCTTTTGTGCGGCATTTGAAAGGTTTCAAATGATTTTCAATTGTTGCTGCTGCCTGTTGCCAGTTGCCCGTCGCCTCTTGCCCCTTCCTCGTTGCTTGTTGCCTGTTGCCCGTTGCCTGGTGGCCAGGCATTGACAATCTGTTGAAGCGTCTTATATACTATATCGCCTTGGCCCCTCACATATCAAACTCATAATCCGATTTCGGTGTTAAATGATTTTTCCACGTATTGTGCGATTCAAGTGACTGTGTTGTTCAGCTCTGTGTGCGTGTGTGTGTGTGTGTGTCGAGCTTAGCAACTTCAACTTTAACCCCGACACATGAGGTTCAATAGACATTGTTGCAGCTGCTGTTCACGCATGTGTGAGCGTGTGTCCCTTAAATTCCTGTACTTAACCCTTTTGACTGCACTTGCAGGCGAGACGACTCATTACTTGAGTGCTTAAATGGGCGTCTGTTGTTGCCGCTGCTGTTGCTGCTGCTGCTGTTGCCTTTTGTGGCAATTTTGAGTGTGCTCTAGAGTTTTTAACTAAAACAACAGCAGGCCAAAGTCATCGCCGTTCCCATCATCATCATCATCAGCATCATCATCATCATCATCATCTGGCTTCTCAGTTGTATCGCAGCAGGTGCAGCTCCAGCTGCCTGGTTTTGTTTGTTGTAGAGTGCGCGCCAAGCGTCATTGATGCTGACGTTGATGTCGTCCTCTCGTTCCCTCGTCCCCTCGTCCTCTCGACCCCTCGTCTCTCTGTCGACGGCATCTCCTTCATTCCTATAGTAGTCGTCAAGCTGCCACTTGTCACATGGCAACAGTTTAGTTTTCTAACCACTTGCAGCCAGTCGACGACACTCACACACACACACACGCACACAACTCAACACACACACACTTGAGTGCAAGTGCGCTTCAAGTTGCACTTTTACATACAGCAACGGAAATCAACGCTGTGCAAAAAGTGCCCCCAGTCGCCGGCAAATGAATGGAGAGCAGCTGAGAGGGGCGAGGGCAACTGAAGATCGGGTAGGCGACGTTTATGTAGTTAAGTCGTTGTCGCCACACAAGACAAGGCAGCATAGACTAGGACAAGTGCTATACTTTCATTAATTATAAAATAATATGTTTTAAAATTTACAAGAATTGTTTAAATATTCGCTGTTGAATTTAAAAAAATAAAATACAAATTAAATTTTGTGAAATTAAGTTAAATTCAATTAATTAATAATTAAAAAAATATATAAAAATTAAATATAAAACCTTATGCGAATTTATAAAACAATAGGTAGATAATTAAAAATAAATTTCATATATTATACAAAAAAATGAATGAAAAAAAAAACACTTTCAAATATAATATAAAAAATAAATGAATAAAAAAAAATATAAAGAAATAAAAAAAAAATTTATAAAAAAAAATATATATAAAAAAAAATAATAAACATTTTGAAAAATAGATAAAAATTAATTAAAATTTTCATATTTATATATTTACAAGAACATCAAAATACTTTTTGGTTTGAAAACACGGTTTATAATTCAATGAAAACAATTTTACACAAATTTAAATATTTTAGACAAATAATACAATGATAAATTTTGAAAACATATTAAGAAATGTACTTTTGACTTAAATTATATACAAAAGATTAAATAAAATATAACATTATGTTTAATTTATTTTTAATACATTTTTTTAAGAACTAATAATTATTTACACATAGTCTTTAAATCAAAAGTAGAGTAATTTCCTTATGTAATTAAAGAAGAAATTGACTAAAAAAGTGTTAAAACATTGTCGAAACATCTCATATCTCAACAAAATATATATTTTATTGTCTTTTAAATGATTCACGCAACTCAAAGTTAGTTGTAATCCTCTAAGCTGACATCTACAGGGTATGTTGCGTCGCACATTGCTAAGCTAGATGTCACTGCCATTGCTGTTGTTGTTGTTGTTGCTGTTGATATTGTTGTTCTGGTTGTTTAAGTACATTGCTTAGCTTGCTTTTTTGTTCCTCTCTTAGTCCTTACATGCGCATGTCAAAAGGTCATTGGTTGGGTAAACGTCCCGACAGTTGATTTAGCACATTGACTGAGGCCAGACTTTCTTCATTTGCCGAGCTGAGTCTATTTTAAAGCAGGCCGGCTAGCCACAAGCTCTTCAAAACTTGCCACACTTTTCGTGTGCGCCCCAAGGCAGCTTCAATTAGTTAGCTCAGCCTGCTCCATGACTTTGTCCAGCTTGCACTTATTTCTGCTCCTGCCGACGCTGCTTCTGCTGCCTCCGGCCCCGCCCACCATCGAGCCAGCTAGCCACTTAGTTGCTCAGTAGATTTCCCGCTCTCCGCTTGCATTTGTATGCATTCCAAATATTTGTGTTGTCCTTGTTGTTGCCCTTTTGTTGTTGTTGTTGCTATTCTGGCAACAGCTGCGCTCCAAAAATTGTGTAAGTAATTTAGTAAAATATTATAAAAATATAAGAAAATAAGCAACAAATTGCAAAACATTTTTGGTCACTTTGTTCTATTTGCAGATATTACTCTGCTTGTTGTTTTGTTGCCTCTGCTATTGTTGTTGGCTTCGTTGTTTTTGTCATTTCTGGTCAGTTGGTTTTCTTTGCTGGCGAACAACCTCTTAAAGCATAGCGACTACTCTTAGCTTCTGGGCATAACAGAGCACTTAAACTCACCATAGAAAATTTAAATATTTTCAATTTTAATTTTTGATATTGCATAAAACGATTATTTGCTACATCTTATAAGAAATCGATAGATAGAGAGCAGGCAATATGGAAGATTATATGCTCCTAAATAATTTAGAGAATATGATGAAAATAAGAAAAGTATTTAATGTTGGATTTTTTTATGGCATTTGAAAGGATATTTAAAACTTGCAGGGAGTAAGGAACAACGTGGAGTTTATGTGGGTGTCTAAAGATCTTAATGTTTTATTTATTACTTAAATAATACATATTTGTTATATACATGAATATATATTACAATGAAATAGGATGATGATATATGTTATATGTTTTGTATATGTTATATATGTATATATGTATATAGAACTAAGTTTTCTTTCGTTTATTTATCATTATTAATTTTAGTTAGCTTGTTCTCAGATCTTATAAGCTATTTAAAGATATTTATATATAAAACAAATTTGAAATAAGAAATGCCAGAGAAAATTTAGTACAAATTTCGTTTAAAGTTCAAATAAATAAAAATTTATCAAAAATAAATTTGACTAATTACTACATTAAACAAAATCATCATTGCTAAAATTTATTTCAAATCTAAAATTTATTTATTTAAAATTTTAATTAACATTTAAAAGCGATTTAGCATTGCTAAATGTTGCTTTGAAAATAAAACACAATAATTGAAGTAGTTTAAATATCAACTCAGTTGGATATCTTCCGAGGGTAAACTTTGTAAATGTTTCTTTGGGCTTTGGCTCCACTTCGTGTGTGGCGTGGCACAATATTTGTGTACATGTGTGCATTGTTGCATAAGTTGTAAAAATAACCTGCTGGCAGACGCTGCCAGTGCCACATGGCGAAAATATTTAGTTTCGATACGCTGCCTTTGGGCTAAACTCATTTTAATGCAAATTTTTAGCCAAGAAGCTTGAAGCTAGCACGCTGCCAATGCGTATGTGTGTGTGTGTGTGCGAGGGAGAGTGTGTGGGTGTGCTAGAAAATGACTGGGAGTAAGTGCATAAAATTTAATAACTACTGCCAAGTATTTAGCCAGAATATGAGCATAGCTAAGCGATCGCATCGCATCCCCCCGCCTGGGGGGCAGTTGGAGCTACTCGCATGCACTTTGCAAAATTATGCATAGATACTTGATGAGAAATTGGCGAATGTTGACCCCAAACTTCAATTGCAACGAGCTGGAGCCAGCGGACAAGTGGCAAAGTGAGCCTTACCTTTGGCATCAAGTGTGAAAAGAATTTTAAATGTGTGCAATTACTCAAGAGTTGGCCACACACACACACATGCACACACACACACGCACACAGACGAGTGGAGTACGGCGTGGACACACACCTTTTTGCCGGGCACAGATTTATGTGGCTTGGTTTTTGTGTGCTTGCGTGTGCGGGCCAAACTTTTGGCCATCCAACAGCTGACAGAGCTGCTGGCCAGGAGCTAACCAAGCGGGCAGCGCTGCCTAACCAGCAGCTTTTCAAGCTAATGTCCTCAATCCGTTGGCACTTGCAACTCCAACACTGTTGTTGTTGTTGCTGTTGTTGTTGTTGTCTGCTGTTGCATGACAAATGCTTTTGTTTACCCCAACATAATTCTTCTGTGATTGATGCGCATCCCTCCTGTGCCTCACTCTGTCACGGTTTTGTTTTCTTTTCTGATTTTGATTTTTTCTCTCCCTTGTTTTTTTTCTTTTTTGTGCTGTTTTGCTTTGTGCATGGCCCCTGACGAAAGGACTATATATTTTTGTCGCCTCGCTCTATGACATTAGTAATAATTCTGTCCAGACCTGTCGGTCAGCTCGTCGGCTCCATCCTCCCCGCGCGCTGTCAACACTGCAGCCCCTGCAGTCGCCTTATCTTAAGCTCCAGACTCTTGCCGTTTGCCTTCGCCTGCCTCTGAAGTATTTATGCTAAGGCAGGCCGCACTCTTAAAGCCATAAAGTGACTGGCCCAGCGCCTCACAGGTGTTTGGCATCATCATATTTTATGCACTATAGCTGCTGTAGAGCTGAAGTGCTGCATTTGGAATTAGAAAACAAGTTTGTGGCAGGAAATCAACAGAAGTAAACTATGAATATATAAAGCAAACTATAATACCTGCAAAAAGTTGTTAACTTAGAATAAGCATTGAAAGTCGCTTTAAATAATATATAAGGAAGAGCCAACAATATACAGAAGGTTGCTTTAAGGTGAATTAAAATTTGTTTATAATTATTTTGTACCGACACATAAGGATAATTAATGTCTATATTATATACTGCCAAGTAGCGAATCATACCAGGTAGAGCTGTAAACTTATGGGCTGCAGTCGCTGGAACTCAAATCAAAATATTCCCTGAATATTTACATTAAAACAGTTTGCAAATAAAACAAAAAAAATATTGAAAAAATGAAATATTAAATCGAAATCAAATTCACTTGTCATGCAAATATTTCAATATTTGCTTACGATATCATTTCTGCTCTGATAAATTGCGTAAAGGCAAAAAGAATTCATAATTGCAGTCAAAACTGTCAAAGACGCAGCACGCGATGCGCGCATAATGCAAAACTTTTATCAATGCAAAATCTGTGTGTGTAAGTTAATTTGCAAAAGTTTTCAGTCCCTCACCCCCCACCCCTGCCACCACTCTCCAGTGATGTGTAGGGTATTAAAATGCAGCACAAGTTTCCGACAGTTGCTGTCAATATTAAAAGTTTGCTCTTGGTAGGCATAGAAAGAGTGCCGCGTCGATCTATACAAAGAGTCAATCTCGTATGGCTGCCGGCTGAGAGTCGCGTATAATTTCACCGTTACACGGCAATTACAGAGCACACGCCACAAACTTAAGACTAAAGTGCAAATCAAACGAAAGGGCAGAACTTAAGAGTTGACGTCGCGTAAATTGACAGCACATTTCCGCAGCTTGGGGTGTGAGGGTGTGGGGGGAGAGTAAGGGTGCTTGGTTGTGTGGGGGGTGGGGTTGGCAAGTGGATGGCTAAGCTGTTAAAACAACTGACAACCACAGAAGTAGTGCGACTTTTACTGCGCTGCTGTTTCCGCTGTCGCTGCCTCTGCCTCTGCCTCTGTCGCTACCTCTGCCTCTGTCGCTGCCTCTGGCTGACTGCAACTTTGCGCTTCCGGCGACAGCCGCCAGTCGACGACAGTTGTTGAAAAGTCGACAGCGGCGCATTTCTTTGGCTCCACCTTCTGTTTCAGCTGCAGCTCCAATTCCAGTTCTCCCCGTCTTAGACGCTGCTGCTGCTGCTGCTTCTGATGCTTTTGTTATTGTCCGGGTGCTTAACTGTTGTTGATGTGCATTTGGCACTTGTTGTAATTGCAGTGCTTCCCCGCGTGCAGCTAAGCTCTGTGGGCCATAAAAAGTGTAGCACAGTTCTCAGCGCCAACTGCAATGAGCTGTTAAAGTCTGTTTAAGCAACTCGTTGCGAAATTTATTACTAAATTCCATTAACTTCGCCTGGACATTGCTCACAACCGCAAAACTATGCAAATAAGCTGAGAATTTATTATGTAATGCGCGCAATGCGCTGCACTTAGACGCCGCGCACAGCGGCAAGCGGGCCCCGCTCTACCCAGACTCCGTGAGATCAGCCTGGTCAGCGAGGGTGGCTTAGTTTCTTTGTGTGGGAATGAGGGCGAGTGGGACGTGGGGAGTCGGTATGGTGGGCCATGTTGATGCGACCGCACGTCAGCTCGCTAGCCCCGGCTGCTGGCCTAGTTCTTGGCGTTCTTTGCGGCCAGCTGAAAGCTTTTTGGTGTTGGTTAAGGTGCACAATGCGCCAAAAGTGTGTGCGGACGGATGTCTGCAAAGAGGAGAAGCTGCTTAGAGGGGTCTGCCCACAAGCGCTTGCCAGGTAATTGGGGCCAGCAACTCAAATTGTTGTTTAATTTCCCGTTAAAATATTAGTTTTCCCATTTAAAGTGTTAACGCGCAACGCTGAAATATTAAAACCCAAACGCAGGCAATGAAGAGGCCAGCTTTGCATTTCTAAAAAGATTTTTCGCTTCTGGATTGTGGGAGATTATGGTTGGGTTTAGTGATACTAAGATGAATAGTAGAGCTGACTTTATAAAATAACTAAAAATAAGTATTTTTAAGCACTCCAGTAAATCAAGATAATTTTACCTTAATTATGCTGAATGATTAACTATGCTTTATATTATTTTAATTTATATTATTTTAATTATATTATGTTATATGTTTTTATATAAGATTCGGTCTATTTACATGTTTATTAATATTAACATCAGCATCCTTCATTAATATATTTAAAAGGAATCTTATACTATATTTATTATATATGGATTTTTTAATTTTATCATCAGCACCCATCCACATCAGGTCTTATAATTAAATCGAATTCTCTTCAATTGTCTTGTGAAATTTATGCAAATTCTCGTATGGTTTGCACGTATCGAAAGCATTTCAGCAAAGACTTAAAGTATTTTATTTTGTTTTCGGTTAAATTGGAACGTTTTTGTATACAAATCCCCAGCGATGGCCGTCCATTGTTAAATGTATGGCTTTATGAGCGGCTTTTTTCTTCTTATTCGTTAACTTGCCAATTTATGCGCACCAACAAAAACAAATAGCCTCAAAAGCAGACAGCTCTTATAGAACAAAAAAAAGAATTGTGTGTGTATATATATATATAAAATAAAATTAAAATAAAAACAAAAGGAAAACATGCAGGAAGTGCAAAATCCGGCGATTATATATTTAAAAAAATTTAAATAAAAATAAAAATTAAAAGCGTCAGTGGCAGAGAATCAAGGGGCGAGTTAAACGTCTGTAAGCAGCAAGTGTCAGGCAAGCAATTGCAGCACCGATTGCGCAGCCAGAGCTGGAAGCAGGAGCAGGAGCAGGAGTAGTGGCAGGAGGTGGAGCGCTGCTCAATTTATGCATCAGCAACAACAACATGAAAGAAAAAGTCTGCAAGCAAACATATATTTATATGTCTGCGCCCACCAGCTGTGCGTGCATGTATGTGTGTGTGTGTGTGTCACTGTGTGTGTTTGACTGTCTGTATGTGCTTGTGGATGGTGCCATGCATAAATTCGTAACTTGACCGCTTTTAAGTTGCATAAATTCTCGAATCCAAAGTGTCAACAGCACGAAATGCTGTTGTTGATTGTTGCTGCTGTTGCTGTTGCTATTGTTGTTGTTGTTGCAGTTGCTGCTGCTGCTCCTGCTGCTGTTGCTGCTGTTGCTCAGCTGGCCATGCGTTGATGATAAGCTTTACGCGTTCGCTGCTTGATGTCGCATTGTTGTAAAATACAGCAACAACAGCCGACGACAACAACAGGAAGCGGCCATTGTGTTGGTGCAAGAAAGATGGCCGCTTTGATCCGTGTTGATATCAGGCCACTGCAACATCAACAGCAACAGCAGCAGTAGCAGCAGCAGCAGCAGCAGTGGCCGCAGCAGCTGCGAGAGTGTTGAAAAAATTGTGTGGATTATGCGACAAGTGCAGCGGGCAACGTCGACAAGGGGACAGAGGCTGATGTGGCTCGAACTGGGTCGAGCGATGCTGACCGAACAGAGGCTCTTTCAGTTTTTTCTCCCTTTAGTTAGTCTGCGTTTAGTTGTTGACTCGATGCGTCGCCTGCACAGCCGGGTCACCTATGCCCATTGTCATGGCCCCCCCTCTCTAACTGCCAGTCAGTGAGTGAGCGAGTGCAGCTGGACATCAGTGGAGGCGCAGTCTGTTCGCCAGTTTGTCACACAGCTCACACATTCGCATTCATTTAGAGTGACTCGCCTCGTTTTTAGCCAGCCCTCCCCAAAACTGGCCACATATGCCGGCGCCATGTAGTGTCAACGGCACTAACAAAGCCTCGTGCGCTGCGATTTCTATTGTGGTAACAATGGCATGATAAATCGCTGGGCATTTGAAATGTAATTAAACATATTGTCATAATTGAAATGAAAAATAAATTCAATCAATTGAATAACTCTAAAAAGAGATTATACTAAAACCGAGTCAGGAATATAATTCTGGTATGAATGTATCAAGTGCATAGCACCGTCAAAAATTAAATCCATATAAAAATTGTAACAATTGGAATTTAAAATATTCCCGCATTCAAAATGTCTTCATTATGAAATAAATAAAATATTATTTAAATAATTTAAAAATGCAATCTAATTAAAATAATTCTTTGCATCAAATAAAAAGAATAGTAAAAAGAAGACTTATTATATTATTACATATATTTAATTATATGATATTTAATTATAGGAAATTATATTAAGTTGAACTACTTTAAATATTAGATTATCATTGCAATAGAATAAGTTTAACAATAGAATAAGTTTATTCAACAACCTACATATATTGCATTGTATTATCCAAAAAGAATTTATGTAGTTTCTGTCTCATTTATATGATAGCAAAAAATAATAAGTTGAGCACTTCAATATGCATATTCGAGTTCTGCTTGGCAGCGGCTGTCAACCATTGACACTGTTCAGGCTCAGGCTCAGGCTCAGGCTCCGACTCAGGTGATGCAAATTAGGAGAGCAAGAAAGGAAAATTAAGCGTCTGCCTTTGGCGTTGGCAAACAAATAAAATTAATGCCAAACGAGTGAACAATATTGTTGAGATTTTTGGCAGCGCAAGCATAAGCAGCAGCACAAGTATTTTAGCTGGCATTTGTTTGCCTTAGACAAAGGCCAAGTGGAATCGAAAGAGCTGCAGTTGCTGGCTTAAGCACAGTGACGGAGAGAGTGAGGGATGGGGGCACAGAGAGTGAGTGGTGCAGGCATTTGGTGTGTGATGTTTTGTCTGCACACCTGGTGGAGCTTATTTTAATTTGATACCTTCATTTATTCCTGTGCGCGCACAACTTCAACAAAAGCAACTGAAACGCAACTTGAACGCGCTGTGAGCTGTGAGCTGCGAGTGGCAAACTGCAAGTTGTGCATCTCCTGCCCCATCTGCATCTGCATCTGCATCTGCAGCTTCATCTTTATCTCGATGTGCAGGTAACTCTTCGTGCGACTCCTGGCCAACTTGTTGGAAACTTCACTCTTAAGTTGCTTAAAAAGTTGTCACAGCGCTTAAGAGCTAAGCAGCTCAGTGCCCAATTGTGAGGCAACTGCTCCGGCTGCTCCGACTCCGATGCTATCAAACGGAGTAGGACGAGGCCAGCTGCAGTTGAGTGCAAATGAGTCGCTGTCCGTCTCCTCGTCCCCTCGCCTCATCGTCCGTTCGTCAAGTTGCTACGGCACCGAAAATCTCATCTGGCACTGACTTGCAGCTGCTTTTTATTGCCGTTGTCTCCGACTCCGACTCAGCCTTTGTCTGATGTCTTGCGCCCGCTATGCCTGGCATTTATTTATTTTTATGCTGTGTGCCTTTTTATTTTTTATTTATTTTTATTTTTATTTATTTTTTTTTGCTATCTCAACTTTTACTTCCCTTTTTGCTTAGGCGTAATTGTTGATAACTTGCTAAAGTTTTTATGCCCAACACCGTTAAAGGGTAACTGGGATGCATTTAATACGCAAAGTTTTACGTAACATGCACTCGCCTTAGACAGCTGATGGTTTGATATTTGATGCCACTCCACAAAGTTCTATCAACACTTTAACACAAACTCTGAGCTATACATGAATAGGGAAAGCTTAGTTATAAAAGAAGATTAGCTTTATAATATTAGTTTATAATTTTTTAATAATTAATTTGAAAAAATTAAAATTTATATTATCAAACGTGTTTGAAGGAGTATTTTTTTTTTTTTTTTTAATTTGATGTTTATGTAATATATTCATTTAATTTTTATATTGTATATAATAAAAAAAAGATAAGATTCTTTGTAATATTAGTCAACTAATTAGTGAAGACTTTGAATAAAATTTACTTAGTCTATGACAATCAAATGAAATAAGAACGGACAAAACAAAATGTAACTAGTTACACATTATTTGATTAATTTAAATTACTTTTACTATAAACAAAATTGTAAATAATGTTATTAGATATTTTAATTAAGCAATTATTAAGCTTAAAATATAACAAAGTTTTTTATACTAATTTGAAGTTCTTATTGGAACCAAAATATTTATTAAATTAATGTAAATTAATTATTAAATTAATGTAAATTTATTTTGAATATATTAAAAATAATTATAAAATTATTTTTATTTTTAATTTGACTTTTTAGCAAATTTAAGAGATTATAATAAAGTTAAAAAGAAAAATAAATGTATAAATAATTTTTCAAATTATGTATAAATAATTGCACTAATAATTAAAAAAATAATAATTTAATCATTTTTACAGATCAATCATATATGTGTAAATGAAGGAGTTGTCTTTGAATTAATTAAACTTTAAGTCTTGTGAAAGTATAAAAAGACTGTAAGGATTCCTCAATTTAATAATAGTTACAATTCATTAATTTGTTTACTAATAAGAAATCATTGTTTCTGTTTTTTGCTATTTATTTTTGTATATTTTTAATATTTGCATATTATATAAATAATTTGCTGCCGGTTAATTATTTAATTTCCTTGGGAAAAGGGCGTACAGATGTCACCTAGCCTGGCGCGACATTTTAGGCATTTCTACTCAGCTCAGGCCGCCCTTTTGCTGAATGCAACGTGAACTGCCTTGGCAGCCATTGTTTGTGCTGCCTGCTCGAGTGCTCGAAACTTTTGTAATTTTATTAAGGCACATGGCTCAAAAATTCGACAACAAGTTGACAAAGCCCTGTCAAAGATAAGCGAATGTTGCCATTAGCCCTCACAAGAATGCTAACTTGAAACAGCTGGACTCTGTCCTCCGTCCTCCGCTCTGCTCGGCCTCCCCCGTGGACGACTCCAGTTGCCTGCATCTTTGGCTCCATTTATGACCATTGCTCAGCACTGGCCCAAATGCAATCAATGGCGCACAAATTTGTGGTCCTGTCTGGGCAGAAAAGGCAGTTGAGCAGGCCAGTGGCCAGGCAGCTGGGCAGATACAGTAGGCTAGCCTGCAGACTGGCAGCTGGGCATTACCTTTCTAGGTAGCACAGACATCTGGCCGTGTGGGTGGTGCGGAATTCCTAGTTGGGCAGTTTGCTGTTGTTGATTGTGCGCCTCGTTTCGGTTAGCTTTTGAGTTTGATTTTACTTTTACTTGGCCGTCTGTAACTGCTGTTGCTGCTGCTGCTGCTGCTGTTGCTGCTGTGCTCTGTTATAGTCGGTGAACTGGCAAAGTGCTCCTTTGGTGCAATTTCATCACAATTTGGGTCAATTACACGCACTTGTCCAATTGAATATGCATGTGTGTGCCCATACATGTGCCTGTGTGTGTGTGCGTGCTAGTGCTACTCTCTTTTTCCAGTGCTCGGGCAGTGGCGCAGCTTAGCGTGCAAATGAGACCACGCCTGGCACTAGCAACTCCTGACTTACTTCTCCATAGGCTTTAACTGAGCCACTGCTTCCATGTTGTGTGCTTTCTGCCAGGGGGCTAAATGTGGGTGTGTGTGTGCGTGTGTGGGCGATGGCTTTAATGTTTCTTTTGCCTCTTGATTTCACTTTATTTTTGTTTTCTTTTCTTTTCGAGCATTTTGCACTGCGTCAGCCTGAAATTAGCATAGGAGCATAGCTCACTGTTGTGCGTTCAATCAACTTAATGAGCCGGCTCATTGAGCAATCGCCATTCGATTATGCCAGAATGTTGTTATTATGGATGTGGCCGCATGATTCTGACACACACTTGATGGGAAATCACATGCATGTAATATATATGGCATATCAATACACTCCTGTTCATTGTATATTGTTTTATTATTATTATTATTATAAAACTTTGTGAATAAGTGAAATGAATTTTAGTATAGAATATTATGTGAAGTATTTCTTTTCAAGTACTAGTTTCTTAAGGAACTGGGATAGTTACAAAAAGATTTCTAAATATATACATAGATATAAATATATTGGTATTTACCCCATTTACAGCTAAGAAAGATTCTCGATTCAGCTGCATGGCCATCAAGCTCTAATAAATCGCATATTATATTTAATATCTGCCACTCAAGCTTTTCTCTATTAAAAATCTCCTATACACAATATCAAAACATATATAAAGCTATGTAGGTATGTCTCTTTTACCCTAGTATTGATTACAGTTCTTTAACTCTTTCAGTTTCTTCGCTTCCTTCCACTTTCAGTTGACGTTTTCTTCCCAAAGACGAATGAAAATATACCAAGTTTTTCACCAGCAACTGCATTAAATGCACTGTACGAAATAAAGTGAAACAAAGGAGAGAAAAGAGCAGGGAGACGCGCGCACGGGCTGCAAGGCGAGTGCGAATAATTACTGGCCATATAAAACTGAAATGGTATCTGACCGAAAAAACAATAACAAATGTCCTGTATGCCGCGACTGCGGTGAATGTTGACAGGACGGCTGTCCTGTACTGTTGCTGCTGCTCCTGCTGCTGCTGGTGCTGGTGCTGGTGCTGGTGCTGCTGCTACTCCTGTTACCCTACTGGCGATGCAGCGTGCTGTGAAGCCCCAATGATCGATGTCGTATTGTCAGTTTCATAAAAATTCAAACAGCCAGCGAGCGAGGCTGGCCCACAGCGCGTAAAATGCTTTTGTCAAAAGGCTTAAACTGCCAGAGCCCGGTCCAGGCGATTCCCTCCCCTGCTCCCCTGCTCCACAAACCCCGTTCTCATCAGGCTGGCTGCCATCTAGGCAACCAGGCGAGCCACTCCTTTGCTTTATTGTTGTCCATTGACGACAAAAACAACAACAGCAACAACTACAACAATCACATTGGCTACACCAAAAAATGAACGAAATAAAAGAAATTACAAAAATGAAAATAAAATCGTGGCCAGCAAAAGGCAAAAGACGGGCATGCTGTAAAATGCAATAAATTAAACAATATCTGCGCCAAATTGCTGCTGCATTCGGGCTGTTGGGCAGGGATAGAGAGATGCTGGCAGAGGGGCGTGGTGGGTTGGGGTGCGGTGGGCTGGTTGCAGAGGGAATAGGGAGATTTTTACTGATGCTTTTGGCGTTTAACAATTTTTATGCGGCTTCAGAATTTTTTGTGCCAATTTTTTAAAATGATTTTTTTTCTCAGCTTTTGTTTTATTTGTGATGCTTTTATTTTCTTTTTCGTTAGCCGGTTGTGATTCCCTTGCAGGTTTGGCCATTTTATTTATGAGCGCGTGTGGTTTTAATTCTCGACAAGCAACGCCCACTCCGCCGCCGTCGCCACAGCAAATGCGATCCATAAACTTTAGCTTAGTGTCCGTGTATTCGGCTGGACTTGAAATTCTAACACGTTCGAGTGGAGATGACAATGGCAAGTGTCGGTACATGGGATTGAATGAATGCGTATGCAGTCACTGCGCTGCCGATCAGACAAGCAGCATTGCAACATTGCAACGTTGCGACATTGCGACATTGCGGCACGAACAGGAAATACGACCAGCAGCAGCAGTAGCAGCAGCAGCAGCTAGCCAGACCCTGCTTGTTCGCCAGCCAAGCCAATTTAATTCAATCAAAGACAAAGCTGGACACTGACAGGCGGAGCCAGCCAGCGCATGCACCTAAATTTCTCCTATCCAAGCCAATGACAGTTTGGGTCAAGACATCTGATATTCTGTGGCTTATACGGTCTACGAGCTTGCCATATGATATTTGCAGTACATTTACAAGGCTTTGGCATATTAAAGACAAATTTCCGATGACATTAAATTGTAGATAATATTGGGATATTTTAATGAAGTATAATGTTCGTTGCTTTTGGAATGCATTATGTGATCAGATAATAATGTATTCTAAAAACATTAAGGCTATTGCTATTCTCAAGATTAATTTTATTAAAATTAAAAATAAAGAAATAATTAAATAAAAATTGAAAAATTTTCAATAACAATAATGATTAACAGGAAACAAAATTTACTATATATATTTAAAATAATTGTTTTTAATATTTAAAAATTTACGATATAACATTTTGATAAAAAATGTTTAATGTTTAAAATGTTTATTTTTATTTAAAAAATAATTGTTTAATATTATTTTTAAACTATTTTCAAAAATTTACAAATTGTTCGTTTTATTATTAATTAGGTATTTAATTTAATAATTGATATTTAATCATTCTAGTATTTAAGATGTATTTATGAATAATATTTAAAAGGCTATTAAAAAGATAAAAAGTACGAAATATTACATATATTTATTTAATAAATTAAGCAAAAAATAAATAAAAATAAAACTACTTAATAACAATTAACTACAAGAACAATAATTTCATTTGTATATATATTTGGCCTAAGAAAATAATTTTTATTAGTTTAATTAAACTAGTACATTTTTAAGACATTTTTAGTGATGCCAAATACAATAATACTTTTTTATTTCATTATTTTTATTTTAATCACTTCATTATATAAGCACTATTATTAATCACATAAAACACATCATTAAGTGCGCTTTCCTTGAATTACCATTTGGCAATTCAAATAACGGCATACGCATGTCAAAGTTCGTCACATTAATTGTATGCCCATTTTGTTGTTTTACTTTTACATTTTCTATGTATTTTTTAAGCCAGCGAATTTTCAAGTGCCAGCCTATTTATGGGCCCGGCGTCTATTTCGAATTCACGGTGGAAATTTCTACATTTAAATTCGGATTTCGGTCACGCTGATTACAAATACGAGCAATTGCATGCGACAGAAGGCTGAGGGGGAGGGGCTGGGAAGCAGAGCGCCTGCAACACATAGCTATAAATTCAGGCAAATATGCAAATCAGTTGCCGCATGGCTCATAAAATATTTGCGCTTTAACTGATTGCGCATACGCCGCATGGTGCGAGTGCCGAGTGTCGAGTGCGAAACCTGACCAGGAGACATTTTTGGCAATTGATGGCCGACCAGGGGGGGTGTTGCGATGGGTGTGGTGTGCTGGGCTGTGGGCTGAACGAGAGGGCAGCCAGTTAATTGCTCGAGTGCAACACTTTGGCCAGGCTTTTTGCTACTAAATTGCAATTGCTGCTGGCGACAACAACAACAGCAACAACAATGACTGTAACAACAATCACATTCAACAGTGGCCACTAACATGCGGCATCGGAGGTGGGCGCCCAGACAAAACCACGCCCCAGCCCGGCCCATCCCCACTGCTCACATGCGCCGCCCGCATGCCTGAATAACTGTCTGGGCAGCCAGTGTTATGGTCCACTTTCTGGGCATTTATTGGAGCTGTCAGCTTGCATTGTTCGCAAAGGTTTCATAATGCTGTCAATGCAATTAATTGCATAATATTGGACACTTATACGCACGAACATAAACAGTTACATGCACGCACACACATGCACAGCTCTTAAATTTGCCACACAAACAAAATCACAGAATTGTTGCCTTTAAATTCTGTCAGCTTCGATTCGCCGGAATGACAGCCATTGTTGTTGCTGTTGCTATTGTTGTTGCCATCGTTGTTGTTGTTGTTGTCGGTTTATCGTATTATATAAATTTTATTAATATGAATTTAATGTAAATAGCATGACAAGGCGCTTGCCAGCCTGAAGTGCAGCGTATGCTACGGGCGCTATAAAAATACCTTGAGTGCTGTTTGATTTTATTTCGTACTTTTCTCTTTTTCTTTTTTTTAAATATTGTTTTCATGTTTTTTATTTCTGCCGCAATGCCAACTAAGTGGGCTTTTATCTTAAATAACTGTCATTAAAATATATGTATATATAAATATTTGCTGTGAAATGTGTTGGTTAACTCTTACTCTTACTTATATGTATATGGGGTTAAATAATGTACTATAAAATATTGTAAAGAGCCAAAGCTTAATTAAAAATATTTTAACAAGTTGCTTTAAATTTTTTATTGCAATCGACATTAAATAAAATTAAATAAATAAAAGTTATATAAAATAAATGGCATGCTACTTAAAAAAAGAAAGTATTTGTATATGCTTTTTAATATTAATACAAAATATATAAATAATTATTAAATTAATTTACTACATATTTTTATCTATTAATATTTATTTGTAGCCATATAAAAAAATTAAATATACATATGTATTTCTATATAATTTTAGTAGCAAATTTATTTTGTAAATTAATAATTACAATTAAAAGAATTAAGACTTAAGGATATTCACATCATTCATAGAAAAATGCAAATTTTCTTATATTGACATATAATATATAAAATAATGAAAGCTGCTTAATTTGTAATATATCTTTACTTCTCATATTTGTTTTCCACTTTATCCCACATTAAATCCACTTATTAGTCTTTAATTGCTTACATTCTGAATATTTATGCTTTTTTAATTGCGAAATTGTTTGAAAAATATCTAAATTTAGGCTCATTCTTAAAAGTGCATTCATAACTTTGTTGCTCCTCAGTGGAGCAGTTGATGTACTTTTAATATGCTGACAACTTCATCGACTGTCGCTAGGGATTTAATTGTGTCTCTGCTTCTTACACTGTGTATGTGTGTGTTTGAGTGTGTTAGAGTCTGTGTTTTTGCGTGTCAGTTATAATCCTTAGTTTAATCCTTTCGCCATGCTTTGACACGCTTACAATTCACTTGAATGTCAGCAGCTAATCCGCCATCACAATGGAGTCGTCGTGGTCTGTGGGCTATACTCATACTTTCTCTCTCTCTCACACCCCCTCTCTGTGTCTCTCTCTCACTCTCTTGCGACTTCATTGCGACACTTGACAGCGCAACTGGCGACACTTGTGACCCGCCTTGGCTCAAGTTTTCGTTTCGCTTTGCCTTTCGTTGACTTTTTTTATTTTGTCATTTTAATGCCCGCAAACAATTTAATTAAGCGGTTCGCTTTTTTTTTTTATTTTTGGTTTTTGGGTTTATTTTTTATATGCTCGTTGGCTGCTTTCTTTTGGCGCTGGCTCATTCTGTATGCGCCCACACACACACACACACACACACACACACACACAGCGACTTCTGGGGCCTTGGCTTCGCGCTTCTGCTCTGTTTCTGCGGCTGTCGCTGCCTTCGCGTTGTTTGTGTAATTTTCACTTTGTCAAACATGTTGACATTTCGTTAATATCCTGTTATATGCACCCCACACACACACACACACACACCAGCTCACACGGCCTCTGTCGGTGCACAGCATTCGCTCATTTTTATTTCTCTACACGTTTGTTTATTTGATTTTATTTCGTTTTAAGTTTATGCGTCTGTCTCATTGTTGTTGGCTACATAAAGACATTTAAAGTTTATGGTCGTTTTTCGGTATTTTTAACTTTTTTCAGCTGCCATAAAAAAGACATGTACACACACACACACACAGACAAGGCAAGGCGACGCTTGCGTGCTTGGCATGTATTTTGGCTTACTTTGTGATTTGTATAAATACAGGAAACGGAAATGACAGTCACGACACGGAAATGGCACGCCATTTAATTTCCATGCAGCGCGACTGTGACTCCTTTGCGCTCGCTCCCCCGCTCTGAATAACGCTCCCTCTCTTTTTCGTCATTTTTCTTTCTTTATGTCTCTTTGTGGCAAGCAAACAACAAATTTTTACGTGAAACACGCGATTCTCACACACACGCACACACACACATATTTGTGCTCTTTGAATTTGTAGTGGAACAGTTTTGTTTTCTTTGTTAATTATTAGTATATAGTTTTTTTTTTATTATATTGCATATAACGCTTATTATTAATTTAGTTGGACGAGCTTACATATTTTTAAATAATAAAAAAGCTATAGATTTTTTGTTTAATGGAAAGTATTTTATTTCTGAAAGTTTAAATGGATTCACTTGATTCAGGAAGCTAAAATAAATAAATAATTAAAGGTGATTTCTTTCTTCTTTTTTGTTAAAAGCTTGAACTAATAAAGATACTCTACTACTGATGATAGCTATGGATTCATTCAATTTAAGAGATTCACCTCAAAAGGTCTGCTTGTGGTTGACTCTTGTTTATAAAACAATTGCCTTTTGAATTCAAATCACATGAATAAAACAATAAATATAAATGAATGAAAAATAGCTCAAGTGTGATAAGAAACAAAAGAATCGAATCTATTTCAATTTGTTGCTTTGTCTTCATAATACATTTTACATTTGTTTAGGTATTAAATTTGTTTGAATTAGTCATGTAAAAGTCGGCTGTCGATTTATTTCTCTTATGTCTGCTTTTTAAGCTGTTAGGCCCAGCAACTAAAATAGCTTTCAATCCAGCGTTCTGATTAAAAGCGACAATGCAAGGCAGCTCTGTGAGCATAAACATCCATGCGTACATATTTACTCATAAATGCATACTTGTGCACAATTGCCTACAAGCATAACAAGAAGAAAGTGAGCATTTATAATACAATAATTGGATTAATTAAAACTATTCCTCTTTAAAGGTGTCGCTATTATTTACTCTAATTGCATTCCGACTCATAAGCAAAACTAATATATGTGCTTATACATATATGCATCTATAATATTCCGCTAATTTGCTGTTTGCTCAATAATTTTGTTCTGCTTTGTAATCTTTCTCGCGACTAATTAATTGTTTTTGTTACATTAACACCACAGTTATTGCATAACATAAGTCAAGTAATATTCGAAACCTTTAATGTGTATTGGTGTCAAAGTTGCTAAAAAAACATATTAATCTATTTCTCGCGCCCTCTCTCCTTTTCTCTTTTTATTAAGCACTACGCACTACCATGAAGAGAAGATTCATACCGTAATACAAGAAAAAAAAAAAAATAGAATAATAAATATAAAAAATTTAATAAAAAATAAATTAAGAGATAATAAAATAAATCAAAACTAAATCAATTTAATACAAAAACGAAGAGGGAATAAAAAAAAAAAAAAATAAAAATAAAACAGAAATTTAGTTCTATAAAAAAAATAAGTCCTATTATAAATAAGAACATAAGCGATTCTCTTCCGCTTTTTACTATTTCAGAAAAAATTATTTAAAGTGCATAAATGTAAATAAGTAAATATAAGTAAAATAAAACATATATTTCGACACACAGTAGATAGCTTTCGTATTATTACTATATATAATAAATATTATTCTATTTTAATTTGTATTTACACAAAAAATCATTGAGGGTTCAGCGCATTGTGTTTCATTAAATATTTGATTAGTGTTGCATATATATGTTTGTGTGTGTGTGATATTATACATATTATAGTCTCAATTCATCCAGTTTTATGTTTTTGCAATTTCTATTTGTTTGTAATATTATTTATATTTTTTTTGTTAAACTTATTAGCCAACATTAATACCACTCATTAGCGTTTAATTGCATATATTCATAATTTGCAATTTCAACAATTTATGTGCTTTAATAATATTTTATTTTATCTTCGTCTTTTTTTTTGTCGTCTGTTGTAGCCCATTGATTCAATTAATAAATTAAATTATTTGCTGAGCTTAATTGCTTGTTGCTCAGCCTGGCTGACCAAACAATGGCTCAATTTATACGATTTTTAAACGCTAGTTAATACCTTTGTTGTTATTAATTACGTTCCATTAAATATTTATTAAAACAAATTTGATTATCACACATTCGCACAGCCACTGTGCGGAGCTGATGCTCTAACTGTCAACCCGACTCGCAGCGGGCCAAGTGTTATTTAAAGTTTCTGACTTTCGGGACAGGGAATCGCATTAGTTATCAAGCAGACAATCGGCTATGTTCAGGGAGGCGTGCCCAGCTCTGCTCTACTCTTTAATCCTGTATTTAAATTTCAAGCAAAATTTGTAAGAAGAATACAAAGTGAAAGTTCGCGCTGATCTCTTAGTTTCAAAGTGCGGGTGTCATCCGCACTCCTGGTCCCTCCCTCTCTCTTTCTCTATCGTTCTCTCCCGTTCTCTGTGTGTTTGTGTGTCTGCATCTTAGCTGCGTATCATGATATGCAAATTTTTGGGAAACATCAAAGGCGAAAGCTCAAAAAGACAATGAGTTCCCTCTTTGCCTCTACCTCTCCTACTAGCACCAGCCTCCCCTACGAAACTGTCTCTCACTCGCAGTCACCATTCAGGCGGTAGTCTCTCTGGGCTGGCTTACAGCGTCTCCGCTTTGGCGGCCCATTTAATTTCGACAGCTTTTGTTACAGCCAACATTTTATTTGCACGTTTCGTTTTACGGTTTTTGTCACTTGGCGTCATTTGATATTTCTCAGAGCCAGTACACAGCCCTCCCCGAGCGTCCCCGCTCTGCTTCGACGCCTTGCCTCGCCTTGGCTTTTGTTTGCTTTAATTAAAAGTTAAGTAGGTGCGAGCGCCAGAACAATGAATAAAGGAGGTGGGCCGCCTCCTGCTGGATGGGTACGGTTGGGTAGGGTAGGGTAGGGCAGGGTAGCGCCGAGTCGGGTGGCTCGGAACGTTGCAAATGAAGTTGTCAACTTTTGCCGCTCCAACTATGCCCCCCGCATTCGTAGTCGCATTGGCATTCCAGCCCCTCGGGCACTTCAGTCTCAATTTCAACTATTTCCGCTGCCTGGCGAGGGCATTTTTGCAATTAATAAAGTTTTTTAGCCTCAATTTTGTATATAATTGTTGCTGGTTTGCTGTGTTTGTTGTGTTGTTGTTCTGTTGCAATTAGTTTTTGCCCTGCTTTGATGCCTTTTGGCCACTCAAAACTCCTCACTCTCCCCCTCTCTCTCACTCTCTCTCTCGCTCTGTCAAATGGATGGACAGCATCAGCCCGACAGGTGCTGATTTTTGCTGTTGCCATCTGAGGCTGCATCCAATTTCCATTTGCAGTGTCAGCTGTGTAATTAACGTGAAAATTGCATGAAACACAAAGCAAAGCAAAAGGCAGCCGGGCCGGCCTTGTTTGGCCACAGCAAAAAACGATGGCAGTAAATCTGTGGAGCTGCTCTGAATTGTTTCGTTTGAATTTCATTAAACTTCATATTTGACAAAGACAAACTCTGCATTTTTAATTTCCCTGTGCGTCCACTAATATTATAGCGACAAATATTAATAATTATGTACACAATTTATAGAATTTGTGTGCAAATTAAAACTTTATCTATTTGTTTGTACTTCGATACAAGTCCCAGACAAGTAAATGAAAGCGTAGGTCGCATTTCATCAGTTTGACGTCTCTTAACCAATCTTGAGTATTACGTTTAGCTATCTATATATGTATGTCTTTACATGAAGGAATATGTGGTAATAGTCGGCAAGCTTAAACAAAATATATAAATAAATAAAAGAAAATGAATTTAAAAAACTTAAATAATTATATAAATAAATAAATAAATATATACAAAATATATATATGAGAAAATATATAAATAAATAAAAATATAATAAATAGTAAATAAATAAATAAATAAATAAATAAATAAATAAATATATAAATAAATAAATAAATAAA
>NW_022045870.1:283828-308980 GCF_001654015.2 Drosophila navojoa | reverse complement strand
AATAAATAAATAAATAAATAAATAAGTAAATAAATAAATAAATAAATAAATAAATTGATAAATAAATAATTAAATAAATAAATAAATACATTAATAAATAAATTAATATAATAAAATAATATTAGGATGGGTACATCAAATATTTTATTTAACTCTTTGTCAAGTGAAGAGAACTGATAACTGCTTCAGCTATATCTAATTTATTTATTGATAAACATTTCAATTGATTCACATTTTATTTTCCGTTTTGCATGTCAATTCTAATATGAAAACATTCTAAAATGAATTTGCTGAAACGAGAAAAATATAAAAACTTTCAATACGATTTACCAACAAAATATGTGTATATATGTATTTGCAGCTGATTTTTCACTTTTCAGTGGCCTGTTGTGTCAACTATTTGGTGTCACAGTGTGGTTATGGACTACACACTCAGTTGGAGCTGCCAAATAGCGCAAAACTGCGGCCTCACCTGCAGCCGAGCGCAGAAAAACAACGGCAATAACCTGCAGCCAATGGGTCAGCGTGCCTGCTGCGAGCCAGGGGGATAAAGGGGGGAGAGTGCTGGGAGCGGGGACTGGCTGGCGAAGCAGCTGCAACCGCAGCGTCGGCAGCCCGCAGTGCACTGCTCTGTGCGATTCGTGTAGTCAGAGTGTGGCCAGAGTGCTGTGGTATTCGGGCTCTTGTTTAAACAAATTTTCGGCGTGTCTATAATTTTTAACATTTTGCACCATTTTTTGGCTGCTTGCGTATTTAAAATAGTTGCTTGCTTTTTTTTTTTTATTACCCTCACCCTTTCGATTGGCGTTCCGCTTCGAGCTGCTCCTGTATATTGCTTTTTTATGCCCCGCGCAATGTTTTGTGTGCAAATAAAATGCAAGTGTGCCCCGAAACGACCAACGACCGCAAATTGAGTGTTAATAAAGTCATGTTAATAACTTAGCAGCGAGCCAAAATAAAAATAAAAACGAGCAAAGCCAAACGGGTCAAAACGAACTCCGAAACCTGCTCAGCCCCGGGGGTGGCTCAATCAGAGTCTGTGGGAAATTAGCAGGGGCTGCCTACACTTGCCTCATGCCTCGTGCCACTTGCACGCATATGCGAGCCGCCGACTTTAATGAATTCCAAGCAGTGCCCAGCGTATGCTCTCGACCAGCACAATCATAGAGCGCCAGCAGGAGCGTCTGTCTGTCTGTCTGTGCCGTCCGTCGCTCGATTTCTAACACCAAACTTCCGTTCGTTTCAGAAGAACAGTGCCCCAGCCAAGCGCTGCCCAGCTGTGTGATACTCTGGAATCGAACCGGTCAACTAGTGAAATATTAATGAATATCGCAAACATTGCAGCTGCTCTGGAGATGGAGGAGAGCGTTGAAAGACATTTGCTTAATCACTCCGCAGTCAGTCGGCGACTGTCGGCATATCAAGCCTTGTCAAACTTTCTGGCCACAGGGCATTCAAACTATTCGCTTTGGCTGTGCGCCAAACCACGACAAAAGTTGTGACTGACGACTGCCTGGCAGGCGTTGCCATTTCCAGCCCCTCAGCCCTGCAGTCTCTTAGGCAGCCAAGCAGCCAAACAACAAATCCCCTAACCGAAGGCAATCCCAGTTTCAATTCCACTCCCAACTCGTTGCCATCGTTATAGTCTCTGGCAGAAATGCAGAGTACGAAAAAAGGGAATGAAATGTTGGGAGGGAGGGGAGCGAGAAACGTTGCCTCAAAATTTCATTGCAATTCATTCGGCAACAGTGCCAGGGAGGAGCAAGTCAAGGCAGCGTCTCTTCCTGTGACTGTGACAAAATAACAAAGAAGAAGAAAAAGACAAAAAATGAAACGAAATGCAACAACAATAAGGCGAAGGTTTCTTCTGGCTCTCATCGCTGTCGCTGGGCTTCAAACAATGGGCCAGCAACAAAACAGCAAACAATTTGAGGCATTCAAATGTGCAACCAGGCAGTTGGAGCCACCAACGAGGCAGCTGCCTCCAAGTCCAGTCCCGTTCCCAGAATGTGTGAAAGTTACAGTGTTTGCTTCTCTTCAGTTCAGTTCTCTATTTTTTTCTTATTTTTGCTTTTTTTTTTTGTGTGTTGTTTCTGGCTGCTGCTGCAATTTGAGTGCGAAAAAGTTTGCATACCAAAACAGTAAAAGGCATTTATTCCAGCGTGAATCCGTTTGCCTGGCAGCAGGAGCAGCAGGAGTAGCAGCTGGAGCTGGGGTCGGTCGGTTGGCTGGCTGATTCGGTTGCTGAGTTCGACTCGGCTGCTGGCTACTTTGTCGGGCCGTGTAAGTGCAGTCAATTGCCTATGTGGGTCAGCATTGCATTTGCGCTTAATGAGCATAAATTATGCAGCAGTCGGCGCATTAAGGGCAGCAGCAGCGGCAGCAGCAGCGGCAGCAGCAGCGGCAGCAGTAATGCACAGCAAGTTTCTGCAACTTTCGCTTGTCGCATCAGCTCATAAAATTTATAGCGTCTGCATGTATTTTAAATTCTAATAAAATGTAGCAAAACTTTTTTGGGTGCTACCCCACAAAGCGAACTGCAGCAGCAAATTTTTGCTTGCCTTTTAAAAGTTACTTTTGCCACACACACACACACACACACACACACACACACACACACACACACGCACACCGACACCCCCACACACCCACACACACATCGGCGCTTACCTGTTTGCCACCTTTCGGCAGTCGAGCGCTTGGCAAATGTGTTTGCAATATGAAGAAGTTGTGCGGCTGCTGCCGTTTCCTCTGCCAAGGCAAAAGTTTACAAATTTCACTACAACAACATTTGCTCGTAAATTATAATCAAAAAGGTGCCAGAATTGTATTAGTGTTGCTGCGAGCGTAAGTGTGGCTCTGTGTGTGTGCGTGTGTATTGGAATGTGTATTTAAATAAAAAAAGTACATAAATATAAAAATATATATACATACATATATATATATACACATATATATAGCCAGCTGCATTTCAAGTGCTCAGCTACACATGAATCTCAGCAGGCATGGAGCTGTTTAAAAAATGTTGCATACCCAAAAGGCGCAAGCGGAGAAAATTGAGAAAAAATGAATTTTTATAAAGTGTGTAAAACACTTTTACGTTATGCGCGCAAAGTCTTTTCAATTATTCAGAAACTTGCGTAAGTCATTCGAAAAGAGGTGTCCTTTGAAATAAAAGTGTTTTCAGTTAGAGTAGAGTTTCATTGAGGCTGACTAGCGTTTAAGCCACTCAGTTTGAATTGTTGTTTCATTGGAATATCTCAAGAATTAAATATCACACTGTTTCTCTGAATATGCTGGGTCTATGTCCGCTGAGCTTAAGCAGGCCTTTTTCTAGACTATACTCCTCTTTTTATAGCAATTCTCATCGGATTAATCCCCAGCTCAGTTGTTCGACTGATGTTTAATTTGACAATGAAATTATCTTATATGTATTAGCAGCTTAGCTGGAATTTTGAAAATATTCTGAAATCATTTATACCAGACATTTTAACTAAATATATTTTGAGTGTGAAAATAAACAAAGAAATATATATTTTAATGTCAATAGAACACGATTTATTGTATTCAAGACTGTATTATATTTTTTGTAGGTTTATTTTCTGTGCTTCATTAGCAAGCATAACTTTTAAGGCACAGTGGAGCGCCATTTAAATATAAACCTTTATCTATTTATGGTGTTTCAATAAAATATTGTGGACTATCCTCACAGCAAATGTGAGAATATTGCTTATATACACACTCATTATAATCAGCGCTGAAAAATTTCCACAACATGCAGGCGTCACTCTATTTCTAATGAAATGTGAAGTCAAAGGTTAAGTTGAGATTTTCTACGGGCTCTCGAATTGGCAAAAAATTACTCTAATTACTTGTATTAAATAGTATTTAAAATAAAATAGAAAACATGTTTGAACATTCCAGAAAACCTATTTAATAGATAAAAAATCACTTTAAATATAAATATAAAATATATATAAATATATAATCAGAATATCACTCACGCTGAGCCACACTTTAAAATAAACTATTAACTATATAAAAATGATAAATTCAATTTGCTTTGCTTACAACATCTTGACTTTGCTTAATTTTATGACTTTTATATATTCATGAAACGCATTTAGTTAATTTATTGTGGACATGCGTAATTAATAATTGAGCCATAATCTAACGAAATTTTACTTAATTGATGCAGCACCCGCACTCGGCCGCAGTTAAAGCTCAAATAAAGTGTGGGAGCTCAGGTGTTAGTTGACGTCAACTCGTAATTACTTTATTTGAATATTTCATATTGATCGATAAGACGACGACGTCTGACAAAGGTCACATGCGACACGCCCCTCACATCAGATTAAACTCTCAATTTGAGTAAATCTCAAATAACAGTTATGCCTGTGACAACCTGCATGTGAAATATGAATGTTTAGTGGTAAACTGTCATTACTGCTGGATAATTCAGAGCTGAATGTGTGCTGCGTGCAATAATTAAAGCAACCGCAAATTCCTTTTGACACCTTATACTCGACTGTAATTATGTTTACCATCTGTATTTAATATATGCTACGCATATGTGCACCTCTCTCTCTCTTACTCTCATTCTCTGCGTATGTGTGTGTGTGTGTGTGTGTTTATGTAACATGTGTAACATCTCGTATTTTCTCAACCCTCACACCTCGCTCTGCCACTAACTTCAAATCAGCGACATTTTCTTAAAATTTCATTTCATTTCGTGTCGTTTCGCTTGCCAACAATTCAATTTATATGTTGTCTTTGTGCGATGGCTTTTAAGATAGTCAACACACACACAGCCATGGCGCTCTATGTACGAGTAAGCGACAATTTGTGTTAGTGCAAATTTAATGCCAAAACGTGCAGCCAGCACCCAGCATCTAGCAGCAGCGCCAGGTAAGAGCCCAACCGCTTTGAGCAACGGGCCAACAACCGCAACCAGGTGAGTGTCTCTGACTATCTCACACCATCTGGCCCGGCCCGGCTCTGGTGTGGTCTGCTCTGGCTTCATTCCTGCCGTGCTGTCTGTGTGACGTTGTTGGCTTGGTTTTTGGTTTCACACATGCTTATACATGCATGCAGCAGGCGCAAGCCAAATAACTTAAGGCGCACCAGCTAAACAGCTCGACCAGCAGCTACCCAGCAAAATCAAGAGATTACATATACACACACGTATATGTATATGTATATATGTGTGTATGTGTATATGTAAATGCTATGCAGAGATGATGGGAATTTCAAGCTTTAGCTCCAAGTGAAATCGACTCTCTCTTTACTCTATGAGGCATCTCCTGGCCTTTCGTTGCTTCAGTCTATCCGATGGCGCATACCCTTTCGATGCACACTCTCGGCGAGGGGTATTGAAACTCAGTTAAGTGCAGGCACACGAGAGTGCAGGCACTGCCAGTGGGCGTGGCTCTTGGCTGGGCTGGCAAAGTTAACTTTTGCCACGACAAAGTGACATATTAGCGTAGTCAACTTTACAAAGCAAGTCACAAACTTAACGCTCGCATACTTTAAGAGCATGCAATGCAGTTAAGGGTTAATTTTGTTAACTTTCAACTTTTTCAAAATTCTTTCACTCTGTGTGTTCACTATGTGTGTGTGTGTGCTTGGAAAGTGTGGCAAACAATAACTAGTGCTAACCAACAGCCATTTGGATGAAATTTGCGGCAATGTCCAAAGGCGAAATCAAAAACCAATTAGTGCTGCTGGCCGTCAAAAACTTTTACCATATAATCGGTACGCCCAGCAGCGGCGTTCGAGCTTTGTAATTTGCCTCGTTACGCATACGCAGCGTGGAGCAGTTCGGCAAAACTTCGCTCTCAACGAGTTGGCAATGAAAGTCGTTGAGCGCCGACATCAAGTGTTTTATGCAAATTTCATAATTGCAAAAACATTTTCGTTTTCGGCTAATTATAGACTTAAGACAACGACAACAAGCTGTAATCAGTCGACCCGGCTACGAAATCGTGCGGTTACTTTAATTGCACACCAAATTGCACTGGCTTTTGTATAATTTAGCAGGTATTTGAATTCACTCTCGACTGGAAAGGCGATGGAGGCGAATGAAGCGAGCTCAAGCTACAATCAGAGGTCTTTACGGATAATCTGTGATTTTTTTCTGCCTTTCTTCGACTAGAAAATATGGGAAATTCTTTGATTGAGTTCAAATACCAACTTGAATCAATTCTTAAATATTCTGCACACTAAGTAGAGCAATTTGAGATGAAAGTTTTTGCTGCCTAAAAGTGGTTTGGTAGTCGTCTGGCTTATCGTACTTTAAAGTCTGTTTAAAAATTGTAAAGTTGATGCGATTATTTATATTATTATCGACCGCAAATTATTGTGAGTGTTGTTATTGCTTATTATGATTAAATTGATTGCCTACAGCATTACATGGCATTTTTTTCGCTGAATACAATTTTTATTTTCATTTACTTTTTTATATTTTATTATTTTTTTCTTCTTTTATGTTTCATAAGTAAAGCAAAGTATTTTTAATATTGTTTTTTGTTATGCATGTGGAACTAGTTGTTAAGGGGTGTTAAAACATAAATTTTACTTTAATTTATTAAAAAAAACTGTAGTTCTTTGCTGTAGTTATATTTGTTTATAATATTCTTAAAATAATATATAACAAAATAACATATGTTTATACATAACTTTATATATATATATATATAACAATTAAAATTAAACATTTTTAATGTATATGGGTAGTTTTTGCAGTTATTTGTCAGATATAAGATGGATATTCATAATAAATTTTTGCTAGATCTCGACATAGAAATGCACATATTAACAATATTGGGGGAATATAATATATTCAAATATTATTATATATTTATTATAATATATGAATGTAATTAATAATAAATATATATATTATTATATATTAATGTTAATAATATAATAATAAATATATTAGATTATATTATTAATATTAATTTAAACATGTAAATTTATTCATTGTAGAAAATTCTCAAAGTGTAATTTTAATTCTTATTATTATCAGCAATATAATATACCTTTACTACTCTTATTATTAGGGTTCAGAGTTTCTATTGCAGGTATCCAGATGAGCAGTGCCTAGCATACAAATACATATACCAGCTAATTCCATACCTGCAGTTTTATTAAGATAACTTTAAATTGCAATTAACAACAGCTAAGCCCCTCCCCTCTTCGGGTAACAAAAGTAGCTGCTCATTGGATCTCCTCTTCGCCGGCATAAATTGATTAGCATAAATGGTAAATTAATATGATTTGATACTGCATTAACGCAAATTATAAATGTAAAACTGAACAAAGAAACAAACACCAAATATATGAAATTGCATTTAATAAAATCTAATTAAATATGAATACAAATAATTAGCATATAAATGGAGATGCAGTTATTTGATTTGTGTACTCACTCGCAATGCTGGTCTAGCGCCATATGATATCTGTCAGTGATTGTTATAAACTATATAATAGAGCAGTGTGTGTGTGTGTAATGCGTAAATGATGCGCTAGTTGTTAATTATCTATGAAGCACTTTTGAGTTATGCCTATTACCATTACAGCAAAAAACGAAATGGAAAATAATTTACAAAAAAAAGATGGGAATTTGAATAAATGTAATTCGTATTTATTTACAATATAATCAGCCAGTGAGTGGCTGCGGCTGTTGCAGGCGTTGCTTCAGTGGCCCATTGTAAACATTCAATCAAAATAATGAAAATAACGAAAATGCCAAATGCATTTTATGCATTAAATTAGCCAATTGACTGACTGACTGTGCGGTCAGGCATCAGTTGAGTTTTTATAAATGACAAGACACGCACACACACATATATACATATGTGTGTAAACCAATTTACATTTTAAATGACGCACTCTAGTATAAATAGTATCAACAATAATTACTAATTTAGTTCGAGCAGCAGTTAATCACCCAGCGAGTGCTCTATAATTATTTTCATTAATATAACTTATCATATTTACATATTTTTATGCAACGGAAACACAAATATTATTGATTTTCAATGAAAAACAACTTTTGTTAATTCGAAAGAAAAAATATCAATAATATCAGTTATATAAAGAGTAAACATAGGGCTTCATTTGAATATATTTTTAATTAATTTATTTATTGTTATAAAAATAATGTTTTATATGAAGAATATTTAACTAGAAGATTTGTTTAACAACATGTAAGGCTACACTGCTTTGTCAATATTCAGTTGCCATATAAATATAGAGATTTGGTAATGGATATAGGCTCTTGAGTCTTTCTGAGTCTTCTTTCAGTACCTTACTTGCTAGCTATTATAATCTATGATGCGATGAGTGAGCTATCGCGATCTTTGATGACCTTGGCTTCAGTCTATACTGAACTGTTCTTTTTCACCTTATCGAGCCAAGGTTGTGACAGACTTGAAGGAATAGATGGTAATGAAACAGCGCTCAATGCTGCTTTTTATACTAAGCTCTATGCTGAGTGGGGTAGAACAATATATTCGGAACTGTTTGACAGACCGAAGAGCAACACCAATCATATAAAATCTCAGTAAAATAACTAACGATGCTTACGTCGTTCGATAGAGCATCTCTTACCTCCTCATATACCCTAAACACAATGATTTAACCTTGAGGTAGGTCGCTCTAAGCAGTTCGACTCATTCTCCAAGTTAATAATCATTCCCTTTTCCTGACATCCTTATATGTATTTCGAAAAGAAGTCACTTTGTTTCAAATGCCGGTATACATCAGTTTTGCGCTTTTAATCTTTAAGCACATAAAAACTAAACAGCTTCCACAAGCACAAGCAATTTTTTTTGTCTTATGCACTTAAATATCTCTCTTTGGCCGTTCCGCATTTGTTTTTATTTTTTGTTTTTCTGTGGACACGTCGCTCGTATCGAGGCACACGTGCGTTCGACGCATCCCTTTTTTTTTATAAATTGCCAACACTTTGGGAACCTAATCATCACACCCGAACACTGTGCGAGCTGCGCCCGTAAGGAACTCGACATAAATTAAAAGGCGCACATTAGTTAGTTTCGTGTGCCCAGGCAATCTCAGCTGCTGCTGCGATACGGGAGCCGTAAAGCAACCTCATTCACAGTCAGTCGCACTTTTACGATTTATTTACGATTCAAATCCGCGCGTAAGCAGAGCTCGAGTCGAACCCAAATCCGAAGCTGAGTGCGCGCCTAATGCGCATTGAATAAAGTACTAAAAAAATAATTTGCCAACTGTGGGGCGTACGAACGGTGGCCCGATGCGGGACGCGGCCGTAATACAGTGCGTCGCTTTTCAAATTTTATGCGTATTACGTATACGCAGTGCGTGCTATATTCTCTTCCGGCTGGCGGCATGCGTACGGACTCGGTCCATGTTTAATGTTGTTTTGACGCCGCCATATTAACCGGAAAGCGGTGCCGGCGCTCAGAGACAGGAAATGTGCACCGCCAGGTACTTTCTATGTAAATGTGTGCCCCGCCTGCCCTCGTCCGCCCTTGCCACTGTCCGCCGTCCTGCATATGCGTGCTCGTCCTTATTTAACCCTTTTCCTTTATTCGTTTTCTCTCCTCTTTTTTTTGCTGTTTGTTTGCCTGGTTCGGTATCCCAAATATTTATGGCTGCCGGGCCTAGGCATATGTTTGCCCCCTGGCAGCGTCGCTCGGCAATTTATTTAACCTTCAAATGTTGTTAGCTGTCGCTGCTGCTGCTGCTGCTGCTGCGTGTGTCACAAAGGTGTCGTCGCCTAAATGTGCGCCCCTGCTTCCGGGCCCCCGCTTCCTGCTTCCTGCCTCCTGCCTACTGCCTCCTGCTGCCCAGAGTCGGGCCGGTCCGGGCTGTGCGTGTGTGTTTGCAGTCGTATTAAACGGATTTGTTTGCCTGAAATTTGCGTAGATTTGCTGCACATTATTTGTTGCCTTGTGGTTGCCTGCCAGTGTTTATTTGTCTGCCAATTTAGTTCTGCGGTGCGATGTCAGGCATTCAAATGGGTTTTATGCCTGCCAGCCGAATCAATAACTTAGAGAGAGAATGAGAGAGAGAGACAGCAGATGTTTGTTTCCTATAATATTTACTGCAACCAAAGTTATTGAACAGCTTGATAACTATTGAATGGCAATCGGGATTGACTTTAATTAAGCTAATATAGAAGGTCGATTTCAAGATAAAACTATTATGCATCTACATTAAAAACAGCATGTTTTTGTTAGTATTGTTAACATTTTTACAAATAAACTTGTTCTTAATTTTCTAATGTGATATCAACTTGTATTCTTACTTTTAGTTTAATTTATTAATTGTTGATTTATGCTTAGTTCGTTCATTTCATTGTTAATGTAAACATTTTAGTAGGATAAAACTGTTTCTTATAAATAATTATTCTATTGGCTGAATGTCTACAAGAATAGAATGAAACTAATTCAAGCCTATGGAACTCTAGTCTGGGCACTGCCAGTTATATTAACTGTAATATCATAAAGGGATTCCAGAACTAAGAACGATTTCCAGTGCTCATTTAGTCCACTCAAACAAGGTAACACATGAAGAGTTCCTTGGTTCCATCAGGAGACGCCTAAAAAGATGCCACCCTTCTGACTTTCCACTTAGCTGATATTGCTATATTCTAGACTTCTTATATACTTATAATAGACTTTTCATATAACATTGGCTTATATAATATTATATACATGTTCGCTTAATTCTGAACTAGAATCATTAACTTGCCTTGTAGTAACAGGTGTAATTGCGAGATAATGAAGTGTAAATAAGCATAAGTGCATAGCTGAGACATCTTTTAATCAAGTTAAGTATCCTGCTTAATTTCTCAAGGCAGTAGATACTCTCATTTCTTATTGTTTTATATGTGTAAGCATGCATGCATGTGTGTTCATTTCATTCCTTCGTTTGTTTGTCTCGTGGCTGTGTCATTTTTATTTACAATAAATTGTACAAAACGGCCAGCGAGTGACCAAACTGGCCGAACAATAAAAGCGGAGGCATTAATCTTTTCTGCTGCCAACAGAAGCGAGGCGGAGACAGAGATAGAGAGAGAGGGCAGAGGGGTGGACGGACGATGTGCCCTTTTGCTCAACTGCTTGCCAATTTCCGGTTGCAATGCTGTGCATTTCCGGGTATACCCGGCGCTGTCCTTGTGTCCCAATGGCCGCGGCGATGAAATTGCTTAAATGTAAATAAATCAGTGGTAAGAAAATTTCAGTGGTCAGCGCGCACGACGTTGCAAGTGTCGGCTTATAAATCAGGCAGCTGCACTGCGCTGAACAAAATGGCTGACAGACAGGACAGGACTGGACGGAGAAAGCAGCAGAGAGGAGTAGAGAGGCGAGAGAGTGGGATCCATGGACAGACACAGGAGAGTGGCGCAGAGTCGCATTAATGTCGGCTTAAGTGTGCGAGTGCCAAAAAAATTTAAAAAACAAAGAAAACATTGCGTACAAAAAAAGAAAAAAAAAGAAATAAACTTAATTGCATGGCGTTTATTTAATTTCCGCACACTTTGAAGCCGTTTTATTAGCTCGAACGGCGCATAAATCACACGGAGTGCGCGCAACAGAGCCAAAAGTCGTTTGTCATTTTTAACAATCAATTAAAAGCAAATGTTGCATAAATACATGAAAACTTTACCAATGCTGGCGCTTCAACCAATTACAAATTGTAAACGAACTCTGTTTGCCATTTGTCATCGTTAGATGCAGAGCGAAAGAGATAGAACCCATAAAGAGAGAGAGAGAGAGAGAGAGCGCGCACGCTAGACAGACAAATTCGACTAATAAAAATCAAGTTGGACTGCTTCGAATGGCTGTCGTTAAAGTCCTAAATGCACTTGTGCCAGCGCCAGTGCAGCACGGGCAGCCGCTGCGTCTTCAGAGAGTGTCGCACTCATATCTGCTGAGTGGGTTTGTCATTCAGCGGTGAGCACTGCATTTTATTCTCAACAGCTCTGCTCGTAAAATGTTGCCTATACTCGGTAAACATTAAAAATTGAGTGCGCCCTGCTCGCTGGATATTGCCTTATTTTATTACGAGATGTTCCAATGTCTGCTCGCAAGTGTCTCCAGCAGAAAAGAGTTCAGTCGATGTGGGGAGAGACTCTGCAACTATATCGTTTCTTTTCTTTTGAATACCTGGTATGTACAAATGAATTGAACTACAAAAAATTATTAGGTATTTCCATAGCAGAATTGAACTACAAAGAATTATTAGGTATTTCCATAGCAGATCGAACTTTCTTCGCCATTTGATTGCTCTGCGGAAATAGGTTTTGCAAAGAGATCAACATATGTAAATATGGAAATACATATGAAATCAGTTCCTTGATATATTTAAAGTTTATAATAAAATATATTAAAATACGGCGAATTTTTATATTTGAGTGAACTATAAATTTCTTAGAGCAAGTTGAAGGTATAAGCAGCGAATCTTGCTCTGGCTGTTGATACTCTTCATATATTTACTTATTATAAGCTTACCTCAGCTGAGCAAAGAAAGAGAAGAGACAGTATTTAATTAAAAACTTCTAATGAAAGAAAAGCTGAAGTGTAGGGATAATAATATATATTTATGTACTTATAATACATAGAATAATAATATATTTAAATATATGTACATAACTCTTTTATTAAATTTGTAAATTTAATACTATTAATATAAGAAGTAAAATAAAAGAGAAAAACAAAAATGTCTATAGAAAAATGATTCATATTATATATTAATTTATTTTTTCTTATTTAGGTCAATTTTCGAAGGCTATATTCAAGGAACATATGTATTTAATAAAAATGTATATAAATATATAAAGGTTAAACAAATATGTTATTTATATATATTATATTATATATTATTATATACATATTTTTCCCATAATAATTAAATTTTATATTAAGTGAGCATAAATTTAATCTATTTAAAATGAAATCAAGCGTAATTTTATTTACTTTTTAACACAATAAATAATACATTTTCATATGTTTTTTCCTACGAATATTCAACCTTTTGATTTCTTGCACTTTCATCAGAGATAAATTGTGATAGTTACAAAGTTTATTTCCCAATCTTTGGCATTTACCCATTGACTCTGCCTTTTCAAATGGCATGTTCAGCCTTAGTTCAGTTTATACATACACATATACATGCATATGTGTGTATATGTATACAGCAATTCTTTTTCACTTTCCATGTGAGTGGGGCTGGGTCATAAAATCTAAATAAAATTCGTTAGGCAATGCATTTAAAATTTTTGTTGTTGGAAAAACAATTCAAATGTTTTTCTATTTATTATTTTCTTTATTTATTTTTATTTTATTTGGATAAATACTCATACTGTGTTTGCTCTAAGAGACAGAGAAAAAAGTTGAGTTCAACTTTTGGCTCGTTTAATTGCCGCTTGATTGATGACCCTTGGGGCGGCTGCCAGACAACAATTAAAACAACAACAACGACTACAACAACAACAACAAGAACAGCAAGCAGCCGCAGCAGGAGCCTAAACAGCGTTTTAATTTATAATTTATGTAGCGAATTTTGATTAATTGATTTCCATTTGCCGTGTTAGAGTCTACTTTGGCCGTGTTCGGGCTTGGGATTGGGATTGAGTGTGGGTGTGTCACCTCTGCCCATGGGCGGGTGTGTTCAGCTCTGTGGCTTTGCCTTTTGACATGTGGGCAAAATTAATTTAATGCCGCTACCTGCTGCTCCTTGAGCCGTAATGTACAGGTATTCACAGTGTGCCAAATATTTGCATCTATCCAATCTCTTTGCCAGTGTGTATATCTCCCTCTCTCTGTGTGCGTGTGTGCTTATGTGTTTAGCTTACCTTTTGGCATATCTTCACATCTACACAGCTGCGCCGTCAAAATTTACAAGTCATCGACGTTGCGGTCAAAATTTGCATAATTTGCTTTCCATGTAGGCCCAGCCATAAATGATTGTCTATGATCTGGCCCGGGCCCGGCTGGGGGAGTGGGCGGCTGGCTGTGACTGCTGAGTGTCCACCTGCGGGCTGCCTGCCACTATGATTATGCTCCACTGTTTAGTTGAGTTCCCGTCTGTTTGCACTGCTTAAGCGAAAATGGTGTTAAGTGCTTTCGCATACAAAATTTACATGGCTGACAATTTTTGAACGATGTATCGACAACGTTCCCGCTGTCGTTGTCGTTGTCGTTGTCGTTCTACTTGTACTCATTGTTGTCGTTGTTGGCTGTTGTGGTCGTGTCGCCCGGCTTGACTTCCGTTTCCGTGTGTTTGTGCACGCGCCCTGTCAATATTTGGCATTTGCTACAAGGCACACGACACACCCAATGAGCGTTGCGACTCTGCCACGCCCCACTGTTTGCCGCCGCCCACTGTTGCGAAAATGTTTGGCTACCTCCAATTGCAGCGTTTTGCTGATGCTGCCCGCCCCGCCTCGCCCCGCCCCCGACCAAAACTGTTTGCCTTCCGGCAGCGGCAGCTGGTCAATGAACCCCGTGCAACAAAATGTTGCAAGGCGCAAAATGAGTTGCCTTGAGTGTGGATTTGTTTTTTGTTTTAAATACATTTTATTAAATTTAATTTATTAACTATGTTTTATTTTATAAATGTTAAACTTAATGCTAAATACACGTTCGTCAGTTAAATATTTTACATGCAGTTGCTTACAATTTAAGTATGTTATTTATTAATTAGTTAATTCTCAGTTATTGTTAGTGAGTGTGTTTTAATTTCATTTAATTATGAGTTAGAGTTGAGTGTTGAATTTTTTTTTGTTTTTGATACCAAGTTTGGCTTCTTCTTCTTCTTCTTTTTTTTGTTTACTCTTATTTTCTTTTTACGTATAAAATGCAAACGTTGCGTTGCTAAATTGAATGAATTTCTGTTAAGTTAACCATTTATTATTAAGTTCACTTAAATGTAGCTTGCTTTTAAATTCTTTATGCCTCCTCCTATTTCTACTCCTCCTTCTCCTGCCTGACGTTTGACGAGAATGTAAACAAATTGTCATTAATTACATTTGCTGCTATGCTAAATGGGCCTTAAAACTAGATGAATTTGATTTATATATGTGTGGCTTGTATATGTGAGTGTGTGTGTGTGTGTATTTGTGTCTTAAGAACAAGCTAAATTTAATTATTCTTCTTTCAATTCTGGGCTTACTCTTCAACATAAATTAACAACAATCATGAATTCATTTAACTTTAGCTAAAAGTTGTCTAGATTTTTGGCGCTTAAAGCTGTTGTTTAAAAATATATTAACAATTCAGTGTTCACATCGTACATCTAAGTTGATTTTAATTTATATATATTTATTTATTTCGAGCTCTAAGTTTTAGTATTCGATTTATACACGGGCGCTTAAGTCTAATGGATTCATTTTCTTTTTCTTTTTCCTTTTTTTTTTAGATTTTTCCCTTTCTCTTTGAGTTTTCATTTTTTATGATTTCTTAACATTTTACATGCATATTTATTGTTATAATTTTTGTTTGTTATTTTACATTATTTGGCGCATTTTCGTCGTCGTCCTCTTCCCATTGATGCATTAAAAAGTGCTACCCATTCGCTCTGTATTCAATGTCAACCTCCACGCTAAATGCTTTGCTGGCCGCTCGAGTTCAGATTTCTGCCTCAATCCGTCCAGCGCACATCACATAACTTATAGTCAATTGCAACTTTTCCTAACTTCTCGCCCGGGCTCGATTCGATTTGGTTTGATTTGATTTGATTTGCTGTTGGCTTAGATCATCGGCGGCTGCTCGGCTATCAGCACTCAGCGTCAAAATCGGGTACCCGTGCCATGATTGCGATCCTGGCTGAGGAGCATCTCGTTGCCGTTCAGCTGGTGGTGCAGCTCCTCCGGCACGGTCTTCAAGTGCTGCGGCTTGGCCTGTTGGTGGAGCGTAAATGGAGAGTGAAAGTGTTATAAATACGCATCTCGGCATTTTATTGGCAATAACTGTTTTCCATTTAGACGTAATCATGAGTAAATAATATCGGGGAAATCAACATTTCATAGCCGGCTATTTAATGTTATGTTTGTGCAATGACTAATCCATAGATTACCATTGCGTCAAAGGCAAACAAGGAGCAATAAAAATAAAAGAGAGGAAAACAAAAAGCAGAATGAATCCAGCCACGGCCGAAAACACACACACACACACACACACTCACACAGAGAAATACACGTTAAGAGCGATGCTTTAAAATTAACGAGGCGCGCATTATTTGAGTACCCGCAGCTATTACGAATTCACATTCACCCGCCCGCCCCACACGCCCCACCCGCCGACCGACAGCCAGCAAAGTGCCTGGCGCGCTTGGCTAACTGGGCGTATGCGTGTTATTTGGTTTCGTTCAGTGTACCGCTGCGCCAAATCTAACCATTCGCTGCTCGCCAGCTCCCCAGGCAACACCGCAACAGTCACATGCAGCGCGCCAGAGCCAGTCCAGCCGCTCCAGTCCAAGCCCCATGTCCTGGCTGTCGCACTGGATTTGGTGCTGTGTTTTCGGTTGGCTTTAGCGCGCTTCGCTGCCTTTTGCCTTGCATTTTTCAAAAACTCTGGGGACACAGAGAGAGAGAGAGAGAGAGAGACAGAGAGAACAACAACTCACTCAGCGCTCAAGGAATGGAAAAAAATGTACATTGTAAATTCCGTTGCTGTTGTTGTCCTTTTTTTTGCGGGCCATAATAATTGCAATCATTAGAGTCAAAAGTTGCCACACCGCAGTGTCCTTTGGCGTGAAACAGTTGCAGAAAAAAAAAAAAGTGAGCAAAAGAGAGGAGAGGAGGACAGCTGAGAGCGAAATATATACAAAGTTCATGTGCTGTGAATTGCTGCAAGCAGCAAGGAGCCGGGACAATGCAATGGCGGCTATGCCTGCGCCTGCAGCGCTCGCCAGGACGAACGCAATGCGCGTCGCCAAGTGTACATATAATGGCATATTTATAGAGCAAATGACATAGACAATAAGAGTGACAGAGAGAGAGCGGGACAGAGAGAGAAAGAGAGAGAGAGAGAGAGAGAATGGGATAGCACATTATTCGCTTTTTGCACTACTTTTACTGCGGCTGTCATTTTTATGCACGCTCTGAGGTCATTTACCGCTTTGAACTTTTGCCGTTGAATTCGGGTTTAAAATTTAAGCAGCCAGGGATCAAGAGGTCCACAAAAAGCAAAACGGGGGAAAAAATAGTTCATGTTGTCAAGCTGAAACTTGGCTGGCGAAAAAACTCTTTCTTTCCGTGGGAACGGTTAAACTTGTTTTTAAGTTTTTAAAATAAAGTCACCTTCCAATCATATGGGAGCAATATGGAAGCGAATGAACGACTATCTGGGGTATTTCCTCAAGGAAAACTGCATCAGCATGTACTTAAGGAAGCTCATACTTAACCAATACAGCAGTTCGTAAGTTTCGTCAAGTTTAGTAAAAAGTTTAAAGGAATAGCAAAACTTTGAGTACGAAAACAGATGTTTCGAATCATTATGGATCTGATAAAAGATATTATAGCAGTCTATTTGTGAATATGCTTTTCTTTAATTTATGAGTGTCCATATGGATCCATCTGGCAATTCTATATCTTTTGTCAGAACGACTATCTTTAAGATACAAGCAACAAATCTATCTCTATATAGCACATCTAATTCATCACATCATCCACTTGCTCAATTCACTTTACATGTTATTGATATGTACAACAATTCATATTTCATCCATTAACATATCTTGACTTTAGAGACTCGACACCACAGTTTGATAACAGACGGACTCCAAGGCAGATTATAATTCGTATATGGAAATATTATAAACATAAAAGAGCGCAAGTAAATTCATGCTAAAGTAGCCTAATTAACAAACAACCCATTTGGTTGTTCATCTTGTGGCTGTTTTGTTTATCTTCTCGAGCTCGGCACGCAGGTTGGCTGGGTGGCTCGTGGGTCGGTGGGTCGGTGGGTCGTCGCATATTACTTAGCAATCCCTTGAGCAGTTATCAGACCAACCGCAAAAATCCATTTTCTGCCCCAGTGGCTTCAATTTATGAAAGGGAACAAAAGATTTTCGGGGCATGGCGACCGGGTGTGCCCAAGATAAATGTTTACTCCAACCACCTGCACGCCCCCAGCCGCCAGCAGCTCTCCAGCCACACTCCAAACGAAAAAAAAAGAAGAAGACTCACTTTGCATATTGATGCTTTCAACGTTTTGGACATTAAGCGACTTCCTCAACTGGCTGCTATCAACAAGCAGCCAGAAGTCGCTGCCCAGTAGCTGCCCAGCCGGGACTAGAAGTACATCAAACAGACACTTACCACATCGCTGCCATAAAGGCTCATGCCGACGCCGACGCCGACGCCAACGCCGACGCCGACGATGCTTCCGTTTCCGCCAGGGCCGTTGGCCGCTGCCTGCTGCTGCTGCTGGAGCTGCTGATGCTGCTGAACGACGGGCCCGTTGCCGGGCGCGGCTGTCGAGGATGTGGCCACCAGTCCCATGCACGTCACCGGCTGCAGCAGCCCATCTCCCGTGGCCACCACGCTGTGAGCAAATATGGGCGGCGGCGGCGTTAGCGAGAAGGTGGCCAATTGTGATGGATGCGACATGGTGACACCGGTGATGGTGCTGTTCGTTCCAAACATGGGACTCGTTGAGTACATGGGGTGATGTGCCAGATCGATCTATATATGTGTGTGCGCGTGCGAACGGCCATAGAGCAATGACAACAAAGAGCGAGAGAGAGAAAGAGTGAGAGAGAGTGGGAAAGATGGAAAATGTAATGATTTATATGCAACAATTTCAGCGCGAGCTCGTGGTTTCATTATTTGTTTTGTGATACAGCGCAGCTGCTTACTATTCGCTCTGCTGTTTTATGTCGCAAGTTAGATGGATGGGCACTACATTATAATATAGCAAATATATAAAACAACAGAAACATGTTTGTGTGCAGAAATAATTTAAAATGTTTATTCCGTGAACCAAAAATGTATTTCACATAATTTTAGTAATTATTATAAATCAATGATATAATTTATTTTTAAATTGATATTTTATTTAAAACGAATAAAACTCAAATCAAATGATATAATTGATGATGTAATTTAGTTTTAAATAACTAGCGAGTAAAACTCAAACAATACATAATTTAAAACTATTTTATATTTATAACGTTTGGAAAGGAAAAGATTTAATTCAAATTAATTATTTTATTTACATTTTTATTTATTAATTAATAAAAAAACATTGTTATTTTTTTGAATACAGACGTTTTTATACGTATGTATATTATTAAAAAAGATTTGCATGTTCGGCTTTGATTTTCATTATATGTATTATTTTTTAATTAAGTAATTTAATTGTCATAATTGTGTTATATATGTAAATAATTAAGAAATAATTCTAATAAAAATAATGTACATTAATGAAACTTGTAATTATGTATATTAAATTAATGCTAATATAACATTTTATATAAATCTAAAAAAAATCAAATATAATATTTAACATTATTACATATGTGTATAAAAGAAAACATATAATTTCAATAAAATATTAATAAAGAATTTTTTATTTCTTATTAATTTTATTATTATATTTTTTTTTTCTTTTTATCGTTAATAATTAATACTTTATACTTAATAATTCAATATAGAGAGTTCATATTTAATTTTAAGCTTAAGGAATAATTTAAATTATAATTATTATAAATATTATATGAATTTAGATTTTTGTAAATTGTTGGAGCAGCCCTCGTTGGCTATTCCGGCTAACTTACACACTCAAATTAACACGTGCATATATGCGTGCTCTATGCCTATTTATATGCATAGGAATACGAGAGGCTGGCGGTGCTTTGTGTGCCTAGGTGTGGCTGCCTCTTGCCACAGGTTGTGGAAGAGGGGCGGAGGGGGATGGAGGCACCGCATTTGCAAGCGTTTGGCTCTTGTGTTTTGCTATTGTGATTGTTGTTGATGTTGGTATTTGTTATTGTTGTTTCTAGTTAATAATGCTGCGCTTGGCGTTTATTTAGCCAAAATGCGCGCTGCGCCCCGCCCACTTGGTGTTAGTGTGAGTGTTAGCTGGCCAAATGTTTGTGCGTGGCATATTAACGCTTATCCACGTGCGAATGTGTTGGTGCTCGTGCACTAAAGTGTGGTCAAAATTTATGCACTCGACGTGCTTCTAATGAAACTAATTTCAGCGTTAAATAAATTCTTGCTTGGCATAGATCATGGTCACAGCGAAAGATTGCGGGAGATTCAAGAAGAAAATCCTTCTTAGTTAGAAGTAATAGCTGCAAATAAAATTTATTGAATTGTGCCTGCAGAAAGCAGAATATTTCTTCAATATATATGTGTATATAAAATATGCGATAATTCTGCCCGAAACAGTCGAAGCTAAGCTATACATCATTGCAATAATTTAAGGGCCAAGTCAAAGAAATTGCCGTTTAAATAGTTTATGCCAATAAAAATATATTTCATAAACAAGATTAGAAACTGCATTAGAACCGGGCAAAGTTTGTGTTTCTAATTGCATTTGTACATCACACACACACACACACACACACACGCGCTACTAAAGAATTAAAATGCAATTGGGCTGCCATAAATATTGCTTCGGTTCAATATGAAGTCAAAAGCTGATTAAATTATTTGTTTTTGTCAACACTCTGCCAACTAGTTGAAGCCCCAATGGACCCAAACGCCCATTGTAAGCCTCTGCCGCAAAGCGCAGTTGGAAAACTTTTAAAACAAATACCAATAACAACGACAAAAACAACAACAACGAGAGCAAGAGGAAGAGCTGCTGTTGCTGAAGCTGGACAAAGTACATACATATATAATCGAATTAAAATAATTGCCATGAAAATAAAACAAGGAACTAAAATCAACGGCAAACATTTTGCCTGCTGGTCAGTGTGTATGGTGGGAGAGAGCGAGAGGGGAGAGTGAGTGAGAGCGAGAGCGAGAGAGTGCTGTGTGCTGTGCACAACTTTTCGATAAATGACAATAAAGCCATACAATGTCATTAGGTGAATGGTTTGGCCTCGACTGCTCCCTTGCTGCTGCCATTCAATGTGCTAGCCCGCTCCAGTTCCTCCACTTCTTGTTGTTGTTGTTGTTGTCCCATAAAAGTTGTTTGCAAATGTTGTCGCACACCGACAGACAAACTGCAGCTTAAGTGCATTTTAAGAGCAGACCAAAAACATCCATTCACCAACAACTACAAATGCCAGAGCGAACAGAGAACATGCACATAACTCAAGTCATTACAATAATTGTTGAAATCAAAGCCAGCCGTTGGACAAAGAGCCACCAGGAGCAGGAGCAGGTGCAGCAGGGGCAGCAGCGCTTCATAAGCCTGTACTGCAAATAGACATGGAACTGGAACTGCAGCAGTCCAGGTGGAAGGACTCCCGCACACTGACCTCAAAGCAAATTCGAAAATTCTGTGTTTTTAGTGCAATCGCTCGTAATTTTGTTTTGCTCTTGAAAGTGTTTTCAGTTTTCAGCTAACGTGCAGCAGATTTGAGATTTGCGATTTTATAGCTCAGGCTGAGCCAATCATTTTTAGATTCGACTAAATAATTTCAATCTAATTATAGTTCACTTATGTCGAGTTCCTTGCATATTCGTAAGTGTATTTCAATATGCCCTAACTGGATTTATTTGCGTATTACGTATACGTCTCGTTGGATGGCAAATGCTTATGCAGTGCGAACAGCAGCAGCAGCAGTGCTTGATTCAGTTTCGCATGCCTCACCCACACACGCACACACACACATATAGATGTTATCAAATCATATTGCAGCTGCATCAAATTGTCTTCAATACATTCTGTTGGTGCTACCCTGCGTATGCGTAATGCTGAGCTCATTTCTTCCTTTTCCTATGCTGCTGCTGCTGCTGCTGCTGCTGTTTTTTCCCCTTTTTGCTGTCAATGGAAGACAAATATTTGTGTGCAATGCATTGCATAGTTTTCGGAGCCAGCTGTCAGTTTATTGATTTGCCAGCTGTGCAGGGGCGCCTGAATGCGTTGGCCGTAATTGATTTTGGCTCAGCTCTGGAGAGAAGTAATTAAAAATCTTGTGGCAGCTTGTAATGAGTTATGTGTGGCAAGCTGAGGCAGCCATAAATAAAGCGCAACACATCACGTAGATGCCATAGCAGAAACAAAAGAAAACCGAAGAAAAATCAAACCAAACGTTTTCGAATTTATTAAAGCATAAATCATAGCACAACAACAAATTTAAATTAACAATGCAATTCAACTAAACAGCACTACGAACCGAGCAAAAAATACAAATAAAAATCATAGATTTTCGACTCCCTTCAGACACGCGTCGCATAGCCCTGCATGTAGAGCCCGCCGGTCCCGCCCACATTATCGACCACAGCGCCAGCCACGTAGCTGCTGCCCGACGCCGTGGCCGCCTGCAAGTCCGCCAAAATTTCATCATCCATCATAACATTTACCTGCGAGTAGATGTTCGGCTCGGCTCGCTTCAGGTCCGTCTGCCTCGGCCGTCCCAAGGTGGCGCTGCAGTAGGGCGTCAGGCGCTGGACGCCGCCAACGCCGACGGCATTGCCCACCAGTGGGGCACCAGCCAGCTCGCTATAGCTGAGCTCAGTCTGTAAGAAAAAGAGAGAGAGAGATAGAGAGAGAGAGAGAGAGAGAGAGAGTGAGTGGAAAGTTTCAATATGCTGAGTCAATCACTTTCAATTTGCCCGGCAGTTGCATAATTGTCGAGTGTGAAGTTCGGCCACAGCGAGGCTAAGCAAGACCTGGGCTCTGTTCGAGCGTGGAGCGTAAAGCCCCAGAGACTCGTGAGCTGTTCAAAGTGTAATTTCATTAAACTCAACTATATTTATACATTTTATCAATTGAACTCTCTTAAGGCTCAGGCAAAGGCGCAGGGGTATTCAAAGGCGATTGATTAGATGTTTTATCAGTTGACTTCGAGACTTAGGATAAGATTACAAAGTTTTATAAAAATTTTAATATTTTAAAAATTATAATTTATAGTAAATATATGAAAACAGTCGAAAAAATTGATTGGATAGTTGGGATGGTAGCAAAATTAATAAATATTTATATATACCATATACTCGTAGATATTTTTTTTTAAAATTATTTATATTTTGTATGTATTGCACATATTCATATACAAACTTAGTATATTGTATTTTATATGAAGAGATAGATGACTGCAGAAAACTTATTTACGTAAATAAATAATTGTTTATATATAAATAAATATTTTTTTCATATATTTGATAGCAGCTATCATAAAGCTAGTTTGTTGATTTATTGCTAATAAATATAAAAAAAAATTTTATCTAATTAGCTATCTTAAGTTTGTTCTCTCTACATAGATTTTGAATGTTAATCCTTTAATTCTTTATGCTCTGTTCTGGAAATCAATATACTAAATCATAGCCTCTCGCTCATACATACATACCAATACATATTCATTGTATGTGGACCAGCCGATCGCTAGCCGATCGTTAAGGAATCAATGCAATCGGTTGCTCTCTGTCTTATTTCTCAGAGTGTGATTGGAAAACATTTATTTGCGGGAATTAAGAAACGTTCAAGAGTTATTTGTGAGCTACGCCTGAAATATGTATATTTTACACAAGCTGCACTCACACACACATTTATACATCGGTAAGGCTCAAATGAATTTTTAATATTTTCTGCGCTCCCTCAACTGTTCTCATTTGTCTGTCTGTCCAAGATTTACTTTCAGTGTATAGCAGTTTTATAATGTGTCTTATTTGCATTATTATAAATTCTAGATAAGACATATAGATATATATTCTAGATATAGACATTTATAAGACATTATTATAGTAATTTTATTTCTCATAATTTATAATTAAATTAATAAAATTCCTATTATTCTCTATCATAGAATAATTATTTTCTCCAGCTATTTCTAAAGAATTATTAGACTTAAAATTATTTTCCATCACTGGTTAATTATTTTCACTGCCTCACTCCACTTCACAATTCTCATTTCACGCTTGCAGTCAGCAATTTGAAATTGCTTAAATAGCCGTCAATCAATCAGTGCCTACGAATCAACAAGGCGCATTGTTTCACAAATTACATTTGAGCAAGCGAAATCTGTCTTAAAACTTGGAAAAATCATTTCTGAGCTCTGCTTTTCACACCTTAACCAGTTTTTGTATAGGACACGGGGGGCTGGGCAGGGGGCAGGGGGCAGGGCGCTTTGGGTTTTATGTCTTGCTGTGTGTACAGAACATAGTCAGCCACGCCCACTGCCACTGCCCTGGCGAAATGCTCACATGAAACGCCTGTTTGTAATGTGTCTGGGCTGTGTCCTGCCCTCGCTCGCCCCTTCACCCCCTCCCCATCCGACTCGACTCATGCAGCAGCCACTTTCAGTTAGCAGCTGCAGCCACGAGCCGAGCACGGCGCACACTTGCCGTTTATTGCATTTTGAGTTTGCAGGCAACAGAAGCAACAACAAAAACACACACACACACACACATACATACATATACACAGTTAGACAGAAAGTGCGCGCATCCTTTGCCAGCTTTGCTCCTTAGCGCTGCTTTTGCTCGTCTGGACGCTTGTCCGCCTGCAACTTATTTTTATTAAATTCGCAAATGGGAAATTTATATTGCTACAGCTGCTGCTGAGGCTCTTCCTCGACGGGCATGTCCTTGTTGTTGCCAGTGGGCGTGGCATACACACGCCCAAACACCCACTCACACAAACACACACACAGCGGCGAATTTCTACTTAAATGATTTTCAAATTATGTTGGTTTTGCTGCAGCAACTGTGGCTGCTGCCACGCCCCCAATGCTCGTTGTTTTCTATTTATCTGCGCGACCTTCACCGATTTTGTCTGCTGAGTGTTTTGGGCGGATTTTAGCTTGCATTCTCGCCAAACGATAAAATATATACAAGTGTGTGTATGTGTGCATAAGTATACATATATTTATATATATGTGGGATTCGTAAAAATTGCAACACCCCTGGCAGATGAACCGCAGGGAATCGGAGTAAACGTTAGTTTTTGAACTAGATCAAGAGTCGTTCTTAGAAGAAGAAGAGTCGTTATGCAGTCGTCGACGAAGAGTCGTGAGGCAGCCGTCAAGCAGCTA